>VZTE01005900.1:916976-921976 GCA_013397775.1 Eulacestoma nigropectus
CCAACCGGGACACCCACCCCACACCCCAAAAAAAAAAAAAAAAAAAAAAAAGAGAGATTTAGATGAGAGATTTTATTCTCACCATCAAATATCCTAGTGCTATTTAGCAATAAGATTTCTTTGTAAAATAGAAAAAAACAGCTAAAGGCGGTGATTCATGAAACACTAAAAATAAACACAGGTCAGAACTGTGCTGGGATTTTACTTGTGCACATTTAAAGTACTGCAAGGGTCAGCAGAGTTGCTAGGGACGAGCACATGTATCTGTAGTGTTGTTATTATAAACTTATATGTGAGGTTTCATAAAAATTAATTCTAACTGGCACACGGAGTACTTTGGCACAAGCTACACATGACGTGCCACTTTTATTTGTTTATTTAAATGACTTCACTCTAAGAACTGAAAATGAAGTTTGAACTACAGTCTGCCTCAGAACTGGGACTTTCAGGATATTAAAAACCTGAGGAAAACCTTTGAAGGAGGTAATCTGAATACATGAAAAATAGCATGTTCACCATATATTTCTTGAGGTTATTCAGCGAGTGGCCTACATATTCAGGAGTGAAATTTGCATTTTGGTGATGCAGAGATCTAATAACCAGAAATTGTTTTATATCTACAGTAGCTCTAGGCATCCTATAAACTACAAAAGAGTGTCCTAGGTAGGGTATATACATGGAAAACTATTTTCATTGGGTTCACAGAAATGAAACTAAACTTAAACCCTTCTTGAAAAACTTGCACTGTAGAGTGATATCATGGATTGTCTTTTCTGTGTTGATATTCCATTCACTACTAACACACACACAAAGTTCCTGTACATTTATTGATGCAAATATACACCACCTTCACATAGTCTTTAAGGTTTCACCAGCTATGGGCAAGCTAGAAAAGAAGAGAAAAGAGCAAACTATGCAAAGCCAAGAATCAGTCTTTAACATCAGCTTTTCTCTGAAGGACTATTAAAGAGTGGCAGTAATTGTCAAGGAACTTTTTTCCACCCTGCACAGCTGCACCAGAGCCAGATATAATCCTAACCCTTCGGATAAAGCAGGCACAAGGACTACTTATACATTGTTAGCCTTGCAGAAGAGGATAAGATGCAGCTCCACGTATCCAGCTGGGAATTCCTGCTGTGCCTTGTCTCAGGTGCTGCATCTACTGGAGCTCAAGTGCAACACAGGCTGGATTTCCAACTGCAGCCCGCTCCCAGGCTTTGGCCTTTGATGGTTGCTCTTGTGCACTGCACTGATTCACACAGTACAGCACCAGTGGGAACAGAGGAAGAAAGGAAGGTAGCAAAAACCCAAAACAATTTTAAAGGCCCGAGTATTTTGGTCAGATAAAACATAACTAGACACAATGCCCATTTTTCTACAACTTTGGGAAGTTCTGATTTTTGTTCGGGGTCCTTACAGTCAGGCTGTTAGAAGGCAGCATTGTGCACAATATTTCTTTGTTTTGAACTAAGGTCTACACAATCTGATCATTACCTGCATGCACAATGGGAACTCTAAAATGTGTTTACAGACTCCTGCAGGAATCACCTCATTCACCAGTGAGCTGCAGCTACTACTGGGAGAAAGGAGAGGGTAGTCTGAAGCAGCACACTTCAGAAAAAGATTACATGCCTACTCAGGAAATATTTGAGAAATACCCTTATTTGATGGGCAATGTGGCCAAGAACAAGTGTGGTAACATCTCTTTTTTTCCCCCCAAACTCTCCACTGCTTGGGCTGTGCAACAGCATGGGACCCTTTTCTTTTAATTTAAATTATCTTCACTACAAAAATATGAAGAAAGATAAATAATTACAACACTCTAAGAATTCAAATAAAGTAAAAATATTTTCTCCTCCATTAATTAAGGTAATCAGCTGCTATTAAGTGCAAACAATTTAAAGTTCAATTTATTGAGACTTTGAACCTCCTATGCTTTCACAAGATCCACAGGTGAAATATCTACCAATTTTAACTGCCTCTAAAAAAAGCCTGAAATAATAAGACATTGTTATTCAAATTCTTATTATGACGTATTTAACATCAAGTATTTTAACTGTTATTTAGTTAAAATATTAAATTGTTTAATACTAATCAGATTCCTAAAGAAAGTTTTGTATTTTTTAAGAGATTCACTAAGATATATGGACTAGGCACTAAAAAGAATCAGAGAACATTAAAAAGACATTGTCATAGGTGAAGCTTATATCACTTCATCATTCAGCTTGGAGAGATCAAGCAGCAGCAGTCCCTGCATGCAGCACTCTGAAACTGCTTCAATTGCAAAGCAAACTACAAACTCTCCCTGTCTTTTGGTTTCAGTTCTTTAAAGCACCACAAAATTGTTAAAAAGAAATAATCTGCAATAACGGAGGACCCTTGACTATCCCTCTTCCATGGAAGGTTACAGAATAAAGCATCTGCTCTCTGACAAGGAGAATGAAACATGAATATCAAAATCAATCATAAGGGCAAAGGTGAAGAGTGCCCAGGCTCCAAATTGCTCCACATTTCTGAGTGCTCAAAGTTCAGTACTGGTAATTTTAAACGTGTCAAAGAACATAATGAAGAACAACTATAAAAATACAAAAGAAAACACAAGCCAGCACACGAACCAAAAGCTGAGATGAAGTTGTTTCCAAATAATTAGAAAGTAAAAAGACTGAAGATCTAAAATTCAGACTTAAAATATTGTCAGTGATTTTAAATATTTTTGCCATTACCCTGCACATCCAGTTAGATCTCCTGCAAATGATTTTAGCTAAAATACTGAGATATTATTTTATAACTTATGATGCAGTATGTATATTTACCATTGAAATGCACAGCGCCTTATTGTGGTTTTCATCTCTGACCTATTTTTTCCTATATATTAAGGATATAACATACAATCTGCATTTGTAAGGAAGTCTTGTCTTCTCAAACAGTGTCAATTTTTGCTCAAGGCTATATTTTGTAACAGTTTCCCACTTATGTTTATTGGTAATAATTTATAATAGACAAGTAAAGAGTGCATAATATGCGCAGCCTATTACTTCTAAACCCAGATTTGAACAGTTTCACTTTCTCATGGACATCTGTTGAAGGCTCTGTTAACAATTTCAAAAGCATTGCAAGCAGAACGTAATACATACATTACACACACACAGCTTTGCAAGCAGGTTTAGCTGGTACAGCTATTGTCACTACCACGAACCATAAACAAGACAGTCCACTGCCTGTGGTTCTAACCCAAATATGAATAGAACTGAAAAGAAATGTATCTTTTAATCCAGGAATTATGACCCAGACATAGAATCGTTACAGACTTTTGAGAATGGGTCAGATCCTCAGACGTCCTAAATCAGAGTAGTTGTATTGAGGTTAACTCAATCCTTTTTATTCAGCTAAAGATATATACTTAACAACTTTTCTTGGCATTGAAAATTTACATTGGGTCTTTTTGCAGTATGGAATTTCTGTGTTTTCTGTGAAAAACTGGCTACCATTACAGTATTAGCAGGAATCATATGACGCGATAATATTCCTTCAAACACTCGTTGCAGAGAAATGCAAAAAATAGTAAGGTAGATTAGAAATAGTAAGAGACTGTATCCATTGCTCTCAGTGTTTTTAAAGTGTATTCCTCTTGAACTGATTCAAAATAACAAGATGTCTTCACTTACACAGACAGGCACTTCCAAAAAAATCCACAAAAATTACTTCTCCGACTGGCATAAGAGTTTATAGCAGATCATAATTTGGGGAGGACTCAAACACAAACTACTAAAGCAAAAATAATTTATATTTTAATTTGAACATGAATTCTTAGGCTGCTACTTGACAAAGCACTGCAGTCCAGCAGCTCCTGTGGAGCAAGGTCATGAAGGAGATGGGGGTCATCCAAATACGTAAGACCCCCAGCGCAGCAGGCACAAACTCTGCACTAATTATTTGAGGTCACTTCAGTCCCCAGCACACAACCACTCTGGCAGCCTCCTCGTGGCATTAGCACCACGCAGAACAGGGCTGAGGTGACAGGAGCAGGGCAGGTGCCCATCAACCCATCAGGAGTCACACATTTGGGCAGACGAAAATAAAGTGTGGAAAGGGAGAGAGCAAAGACCCTTTCAGTTTCTTTTCGCTGAATCATTTTTGGTCATTGAGGTTTTGGAAGCTGATGCAGGCAAGGAAAAGCCCTAGCTGAGCAGAAACTGAAGCTCATAGGGAGGCACAGAGCCACCCTAGAAGGAGACAGGTTTGGGGTGAGCCCTCTCATCTTTTCAGCAGAGGGTCAATCTCCAAGAGAAGGCACCTCTACAAAGAGGTTCTCTTACTCTGAGACTGTACCCTGGTTGTTTTTTCATAGACGGTAATGAAGCAGTCTAATATTTGGCAATCAGCATACCCTCTCATGTTCCAGAAATCTCAAAATATCTTCACCTTTACTAAACAACTCTGTCAGCACTCTCATTTTTACAAAAGAAACTGAGACACAGAGAGTTTAATGAATTAACCCAAGGAAACAAAGAAAATCAAAAGTACACAGGACTGGACTAACAGCCCTTCCCAACTCCCTCTGAAAGGCATAACTTGCAGCAAAAAGATGAATCTCAAATCAAGTTCGTAACATGTTCACAACCAAACAAGTCTTCTCTCACTAGCAGACAAAGAAATCTTTCTTTACGATCATTTATTTCAATGAATAGACGTGTAGAGTTGTATTTATTTCTGTGGCTTTGTCATTATCAATTTACTATACCATGTCACAAGTTACAGTTTACTTAAATCAGCCAGTAAATGCTGGGAGAAATGTTTGTTGACACTGAGTAGTGAATTCCTACAAAACCTGACTGCACTTCTGCACTGGCAAGTGCTGATCGAAGTGATATGAAACTGAAAGCTCCCACACCAGGATGAACACCACGTTAAGTACAAGTTCAGAAAGAGGCTGGGGATAAAAAGCCAGTTCAAAAAAATACAAACTGGATCATAAAATAAAAAAGGAACATATATTTTTA
>VZTE01005900.1:924476-979780 GCA_013397775.1 Eulacestoma nigropectus
CCACAAAGTGGAGAAGTTTGCCAATGGGTCGGGAATAATAAAAGCAAGCATGCATATGGATTCAACGCTCTGGATTTACCCAGCACTGGTTAATGGTTTCTATAGAGATGGATGTCAATCTGCCTGGCCTTTCTTGTGTCAACAGTCAGCTACAACAAGGAAGATCGTGGCTTTTGCCTTTGATTAGAAGTGGTATCTTTCCTCAGTTTACTGAAGGTCACAGTATTTGCCACAAGTTCTCCCTTATTACAAGTTCCCTGTTATTACAGATTTTATGATGAAAAGTGTATGTTTACAAAGCAAAATAAAAAGACAATTATTTTTAAAAGTTTGGAGTCGAGAGGGTGTTAAATCTACACTTTGTATAAGGTTTTCCTGTCCACAGTGTAAGGTTTTTCATCTCAAATGCAGCTTGTTCAAAAATTGACAGAAATATTTGCATAACGCTAATGAAGCTGTCAAAAGGTAACTGTGGCATAGTACTACAACCAACCACATCATTGCCAACTTTATAAATTCCTTGAAAGAGTAGAGACTTTTGTTCTTGTCTCAGGCTAACTTAAATTGGAAAAAAAAACTTTGCATTTTCATTGCAAGATACTTATTTAAATATTGTCAGCAGCATGATACTTCATCACATTGGACAAAAACATGAAACACAATGATGTTCAGCAATATCACACTGATACCCAAACACGTAAAAAACAGACTACTTGCAGTAAATATATAAAAGAAACATTTTCAGGAATTTCCCTTAAGGCAGCAGTCAAAACCAAAATCCATCTTGCTGCTGATGTTGCCCCAGCCCATGTTAGCCTGCCAGCCCATCTCTAGCAGCTGCCTGTTTCACACGCCCAGAATATAACCAATAAGCTTGCCAGTGTGGCATTATAAGTTAATGTGAGAACTAGAGGGGATGGTTTACTTATATAAGTATTAGGTTTAGAAGTCCTGCCTGGAGCAAAAGAACTAAATCTTTTATACTTCCAAGAGAGACACTTTCACGCTAAAGAGATTTTGGAGTAGTTTGGAAAGAAGTGTTAAAGTTTGAAGTTCTGTCTGTCCTTCGGGACGGGTCAGTCTTTACAGGTCATGGTGCTGCTTCTATACATTTCACTGGAATAATGTCTATACATCAGTGCTGCCAACCTGCTCCAGAAAAGGCTTTATTTCATTTGTGCTGACGACAGAGAGGGACTGATCTATGTCTAGATGAAGCAAATGTTACCAGCTGATGGTAAAGGTTTTAAGACGTGACACATACTATGCTAAAGTGTTTGGGTGGCAGTGGGGATTTTCTACGTAGGAGAATGGGGAGAGCCCAGCTGTGAAAAATAAGAAATACTTTACAATGAAATCATGATAGAGCAGGGAAACAAAGGAACTGGTTGTTATTTGCAGTTGTATTCTATACGTGCCTTTTTAATAAACTGTGGGATGACAGTTGGTGGTTTACTGTCAGCTCACACAAAATAAATGAGTGTCCAAATAAAAGATTAAGTTAGTTTCCACTCCCTGCCTTTCACAACCTGAAGCAATAAGGACAAAATGGAACAGCAGATATGGAGAGATCCTCTTATCCTCTGCACATTGACATCTAAGCATCTGGGAGGCAATGTACGGGGATACTGAAAAGTCCTTCCTTGGCTGGAGAGAACATGGAGTGGGAGAGTGCTAAAACACAAGCAGGAGGATGCAGTGAGGAGCTCCCACCCTGGGGCTGGGATGCAGCACCTGACGGGCGCAGGGGCACTGGCAGGGGCCCAGCAGGAAGGTATGGACACTGCAGGGCTGACAATCCTGCCATGTTTATGAGTGGTAAGCTCCAGGAAATGTTCCACATAGCCCTCATAGTTCTCTGCCTTCAGACTTCAGCGCACACGCGCGCGCACACTCACACCATCCCTTCTTAAATTTCCTTTGGGGTTTCCATGTACTGCTCTTTTCCCCCCTCAGGAGCTGCTTCTCCCCAGAGGCTCTGTGCTGGGCTAATGCTCTGCTCTGCCATCCCCAGCAGCCAGTTGCATGCACTGGGCACAACGCATTTTGTCACTGATTCGGGGAGACGAGTGAGATGTACAATATTGACCAAGTGGTCTCACTGAAGTTATCGCTGATCTAAAAGATAAGATAAGGAGTTCATTACGTATTCTCTGCTCTCACAGAAAGCACCATTCCCAGGTCCAGTGGGTCACTTATCACCTCCTTTGAGGCCTATAGATGTACTTGTGATAAGATTAACAAAAAGAGATCTCAGATAGCACTGAATAAATAGTCAGCTTGGGTAAG
Source organism: Eulacestoma nigropectus (assembly GCA_013397775.1). Lineage (NCBI taxonomy): Eukaryota > Metazoa > Chordata > Aves > Passeriformes > Eulacestoma > Eulacestoma nigropectus. The sequence goes on from VZTE01005900.1 coordinate 926,766, forward strand.
AAAAAAGAAAAATAAATTCCAGAAGATAACTTCTTGTGGCTCTGGAGAGACAGAATATAGGTCTGTAAACTGAACCTAACAGTAAAACGAGGAGAAATCCCACGTGAATCTGGATTTATACACACATGAACATGCGTGTGTAGATACATAAATATATGCAACTACATGTACATGTATTACTTTGTCCAAACATTTATTATATATTAGATTCAAGTCCTAACTGTGCAAAGAGAATGTGATCCATCCTTGTGGCTTTTTTCCCTGTGCCCTGTTGTCCAGATGTAAGCTGTGAAACACATCCAAGTTCCTTAGAATGGGGAGTGTCGAGCCAGGCAGTTCAGGCTGAGCTGTTCCAGTTATCACTCCATTGAAAATGAACAACAAATTCAAATAACAGAGGCTGTGTTTGATTCTGGATCTTTCTGGGTTTTCTTTCTCTAGTTCCCACCCCCCCAGTCTCACCTCTCTCCCGCCCTTCCCTACTTACCATAAAGTTATGATGCCCTTTCCTATAATAATGAATGGAATTCCCAGATTATTGTTTTAGGGGCTTAACTGATTCTCAGTGGTTTTCATGTGTTTAGCACTTATACAAAGAGGCTTTTTCATATGTCTTTCAGCAAATATACAAATAGGCTTGAAGTCAGTGTTCATTTTAATAGTTTCACCAGATAGTCACATTTATTTTCAGAGATTTATTTTTTTTTCCTCATTGCACTTTTGCATCGCTCTGCATGCAACTGTACTACGCATCCATCTATAAACCTGGACCTAGCATCAGCAAGTAGAATAGCTCCATCCTTCAAGTAATCTTTTTATACAAAGATTTATACCTGCGCAATGCTCATTGCACAAAACTCTAAATATATATAAGAGCAAGACTGTTGGAACCTCACTTCCTCTTCTGTGTGTTATTTATTTCCAGGTAATCTCAGCTGAGAGCTTTCTAATGCTGTCATGATGGCCAATTTTATATATTGGACATTTTTCCCAATACAGATGTATAGCTATTTGCCATTTCTTTACCTCTCTGTAAATGCTATATGGACAGAAATCATTGAGTCACCAGATCATACATTTATTTTTCTGATATATTATGCTGTTTGATGTCATGTTGACACGTAATTGATGTTGGTTTTGCCTTTTTTTTGTCTTTGTTTTGTTTCTTGGTTTCAATAAAAAGAGAATTTAAAAAAGGCTGTAGAGTGATGACTTAAGGCACTGACAGACATGAATATAGCATGCATCTCTTTTATGATGTGCTGCTGAGTAAATGGGTATGTTTTAGCTTTAGATAACATATAGGAGACCTCTGAATTTTTACTGTATAGTGAAGTATTTGTATAAGCCTAGCCTATAACCTCAAAAGAACTTCTTTTACTCACAAGAAGTACATACAGAACATGTTTTCAATAAGGGCTTAACCCATGATTTAAGAGTCAATAAAGAAAGATTTTTCCATAAAGAAATGAGAAAGCAATAATAGAAATAAAATACAACATAGCAAAGATTAAATATGTTCCATCAGCACAACAGAGTCTTTGTACAGTAAAGAGCAGAAGGGGATGATTAATAGTAAAATGGTATATATGTCAAAAGAAAAATAAATGCAATTTAGACAAAGTACACACTTATTAACAGAGAACATCATTTACAGTTATTCAGATGGGAGGAAGGCAAGGATGAAACTAGCAGAGAATCTATTTCACAACGTGAAGTCACATTCATCTTGGTTCAGGCTTCCCCCCCTCTACAGCTGCAAAATAAAAATACTGGTGAAATCCTTGCTGACATAAAATTAATGCCTAAGTACCCAGCAACTTCAGCAGAATCAGGATTTCACTCAAGATATTTTAAGGTGCAGCTTTACTAGGCAGACCTCATGGATCACCAGTGGGAATGGGTCTGCACTTCCCCCTAGTTCCCACTGCAGTCACCACCAGCTCTAACAGCCCTGGCACCAGACCTTTCTAAAGGGGAACTGAGGCTATGGGATGCTTCCCACTCATCCTCCTTCTGAATGGTTAATAACAGGGTCAAGACATGCCGGCTGCTCTCCCAGGTGGCCTTACCTGGCACTGGGTTTTGGGGCATGGAGAGGAAAGGAGAGGTGGAGGCACTTTAAAATAAGCCCAGAGACCAGGTTAAGCTTAAACCAGTGAAAGACAGATTAACGTGCCTGATGGACCAAATGTCTGCCCAGCACCTGCCAGAAAGTTGTCACCTGACACCAAGGGAAAGGTTGCAGAGGAGTTGTTCCAGCATGGTACCATCTATGAGCAGATTTTGGGAACACCTCCTCTAGATTTGCCAGAAACCTTATGAAAACAACCAGATGCAAACTTAGTGTTTTAAACATTCCAGGTTTTGAGCTAGAAAGATAGAAATATGTTATCAGCTTGTATCACTCTCTGCAGAGCCACAGGGCCCCCTGAAGGTGCCCCAGCAGTGTGCCAGTCCAGCCTGTTTGTGGAAAACACGTTCCACAATGGAATACAATTACAACCAAATATATAAAAAATGGGAAAATACAAGACAGAAAGAAAATGACCATTTCATTCTGCATGCAAGAAACACTCTATAGGATATCTCCATAAACTCTGCCCACAGTGCTCTAATATTTCCAAATAAACCAACAGAAAATAAATATCTTTTTACAACGCAGAGAAGAAAGGTAAATTTTAAATGAAGCAGAAGGTTTGGAGAAGTTGCAAATAAAAGGAAAACAAAGTTTAAAACATAAATGTTTGTTCCATATTAATTCTAGAAATTGCTACCACTCCTACTTTGCATACCTAGTTATACACAAAATGGGAAAGAGAAAGCAATCAAGGGTTATAATTCCCCCAATAATTACCTGGAAAGGAGCCTTACTCTCTTGATCTATGGTCTCACTAGAAATCAGACAGGGAATTAAAACCTATAATTCACAATATGTGTGGGTTTAGGGCATGTGAGATAGAAACGTGGACAAAGTGGCAGATCTGAAATATATGTCTCAAAACATCCATTCTCAAAGCTCGTTTTAACTACCTCTCTCAAAATCCAGAGCTGTCCCAAAAATATTTTGATCGTGGTCTAATCTGTTCTATGTGACCCTTGCAGAAATGGTTCTTTGCAGCTCTGGCAAGTTTCTTTCTCTACCACTTTTGTGAGACTAATGACTTCTTCCATTTGCAAGGAAGTTCTCAGGATCTCTGCATTATAGGACTATTATTATCAGAACTCATTGAGCTCTTGCTGTGTTCACAGATTTAAATCTGAAAGCCAGAAATTATAAACATATACCTCATTCAAGATAGTACACGCAAGCTCACATTATAGAAATTATTTCTGTAGTGTATATTAGAGCTACAAAAAGAATGACATCAGAAACCTTTATTAGCATCAGACAAGAGCCTCAAATCCTAAATCAACTCACGCAGTTTCTCTTTTTCTAAACTCTCTTTGATTTTTTTGCCTGTTAGATCCAATTGCTATACAAGTTGGTGCTAGATGCTCCTGAAGTCACACAGAAGTTTACCCATCCAGTTTAAACCATATTATCCTCGTATAACGTTCCATATGGCAATTTGATGGAACACCACAGAGACCACCTCTGCATTGCCCAAACTGCCTGCCATCTTGACACTCCCACAATTTTAATCCCAGTCACCAATTGCCTTCAGGATTTTATACTTTTTGAAAACAGGTATTTCTGCACCTTCTAACTAAACTTCAAGTCTGCCTGCACTGCAGGACACAGGTGGAAACATTTAAACAGAAATGCTCCAATGTAACGCCAGCAAGAAAAAAAATCACCAGAAAGATAATGAAGAAAAATAACTCAAAACTTAAATGAGCATTCCCACTCTCTAAGATTTTAGGTGGAAAATAACACTGTATCAACAAGGCCAAGTAATTCTCTCTATGAATGCAATGAGCAGGTCAAGGAAATACATAAGAATGAAAACCTTAAAAGGAGAGAGAATCCTTCTAATTACATTATGAACAAAGTCAATAAACATGAAATAACTTCCTATCCCCCTTCAAAATCCCAGAGTAACATATAAATTATTTGTAACATTATTATCACTTTAGCAACACTACAAATACACATTTTATTAACAATCCATTCCCTGTAATCCTAAGAACTGTGAAGTAAATTGTGAATCCCACATAAGTGTACGTCTAAATTACCCACAATAGTCTCATTAAAGAGTGTCCAGGCTTTTAGGAAAGTTCCAAGGAGGTGATCTGATTTTCATCCTGTCATACTTTTAAGCAAATGTAGATTGACTTAAAGTAAACATTGCAGGAGGGAGCTCATGCTCTAGGCTTCACCAAGCAATCAGCAAGGCATCTGACACGCTACAGAAAACCTGCAAAATCCAGCAAATAAATCTTGTAACACCCATTCAGTATCCTACGAAGCACACAGTGGGGAGCTGACACATTATTAACTGACTGTAATTTTCACAAACTGTAACATACTAAGAGCTTTATGACGTACGTGTGGTGAAATATATTTTTATCTGTTATAAACACCCATGTTTTGAAAGCACGTTAATCAAGATGCTTCAAATAAATCATTGGGTCATGCTTGTTTTTAAGTTAGTGGCATCAAAAATATTAAACATTACAGTAAGAAGATTTGGGAAATATCTCCATCTCATGACTCCATGCTAACAAAATCACAAGCTTGTGATGATGCAGTAGTTGTGTGTAACACAACAAGGGGACTGACTCAAGCAACACAAAAGATAGCCTTGGGACAGGCAATTGACACAAAGTGCTGCTTCCCTTGAATATGGGGTTTTAAATTAAATTATATTTTATACAAACTTGCTTAAACCCTGCTCTTGCAATGAAAGTAAATCCACAAGGAACAATGCAGGTTCCAAGGAAGCTACAATGCCATCCAGAAGGAAGGAATTGAAGATGATAGGACACAGACATCAACTTTCAGCCAAAGCATCTTTCCTTTTGCCTTAGTGAAGTTTTATACAACTTTACAGAGACAAACCTCACCTGCCTCTCTCAGGAACAGCAGAAAGCACTCCTGCAAGTGACAGAACACTGGCTTTTGAAGTTTTACATTGTTCTGCCACACACAGGAATAACTTGAGGTCCCAAAGGTTCATAGAGGAAAATGGCACTTTGCCAACTCTCATTACTGCCTGACAACCTGTAGATAATCTTCTTGTACCATACTTCATCCGATACTTTCACATTTACAACTCTTTACCATACTCAGCAGTTTTTATTTAAATAGAAGTAGACAAGATTAAAAAAATAAACCTAAAGTAGAAAATACAGGCTAGATGTGAAAACTGAGAGCATTTTCCTCACTATTGTCCATTATTCTTTAATGTATCATTCTCTTTCTGCATGTAGGCCAAAAAAATAAATCCAATGTAAACACAAAAGGCAAATACCTTTTGAAGGCCAAGCAAATATTTGAAAAGCAAAAAAGAGATTCTGCTTTTATCTCCAGATCACCCTACAATTTAATGGTTAGTGGAGAGGGGTTTCTTTTTTCCTCTCTTTCTTGTTTTTCTTTTTGTCTTTAGTCCAGGGAATGCAGCAGGGGCAGGTCCACACCTCATAGCTCACAGAATGGTTATCAACCTATAAACCAGAACAATGGGATAACAAAGGTCAAGTAACTATGCCATGTTTGCTACAGAGAGAAAAATTGGCACTGTGAAAAACTATAAGGCAACAGACCAATGTATTAAAAATCTTGATCCAATATTATTTCTAACTTGTGAAAATGAGCCTGACCTCGTAGTCTGATGTCTGTAATTTATAAGCAAAGTGCAGGTGCCTGTATGGAGCTTAATGGTCTTTATGAGGTTTCAAGAAATTAAATTAATACCACTCCATGGACTAGAGAGAGACTTGGGTCTTCAGCAACGACAATGGTATGAAATAGCACTGAAGAGAAGAAAGGAAATATTATCTGCAAGCTAAAATGGTAAAGCCAGCAAAACATTACCAGTGAGACCACAATCACCTGGCAGGAAGAGTAAACAACTGAGTATAGGGAACAGTTTCCAAAAAGGTTTTTAGGTGGGAATAAAGCTGTTGAAACCAACATGGAACACGAGCACCCTTTTTTTGGCCCCTTATTACTTCTCCGTGATTCTCAGGTCACCACTGAGCACACATGTACAAGCGTTCAGTAGTTCAATATTGATACTCTCAGGCCAATAGCAAATCTCTACCAATCACACACGAATTCCAGCAATTCCACAAAAACTCTGTAACATCGTATAATGAGAACTGATGCTTTCTTAAACTATAGGTAAAAAAAATCCCTAAATTGTCTTATCATTAAAATAAAGCCATCAGTGGTAACGTTATTAAAAATATTGATGCAACTTTGGGGTTAATCACTTGTCCACTGACTTCAAGGATGTAAGAAAACATTTCATATGTGTTCAAGCTGACATTATGTGTACTTTATTATCTTTTATTGGACAGAAAAGTGATAAACACTTCTTATAATTAAAGAAGTCTGATCAGCAAAGTAGGATGAATACCAGAAAGAATTAATATTTGCTTAGCCTTGTAAGGAACATTTACAGATAAAAGCTATTTAAAAAAAATCTATTTTCTAGCAAACACAAAAAATCTAATTAAGCATCTGAGAGCTATTTTGATTAGGTTAATCTTCAGTTTTCACAATATAATATCACATTAGAAGATGATAACATTCTACAGAAGACAGTAACAGAAACAATGAGAAAAGGAATTGTGTTCCAGACTACTACATAAATTAGGAGACGCCAGCCCTTCGTGGACTACTACAGATATTGCCAGGAAGGCAGGTTTTTTTAAAGATTTTTCTCCTGAAATCTTTCTAAAAAAAGGATAAAAACCACTTTTTTTTTAAATTGGCAAAAATGTCAATAGTATCTCTATAATCTCTAAACACAATTTTAATAATACCTTAGCTAATAATTAAACACGTACAATGTCCAATTCTCTATTTGTTTAATAATAGAAATCCTGCAAGTGCAAGGTAGAACACAGGGATGGCCACAGGCCCATTGCTGTGTTAGAACTGACCCATTCATTACACAAATACAACTGCTACCAATGGCCTGGAAGAATCATAAGCGCTATCATCTACTCCTGATTTTATCAATTCTCAATAATTTTTGCTGATAGTGTATTTGTCCTCTAAATTACAGATTTCCTTCTCTGAAAGCAGAATTACACGAAGACAGACAGTACTTTTAAGGAAGTGTGAAGCTTTGTGCCTAATATTAGTATGAAAATTACATAAGATATTACTGTGCACATGACGATTAGATGCATATATATGTTCACCTATATATTTGCATATGTAGAAATATATATAAATAATGGACAAAACGGACTTGTATCCAAGTGTGTACGTATTTGTGTGCATGCTTGTATACACAGACACATAAATATGTAGATAAAAGTTCTCTAACCTGCATATAATCATATGTTGTTCAGACTGAAACACCCACATATAATATGGATGGAATTCTCTATGCTAATTTTTACCAGTGAGAACTACAGTAATTGATACAGTGCTTGCCCACAAATTTTCTAAAGAACAGATCTCTTCCCACTCTGGTTCTGAAAACCACATTGCAGGTTCACAAAGCAATATATTTTTAAAATATTTTTTCTTTCAATTGCCTACTGTATGATTCAGTCTCTCTAGATTTGGTTGGTATCAGTCAACCCATTTCGTGTTGTTCTAATAACATTTGAAGAGGTATTTTAACATACTGGTGCATTTTTTATACTAAAATTGTTGCATCACTGCTGGAGCTGCGGAAGTAAAATCAGAAGGTCACTACCGACAAATTGAAATTTCTACAACTTCTGTGATCATCTATGACCTAAGGCATGCTAATTGTACCCTTGAAGGATAACGAATGGTATGATAGGGAAAAAAACTTTTATAAAAAGGCTCAAAAATTTATTTGCTGGCACCAAGCTCTCTTTCTAATTTGTTCCCTGAAAACATCAGTTTTAGGAAAATGGGAAAGTGACATTTCTCATACAATGCAGAAATTATTATTGATACTAGTAGATGAAGTAGGCACTTTTATTTGTTCCTTTCTTTGCTTGCAGAGACAAAACAGCTAAAATGCAGATAGCAGGAGACAGAGGACCCAGTAACTCTGGATTCCGTGTCACAGCTGTAGGGTGCAGAAGAGAATAACCCTAATGGAGTCCATATCCTATCTTTAGAACTATATCAGTACAGCTCAAGCAGGCTCTGATCTTCCCTGAAACACAAAGCTGCTATTACTGATTATTGTTTTAGTTGACTTCGACGTCAATTCCAAAACTCAGCTCCTTCTTTGCAATAGGAAGTCTAGGCAAGTATGCACTAAATGCCTAGATCTGAACCCCGACAAGCCAGGGAGGCTTATTATTCTGCTGCTTATAACACAGCAGCTCCCTTCCTAATAGGTATTTAGAACAAAACAACATTTCTCTCCTGCAGGGTTTTATTTGGCCTTTAGATTAAACAACGCTCTAAGTGAGTAATCAGGTTTACCAGACAGTTGTCGCGGGGTCACCAGCAGCTCCTTTGTTTTCCCTCAACACTGTGCTCTCTAAGGTGGTGATAGTGTTAAAACGGGATACAACTGATGGGAAAAGTAGAAAGATGAATCAACAATGTCCTAAAAATACTTTTTTCAAAGGAAAAGCAATCTATTGAAAAATCACACACAAGAAAGATTCAGTATAAACACTAGTAAACCATATCTATTACCTCAGTAAATGCTAAAAGCCTACCCTATGAAGCAAGAACAAAGACATTTGTGATTTAGCTCACATTTCTCATGCAAAAATTGGGATGTATGTTTATACACCTGGCTTTTTTAAAATCCAAGTTAATAGAGAGGTAGAACAATTTTTTAAATCAGAACTAAACAAGCAGAGTCCTGACGAAAACTTTGCTTTGAAAGAAAAAAAAACCCAAAAGAAAGAGCGTAAACAATTAGGATCTGGCTACTGCAATTCTCACTGAGGTTTAAACATGTGATTCTCCTACTGTAAAATGCCAGGAAACTTGCACACGAGCATAATCTATTAGACATCAGACAAACTGTTATATATATTTTTACTTTATCCATGCCTGTTCAGAGGTAGAAAGGCCAAAAGGATGTGCAGGATAGCGGCTGCTGAAGTGCCCAGCTTTGGCCTTCTCTCAGCACCACAGGGTTTGGTTGTTTGACCTATCGAAGCAGAAAGTGCCCTGAAAAATGTCCACTCTGTTCTGAACACCCCTGTTTGCCTCCAACACTGAACACCTGCACATCGTCACCTCATCGGTCCGGTCCACAAAAGAGACCCATTTGTGGGAAAGCACTCAGTCTGCTGTCCTTTGGCTCTCACAGACTTGGGTGATTACAGTTAGAGCAAATTTGCTGTGAGTTTTGTCTTGGTTGGTTGTTTTTGTGTGTTCTTAATACAATTAAGACTTTTGGTCTAAAGACCACAGAATAATTAACAACTACACCAATGCTGATTTGCACTACCTTTGAAAGAAAGGCCAGCGGATTTTCCTCTGGCAGCTTTAAAAATACACCCAAAACTGGTGTAGTAAAGACAGGCAGGGGATTACATGTTACAGTTCTATGGATGTTATGTGCTATCATCCACTACAGCCACAGAACTGTATTCAGAAGGTGAAAAATGACATACTTTTGATTGCTCCAGGATTTAGTAGCTGAAAATAATGTGTCTTTGAGAATACACTGCTTCACGAGTATTTCTTTTTAAAAAATTACTGGAAAATGTTGGGCGTAATAAGGAACAAATGTAACTCCTACCTCAGATGAGGAAGAAAAAATGTTTTCCTTCAGCAGCATGTGACTCAATTAACTCTTCAACCTCTTCTCTTTTTGCAGCTGTTTAAAATGTAATTCTTTTCTACAAGACAGTAAAAATGCTAGCCCCAAAGGCAAAAAGAAATCTTATACAAATTCTCTCTGTTATCAGACATGGATCAAGTGCTAATAAACACCTATGTACCTAACCAGCTTTTTTGAAACACATGGAACACTACGGAGTTTGCAGAAAGCAAAACCCGCAAGACACCAGGCCTATTTTATTCTCTTGTTTAGATGAGACAAGTTTGGTTTTTTCAGCTCTAGCATTTTACAATTTATTTTCCTCTAGAAGGAGATTTCTAATGATTCCATATTCTCGGTTTTATATCTTGTAGAGATAGACACCTATATGCAAAGTCACAAGATTGCACTGAATTTGTCCTTTTTTCATGACACAACCTTGTAACTTTTTATCTGACCACTCTATGCTGCTGATGCTCCATAAGGACTCAGCAAAAGCTGGAGTTGTTCGTGAGCTCTTTTGGTAATATTACAGCCTGAAGCAAGGCTAAGCACCACCTGCCCCATATTTATCTACTTGTTTATGGAAGAGTTTCCCCCTCATTGTGTGGATAACTGACCTTAGCCATAGCTAATAAGACATGAGCTTCTTTGAACTATGTAGCTTTACACTGAATCTTATAAAACACTTCAGTGTTATCCATATAGCTTCACTGAGCTCCTAATGAACTGAAACACATTCTCTCTCCAGTACTGTCACCACAGACAAGGTGTGGTCCAAGAAACAAAAATAACCTGGCCCAAACTTTGCTTTGGCCATCTGTTTCTGTAGACAAGCTTCTTCCTGGCTACTAACAGGTTTTTATAAAGTAGAGAATCAAGCAACATATAGATATTTAGGCTCCACCCTCCGCATCATCTCATCTTACTGCCCCGACCATGTAGCGACAAGAATGGCTTGCTTGCTGCAGGCTAACTGATTCAGCAGCCTCCCCTGAGTGCAGCTGTGTTTCCAGATGTGTGTCTAGTTAGTCAGAGACCTCTGGAACTTCATCTCTCCTCAACATTAAGCTTTTAAACAGGTTGGGATCTACACAGTCTGCCTTGAAGAAAATACAATTTTACTTAACATGAACACTCTGCTCAGTCAAACTAGTTCCAGTAAATCAGATGATGTTCTTATCAACCTATTCCAGACATGTCTAACTTTTTTGGCTGGTTTTTTTCTTTCTCCATTTTTTTTCCTGTAATACACAACAGAGAACAGGAACTGGCACAAAAGCAGTGGTGCCAGCTAAATTGACTTGTAGGGGGACATTTTTCAAAGGTTACACTATCATGTTGTTGAATTTGAAACAAGTCACTGGAATGACCACAAAAACCCCACGGCTTCTGCTTGATATCTTTTGTTTCTATCTTTTACTTAAGAATATTATTTAATTATTATTATTTATATCAACTGGGATAAAAGTAACAGCTAATTTACACAGTTTTATAGCTGTAAGGGATCAAGACTTTCTGTTGATTTGCAGGTAGTGTTTGATGATTTAGGATTCTGTCAATAAGCTAATGCTTACAATTAATTTTAAAATGAACCAGTTGAAACAGTACAGTGCTAGAGCTCAAGTGCCAACTACATATATACATGAAATACAATAAATCCTGAAGTACTATCTCAAAATCCAACCAATTTGTCTAATTTGTGGGTTAGTACACACATAAGTAATAAAATCACCTTAATCATTCCAAATAAGCATATAGCGAGTTTCACTTTGCGTTTTACTTTTTCCCCAACAGCACTACACTAGTTGTTCCTGATGATGTTCCAAGCAGAGCATTCCAAAGAGTCACTCGTGCAGGAAAACAGTTGAGCTAAACTCAAGTTGCCAGCTCTTTTCTAATTTTAAGTTTAGCTTTCCCATTCTAAAGCAAGCATTCCTCTCCAATACTAGTTAAAAGAGCTTATCTAATTTAACTTTCATTTTTTCCTTAAACATCTGGGAAATTTCATTTCTCTAATCAGTTTCTTACTTTCCTCCACTAATTACAATCTTGTTTTTTCTACGTATATCATTTCCTGTGTGATAATTTTTTCATCATTGGGCTTCTTGCTCTTTATATATTTCCTAGATGCTGGTGTTCTAACTCGGAAAATGGAGCTTATTTACGTTGTCCCCGTTCTCCTTAAAATACTCAGCTAAAATGCGCCTCAAGAAGTTATTTGCCTCTATGTATATCTGAATATTTAGCATAGCTTCCAAAATGCCACCATTTTTCGCCCTGATAGCTCCATCATCAGCAAATTCTGGGATTTTAATTTACTCTAACATGGTGAGACACCCTTCAGAGAACTTGGCCACCAGCTGTCCCTCTGCTCGGAGAGGCCAAAGTCACACGCAAAACAATGACGCTGTCAGACAAACGCCACTTCTCCCTTTCACTTTCCCAGCTGCCTCCTCTTCCTTTCTCTTTCTCCTTTGCCCGAGGCCATATCCGAATCCCATTCCCAAAATTAAAAGATTTCTTCCTTTTGCTGTGGCCCCTGAAAGGTTACCCCATGGAACTGCATTGCTACAGGTGCTCAGCCCTTAAATTTGGAATACTTTCAGTTTTTATCTGTATTTTCATTCTTGTATCCCTACAATCCCTTTCATACAGCTTTCAGGCTATTTCATACATAACAGGCTAAAATCTGGACACGGTAAACTCTTTTTCACCCAGACAGATACTGTAATCACATCATATGAATATTGAATTACATTCTACAAGCAATTCAAGATTGTTTTTAAGTGCTTCTAATTAAAGTAACAGCACACAACTTAGGAAAAGTTACTAAATGCTGTATACTGACTTTCTAGTTTCCACAGTACTAAACTATCATTTAAAAGACTTTGCACAACTCTTATAATAAGCTAAATAGTAAAGACTACATTGAAAAAAATAAGTGTTTATCATACCAACTTATTAGTATCAGTGACACAAATTTGAAAGTTTTCCCAAGATGGGGCTTTGAGTTTTTAAAAAAATTACCAAAATTATGAGATTATATTCAACTGATCTAATGGTTTCATTTGCATTTCTCTGTATAAACACAGTGGTATGTTTACCAAACATCCATTTCCTTCTAACCCCAGATCATAGATTTTTGAAACCCCCGCAAAAAAATGTTTTTTAATGAACAGAAATGTGTTCACAATATCAAAACAAACTTAAATAAATCATTCATACAGTATGAAAACAGAAATCTAATAATTCTGAATGAAAGAGCTCTGCAACATAAAATTTCCTTTATACTTCCACAATATGTCCAAGCACAACTAAAGACAGACTTATGTAATATATTAGCTTGCAATTGCAAAGGACTCTTCAGGTTTTGTAATCAGTTCTCACACTTAACCGCAAATCAGGAAAGAATTGTTATGATATTTCACAGTTACATACATTGTGTAGCTTAGAAATATGGCTTAGAAATGTATCTTCTTACCAAAGTTAAACACAAGTTTAATTTCTTTCATTCATTTGAGGAAAGTGAGGATCAACATATGCTGTTTCACACGCTGATACTTTAAGTAAAATAACAAAGATACTTTTAAAAACTAAACTCTCTTATAATGAAAAACAGAAAGAAAAGATTTTGCTCCTTTGAGAAGATGATTAGCTTACCTGGTTTTGCCATTCCACACCGACAGCCTGAACAATATTATCAGCTCTTCAGGTACTAATTCTTGCTAACTGGAAGGATATTTTCTCTCTTGCTGGATTAATAATCAACTTTCCTGATAGTTCATTTGTAATTCTCTGCTGGTTAACCCTTTGCAGGGTTCCCATTTCAAACTAAGCAGCCTACACTGTTCAGCTCATTGTAACACAAAAATAACAAAACATAAGCTAGCACATAAATGAGAACTAAATGGCAAACTAAAGAGAAAAATTAAGAATAGATTATATTAAAAAACTAAAAGCTTACAAATACTTAAAGCAAGACTTCCTTTTTCTGAAAGACTCTAATTACTGAACCTAGTTGCTGGTAAAACAATGCATCAACAAACTGGGAGCTGTAAAGTCCAATGGCTCATTCGACCGCACGCTCCCAGGAAGCCACAGCTCAACCTCTCATCTTCAGCCAGCAAGTAAGTATGACACATGCCTGCCTAATTCTGAAAATAACATCTTTTATTAGTGAATAGTGTGCTGAGAAATTGCCACAGTTATCAGTTTGTGCAAGGCCACCCATCTGTGTTGTCAGAAGGCAAGAGCAAGAGTGGCCAGGAGTAAAAATGAGATAAGAGAGGCCCAGAATAGCTAAAAAGGGGAGTTCAAATGAGGTCAGAGCAGTTTAAGATGGGATACCTAAAAATTATATGTAATTTTATTTTTCAAATGTAATGGTAGTAAATTACTTATATGTTATCAGTTTCATAAAAATTCAGTATAGCTCTGGCAGGTCTGTTGTGAAATGAGTAAAAAGATTATAAAACAAACCCGTTAAAAGGGTTCAGAAATCTCCTATAAGAATGTGAAACATTCTGGAAATGCTCACCCAAAGAAACTAGTCTTTGGGGGATATGTGATGGACCTTGGGATGTGCTTTGATTGTAGACAGAGGTAAGAGGAAAAGAAAAATAAACTTGTTGCGTGGATGACTAAGGCATAATGCTACAAAAATAGGGAAAAAAATAAGAATGGGGGAAAAAAGTCTTTCTGAAAAACAGTCAATTGGGGTTTTGGATGCTCTTGGAAAAATATAAGTGGTGACAGCTCTATTCACTAACAGAAATGCTTTCCTCATGAACTCTGCCATAGCTGTTTTATTAAATAATACGGTAGTAGTTCTGGTTTTTTCCTTAAAACAAAGGCACGGAGTCTCCTAAAGCTTCTGCATAGCACTGATGAGACTTTATCTATTTCCCTTTGCATAAGAGTAGTCCTATAGCTAATCTATTTTTACACAACTCTAGGTCTCGGTTCTCTATTCAGTAGTGCCTAATACAGTTTGCTGTAAACTTTCTGCAGTATGTGCTTTAGAATTTATGATAAAATGCTATAAAGTTATGAAGAAAATTTATTTCATATTTATAGCTAATTTTATTCTGTGTTTGAAGGAAAACCTTTTAAGAACGCCAATAATATAAGAAAGCTACAACAACTAAGTTTACTGTTAAGTATCACATCAGTGGTACTCTGGGGGCTCCTCCTCATGGGAAGAAAGCTTAAACAACATTTTCTAACACGTTGGATTGCTTCCCAGAGATGTGATGGCCTAGAGAGGCAGTGCTGAACAAAGCAGGCTGGAATAGTAAGTCAGTAAACAACCCTTTTTCAGAGGATGGCCACAAATAAGTGCAACTTTGTTTAATAAAGGCGAATTATAGTTGTCTTTTGTTCTTTACTAGGTGCATTATCTTTCTCTCCTGTTCCACCTGACTAAACTGGTAGTATCTTTTCTATCACCTGACTGAGTAGTTGGCTGGAAATAATGGGACCAAACAATCCACTATTGTTACGAGAGACAATGACCTTTCATGTCCTCGGAGCTCGCCATGACCTTTCATCTTTCCTATCCTCCAATGGTCTCTTCTAACAACTAAAACTACACCCCGTTAGGCTGAATTCCAGATTGTCATAAAAAGCCCCTTCCTTTCGAAACAAAACCAATTTTTACACCAAGGTGGAGGAGAAACACAGGTCCATTGTTCCTGCACAGATGGAAGTTAGAGTTACTAAGGCAACAGCTCTAATCCCTCTTTTTACCACCTTTTTCACATCATTGGCCTATCAAGTGTGCTACCTTTTAACTCATAAGCTCAAAAGCTGGTAGTCTAACTGACTGCCCTAATTAGCTACGATTTTCACAGTACAGACAACATGATGAGCTAATCGAAATTTGCAAAATAATGACGTACCTCCAGCAAATATTCCTCCTCCTGAGGCCCAGTCTTAGAATAACAATAATGAGACCATTATTAGAGGAGGGCATTAAAATGCTGCACTGCTGCTAAACAGAGAACTTAATTGTTCTGGTCTTGTCCATTGAATCAACAACCTATTGTTGTGGACTTGAAAAATAAAGGACTGGAGAATGGGTGCCATAATGATTGGTCTGTGCTGCCATACCAGCACTCTGTAGAATTGTTTTCCTTTTGAAACTCTTGATGGACTAGTAGTTTTGTTTAAAAGTAATATAAAAGCCAATTGTCTGGATAAAAAGTCCTATTTATTGAAATCTTTAGAAGCAGTTGCATGGATTTGTTCATGACCCCCAAGATAAAAACATAGGGACCATAATAATGCTATTTGTGGCGACCACTGCTTGTAGTGACACTGCTTGTAGATAACGCTGTCCTGTCTAGCTACTGCAAAAGGAAGAATGGCATTTCCTTTGCAGACAGAAATCATGGCAGAAGGTCAAATAGTGGACAGACCCAATTCATCTGTAAAAATGAGGATGTTTTATTTTAAAAAAATGGCCTAATATGTTTGGTCATCATTTACAATTCAGGGTTTAGGACAAACTGATGAAGGTATCTCTAATCAGTCACAACACAGGACTCTTTTTTTGTTGATTAGTTTGTTAGATGTTAAAAATGACAGACTTTTTTTTTTTTTCCACATCTTTAGAATTGCACCCTAAATTTTGTCATTCGGAAACTGAATAATATACACCTTGAGATGCAGTGACTGAACTGATGCAAATTGGAGCTTACTGTTAGCTTTGGATAGTCTTTACTTAAATTTGGTACTGGGAAGAAGAGACATCTAAAATCTCTGACATACCTTTTAATCTTGGGGTTTTTTTAGTTGTTAAGACATTAGAAACTACAGCTTTTCACAAAATGTTTAAAACAAACATGGTTTTGAGAAAAATATTTTCCCAAATCAAAAAAAATCATAGTTTTATTACATGAAATCATTGTTAATTAACACTATCCTGGATTCCTCTCTTAGCTTTCACTCCAATTGAACAGTTGAAACCACACAAGCAACAATAGATTTACACTTTGGAATGCAAACTAAAATCACGCCTTATTGTATTTTTATAGTTACATCTCTTGATGCATCTTTCTACACACAATTTGCTCAAAAAATAAGCTATGACCCTAGATTAATATAAACAATGAAAAACTGTACAATTTGGGCTTGCAAGAGTTCCCGTTGGTAATTTGCTATTGATTTCAATGGGAAAAAGTTTAGAGTTTAATTTTTCTCATTCCTATCAACATATTGTAAATCAAATTGAGAAAAATAATTGTGAAAAGGGAAAAAAAAAAAGAGAGGGAAACTTAAAGATTAACCCAAAAGGGATTGTCAGCAGTTCTAGGAACCACTCATAAAATGTAAAGTTTTCTTGCATACATTTGCAGAATACTTTTTCTTTAAACTCCTTTCTTTTGTAAATTGAAAAATGCCTAATATAAAGTAGTATTAAATTGTAAATAAGACCTCTTGCTTCATTCAATCCATGCTTTGCTTCATTTATCTTCATCTTGTTAGGCTAAATTAATTAACAGTCTCTGTGTTGCACACTTTCTCTTTTCATTACATCAAATAATGGCCTAGATATGGGAGAAAACCCTCTCACCACAGGGATCTTGAAACACTACCTTGAGGAAGAGTCTCTTACATATGCATTGCTTTAGCAATATTAGCTAGCTGGATGTTATGACATTTATTAAACGGATCCTTCAACCCTTCACTGCTGTAAAATAACTGTTCTGATTTTGTGAGAAACAAAAATATTTTTTTAAAAATCAAGGGCTTGCAATAAATCATGTTTACAATTTGTGAGCCACAAGTACTAAAAAGAAAGAAAATACCTAAATAGCTTTAATCAATGTTTTATTTAATATAAAATACCTTCAACTTGAATACAATTTCTGGGCAACTCTGTATACAGTCCCAAACATATTAATGTGTCAAATTACTCAAACCAAGTTGCCATATCATCTGTTTGTGAATGTTCGGTTTATAATTAATTGTATGTCTGGGACGGTTTCATTGATAAATCTGGTTATTTAGGTATTGTAATGGAGAGCAATGTGCTAAACTATTAGGCAAGTTTTCTTCCTTTAACCTACATTATGGCATCTAGAGCAAAAGGACAAAACAGTAAAGCCTTTTTTAATCTCACCCTGATCAAACAACCCTCTTTCTCCAATCACAGCTTTGTGCGTGATATCTTTCTGCTAGTGTTTCTTATTTAATTAAAACAGACACTGACAGAAGGACATGGATTAGGACTGTAATGATGCATTTACTTAGATTAATCGGAGGCTCCTTTTGGAGTAATGGCTTAAACAAAGAACAAAAGGAAATTGTTATGAAACAGCCTTTTATCCCAGGCAAAGGTCAAATTATGAGGTTTTTAATTTTGTCAGCCTCTGTTATATTGGACCTTTCTACTGGAACATGAGAAGTGCTTCTCTCCCCTTCTCCCCCGAGCCAAGCCAGTTATTATAATACAGCCATTAAAGCTGCAAATTAAAATGTCTGATTTTAAACCAGGTTGCTCAGCTTTCAAAACCCTCTAATTAGCATGTTGTGCATTGTTGTTAGGGAAAGAAACCTAAAATGCTAATGACCTGCTGCCAGGTGACCACACTGCTGTGCAAAATAATACAGACTCATTCAAGTAGTAGGAATACCAATAAAACCCAGCTCTTATGAATTACGCAGCTCCAGGTCTGCTCTGCACCACATGTGCTTAAAGAAACGAGCGTGCATCCAGCCAAAGATCAGAGTTCAGTAGTCAGCACAAGAGATTGTTGTATGTTAACTGGGAAGAAGTCTGTGCCCACTCAGACACTGCGAGGCACGAGAAAAACATTTGAAATCTCCATGGGCCAGGTGATACTTGGGCTGGGCACAGATAAAAGCACAGAATGGAAATTCTTCCTCTTTTGGGTAGAAGCTACAGATACACTTCTGTATATCTCAAAGGGGACAGCCCCAAATTGCTGTGATAAATTCTGCTTCTGTTGTTTGTTCACAAAAGGGCAGCAATGCATGAAAACACCCCAAATACAGGGGTTTTTTGCCCTTTCACAGTTTACCCTTCATCGCAACAAGTTCATTGAATACACAAAATTAAGTTAGATCATGATAGTTTCTTAAAATATGCAGTAGGAGAAAGTCTGGTAATGCATCTTCAAAGACTCAGACCAAATGGAAAACATTTCCTTAAACCTCATGGTACTTGAGGCTCTAGGTTTTTGAATATTGGATTTTTAGCAAACTTACTTCACACAAAATTTCAAAAGAAAAGCACTCTCACGCTCCAGTGGCAAAATGAAGCTTTAAGTAACTTCCTTTTTCAAAACTGCAGAAATATTCATCAGTCTTCTGCACCACCAAAACTGTAAACAGACCCAATCCTCCTCCTGCCACACAGTCCACATCTCTGGCAAGCTGAAATGTCACCCAGCACCCAGAGGAACACAACCTGATACCAACAAAGAAGCAAAGTTTCTGCCAGTGCCAACACTGGGTCCGAACAGCAGCAGTAGAGGCAGCTGTTCAGCACCACAAATAATACCATCCTGAAAAGGCCAAAATCATTAGTAGTCAAGATTAACCCCACTTGACCTGTTTTTTACCAACAGTTGAGCGAAAAACTACTTTCTCTGTAACTTGACATCTTCACCACAAAGATCGCGGCCCAAGCCCTTCCAGACATACCAACACAGCGTTGACAGCGTTCCTCAGAGGTCACAGTAGTAGGAAGTTGGATAAGATGTTGAACAGCTATGCTGGCCTTGATGTCTGCTCATTCCCAGAGGTCTCCTGCCTTTCTCAAGTGATCCCTAATTGACCATTAAGGGACAAAAATGACTGCAAAGTGTCTTTTCGGTCACTATTAGTCCTTTGTTGCATTATATTTTACATACAAGTTCATCAGTACGGAGAGAAGGTACTGTGTGAATTCAAATCCCAGGGTCCCTAAAATTGCTATTCGATGAAAGACACAATGCAGCTCCTCTCCAGATAAATTACAAACTGGCCAGGTAAGGCAAATTAAACCATCTGCATGGTCCTTTATATACTATAATCTCGAACCCATGTGTCCACACTCAGTAGTGCTTGTCTCCTTTTTACACAGATTCTGCCACATTGCTGCCACTATACTCCTTCACCCTATAGTCTCAATCCTGAAAAACAAATTGACAACTTGCCTTTGAAATTATTAACATGATTACACGTAAGCCACTTAAATGACCTACATAGAAAAGGAAACTACACTTATTTGCAAAGATAGTAAATTCAATTTACTTAACACTGGAATACCTGAGCTGCTTAAAAAGTAGCAAACAAAGTGTTAATAAAATTAGCCATATATTAGCATTCAGTCTGGTTAGAAATAGTCTAAACTTCACAGTAGCCTTCTACAACTTCCAGATATCGCTGTCGTCAGCCAGTAGTACCATTTATTTATTTGTTTAAACTTCTGTTCAGCCAAGATAATCACATCTTAAGATACGTGAACCTGTTTTCACAGACACATGTATCATCCACTAGTGTTCTTTGGCTGCCTCTTAGTTGTTATTTTTTTCCTGAATAAAACCACCTCTGTGAGACAGAAAACACACTGCTAAGTTTATTTATAAAGAAAAAAACAGAGCTAACATCTAATGAAAAACAGACTTTGCACATAGTGATAGGTGGCTCTATCCTTTGCAACTCACAGCCAGGAAATTCTCATTATTCTCCTTTGTAGAATTCATCCTAATGGTGTGTTTTAGAGGCACCTTGGTATGGCTACTGCATTGATATGCACAATGCAAATACAGTTTCCCAAAAGCTCTATTTGTTCCTTAAAATATATTAAGTATGCCAACGTTCTTTTAGTGAACAAGCAATAAAATCTACATTAGTATCTTACGCAAAATATGAATTCATGCTTTAAGATCAGAGCTGCTTAGATAGCAAATTATCTGCATCATTTCCCATTTAGCAGCTAGAGAGCTGTCCAGGTACAGTCTGTGCCTCCATGAATATGGTGCTTCATGTCCTGTGTTTTTTGCTGAAAATCCACATATTATGTAGAAAAACATGTAAAAGAACAGCAGTAATCTAAGAACTCAGTGCAGGAGCCTGACAAGAGTCAGGCTGTCACAGCAGCAGCTAGTGGCATAGCACAGTAGATACACTGGTAAAGCAGTCAAATACTCCACAATCCTGCTGCTGTGGTGCAGAACAAGGCACTGATTGGCCTTGGACACACCACAAGTTCAAGTGGGTCCATTGAACTATACCTCTGAGTGACTGTAGTGCTCTGTCACGTGGACCCTGGGAACTCTGGTGGCCAGCACTGAGCAAAGACAATTCGCTTCCTCACTTTTCGAGCATCACTTTCATACAGTAGAGCAAAAGTCACAACATGCTCTGCACTGATGGACAGCAGAATAAAATGCACTTTCAGGAAAAGAAACATCGCCAAGTTGTTGAAATTTCATGCATAATATGTAAGGAGATTTGACCCAAAGACAGGAAGAAAATGGAAGTGAGTTCCTGCTATGTTTCTTTACTCAAGTAGCCCCCTAGATTAGTGTGTGCTTATACATATGTATATGTATCTATATAATTGAACCTGTACACTATGGGAATACATATACATAATGGAACCTCTATAACAGTCATACAATGGAACCAAATTCTCTTGTCCAAATTAACAGCTTGCACAGAACAGCAATTTTCTCTATCTTCATATACCACGAAGGAAGAATGGTTCTTATCTCTGAGCACCAGCAGCTGCTCTCTGGGTTTGCCCCATTATGCACAACCTCTCTCAGTTTTTTCCATGTGTCCTTCTCTGCAGGTTCCCTGCATCCTGGCCTGCCTGATGAGTCCCTATTGGTATCAGTGTATGCATAGCTTTGTATGTCTGTCAGCTGAGAGAAAGCAGAACTGTCTGCTCCTTGGGTTTCCAAAAAACTGCATTTGGGCCATACAAACTAGGTCTCTTTCAGCCCTAAGAACTAAAGGACCAAGAAACTTAGATATTTGAATTCGAGTCAGATTGGCACATTCACCACTGGAAATTCTCTTTACTATTTAACACTTTTGCAGTCCTAGATATCCCATCTCACTCCAGAACTCCACTCTCATCTGATTTGTGATACAATGTACAAAACAGTGCTCAAATCCTTTATAAATTTATTTGGTTTTTGTACCCTATGAATTGGTTTTTTTCACCTCTATGAATTACAGCTGAACTTCTCACCCAACATGTTAAACTCTCTTCACAATTGGAGCCTTCATATTTTTATATCTGCTAATTTTTTAAGTCCTGAGGATAAACTAGATAAATTATGGAAGAAAAAAATCACACAAACAGTCAACTCCATCCTTCTGGTTATTATCACTTGATTTCAATAAATGGCAAGGCTATTATATTCCAAACTGTCTTCTGCAAGAGAATACTGATCTATGCAATTCATCACTGATTTTATATTGAGTGTCAGAAATTAATTTGATAAAATGTTTCATATTGTACGCGTGTGTGTGTATATATATATGTAAAAAGAACCTGTTAAGGGATTTCAGTTTGCTGTTGAAGCCAGCATAGCTCAGAGACAGAAACCACCATGCATATACAATTGCAGCGTCAGACTAACACCCACAAGATAACAATGTGGTGAACTTCGATATCTCCTCACAAAATGATTCACTAGGCAACTTTTAACGTTTGGCCTACAATTTTCCCACTAGTCAAAATTTCCTAATCAGTATTCTCTAGTGAAGGAAGAACACAAAAGTGCAAGGCCTGGTTTTGACTCAGTATCTGGCACGCTATTTACCTCTTTATGCCTGGGTTTACCTCTGTGTACAACAGGGGAAACAACATCTTTATAAATTGCCTTTCTATACAGCTTTGAGATCTCCTGCTAAAAATGGAGGAATGAGAGAATCCAAATCTCTAAGCAGTATGAAACAAGGATCACTTTAAAATGAAACCAAATAAATTAACATAAAAGTTTGGGTGTTTGCTTGGTTTTAATTTTCTTTCTCTAACGTTGGAGTTTTCAATACCCAATCAGCCAGCCGTACCTCTGCATTGTTTTATTACAAAGTGGATCAGAACAGACAAATTAATCAAGCCAAGACAGTGAGCACACTTTGTTTACACGCTATATCCTCTCCATATCTGTCTTAGGTTCAGACCAAAATCCTGCTCCAGCTGCATCAGCTTTCAGGCTGACAAAGCTTTCTGAAGCTATGCCACACAGTGTTTCAAACCTGGAAGGTGCTGCAAACAGGCACTTTCACCACACTTCTTAGAGCCCCATATAGCAAAGTTTCACACATTAACATCCCTCAAAAGGTACACCTGTTGCAGTTTAATGATATGCACCATCCAGTCTTTGAGAACTCTTTTTTTTTCTGCCCATATGATTATCAGGATTTTAAATCTTTCCTTTCTAAAGAGTGGCAATTAAAATATAACCTATATGGAAAGAGAATACTGTAAACCACAGCACAGAGACTCATTTATAGCTCACTCTCAAAGAGCATAGGGTAATAGATTTTGAAAAAACATTGAGTTTGGTACATATTAATATTTTGGGGTATAGCTAAATCTTTATAAAATGTCTATTGCAACACAGCTGGAAACTATCATACTCATGGAAACTGAAGTAATCCAGTGAGCAAAGTGATGCAAATAAATAAAACCACCTACATTTTTTAATTACAGTAATCAATTTCAGATTCCACCAAGCCAACTTAACATGTCTATAAAAGTTCTGCTGGTAACCACAGAGAATGAACTGTGCAACTACCTGGTTTCTCCAACATTTGTGAAAAGTATTATTATCCCAAATAGGCTTTGAAATGATCATCCCAAATGGGTTTCTATGATTACATATATATATATGCACACCTATGCATGGGTGTGCAAACATATATACGTAGGTGTATATACCCACATGTACAGTTACATTTAAGCAAAACCATTAGGTTGTGTTTTCAGCCCATTTTTCAAAGCTCACCACTTAGAGCAGATGGAAATACAGAGGCATTTCTCTGCTCTGGTACCTAAAAGAGGACACCACAAGGTGCAGGACAGAGCAAGGGCTGCAGGTGAGCAGCCCCAGGGAACAGATGCTTCAGCAAAAGAGGAAGGAGCAGAAATAAGGAGAGGAGAATGAGAATTGCAACAGCTTGGGTGAGCCCAGGAACTCCCTACAAAACCGCAGGAACTTCTGCCTAGCATCTGTATTTGATGGGAAACACTAGCAAGCACTTCCTTCCAACAGACTTCTTCAGGTTAGAAAAGAGAAGTGAGAATTTAAAGAGTTAAATGCATAAATTTATAGCAAGGTGTGTGATACTCCCATATAGATTGAATATCTTAAATCCTAGAAAGACAGCATTTTGCTTTATTTTTTTTTCCTTCAAGCCAGCACCTTTTGTTATAATGAAATGCACAGTCAGCCTTCACTTGGTAAAATATTTGTGTTGCCATGCAGTTAAACAAATGTTTTTTCATTTTCTTTTTAAATAGCCTCCCACCCATGTTTCTTTAAACAGTGGCCCATCAGTCCAGCTGCATAACATGTACAAGCTGAGCAGTAAAGTCTCGTCTTGCCCCCATTAAAAGGGTCCTTTCCTTATTTCATTAGCCAGAACACATGGGGAATTAATAGGACTTCAAAAATAATGGAGTACATCTGAAAGAAATCCTGATTTCATAATATTCCCAATATTCCACTGCAACCCACAGCATCTGATCAGCATTCAGCATCACAGTTTTAGCACAGGCAAGTACAGAAGACCAAGGTGATCTTTCTTTATTTCTTTCACATGTGGATATTCATAACTCCATTCAGAGCACTTTTTCTTCTGTTTTTATTCTCCCCGATTTCTTACATGAATTATGACAGACTCGCAAGTATGATTATCAAATTTATGGCGTGTGCCTGCTACACCACACATTATAGTCTCGCACTTGTCTGCCCTGCAGTAGGAAATATTTTCATAGTGTTTAAATGAGCGAGATCTATACAAACCACCGTTAAAATATTATGTTTATGTGTTTTTCTATATCAACTAGTGAAAATATATACATAGTTTATTCCACTTTAGGGAATTTAGTACAATTAAATGGAAAGCCTTTGCTATGATACTCTTTGAAAAGAATCATGACCAAAAAAGACACAATTTTAGGACACATACCTGGAAGATGATAAAGAAAATCTTACTACTTCCATACGAGGCAATATCACAACCAAATATATCTTGTTGATATTTAAAATCTGAACATATTCCTTTCTGTAGTTCTTTCATCTGTGTGCACAATTTATACAGAAGTTTTGAGAATGGAAAGAATGAAGCGCTTTCCTTTAATCCCAAGGGGGTTTTAGATGGGGTTGCTTTTGTTGGGTTCTTTAAACCATTATATTCTCCCTTTCCATCACTGGTGACCATAACTGCAGCACCATACCTCCAGCTGTGAGCTTGAACACACAGCTCCCTGAAGCCAAAACAAATGCTGCTTTTCTGATTTAGAGCAAGGGACACTGGAAGTAGGGGGAAAAAGCTTAGGCTTCCCTTCCTTTTGTATTTCAGTGTCACTTCTCCAACGGAGCATATGACACGGCAACCTAGCCAATATGACAAATTACAAGAATACCTGCAGCAATTAAGATTACAGAAAATTATCAGATCTTTTAGCAGCGATTAAATATTGTGTCACCTTCAGAGGGAAAATGCTTTAAATCACATTTTACATGACATATTTGGTAAGCCAGACACTCTAATTTGTAAGGTTTTTATGTTACAGACCACACGATGAAATTTTGTGCACCTGATGTTTCTCCTCTCAGGAAGGACTATTACCTAAGAGGAGAGGAATTCCCACTTGCAGGAAATCCAGTGCATGGTAGACACAGACAGACAGAAGGATGGGTGGAAAGAGGGTAAATATCAACAAGTAAGAGGCCAGAAGATTACTTTGGCCGTTGTGCAACAGTTGCAGAAAAAGAATTTAAAAGAAAAGTGGCTTTTTTCTCCCCATGAAGTCCAGAGTACACATTTTATTATAGTGAGCACTGACTTAATTTTCCAAGACTCAGCCTGAGACAACAGCAGCTGACTACAAGCTCAGCAGTGAATAGTCTAAAATTAGTATTTTTAAAAGTATTTTTATTCTCATAAAATTTGTACATTAAAACTGACATTTTAAAAGGTTACTTCTGTGGAGAGGAACTAGCAGCTATCAAAATCTAAAAACACCAATCAAATGCAAACGTGTTTCAAACTAAACTCCGGATAGTGCAGACAAATCACCGTGCCAAGCAGCAGTGCAGAGCGGGCGAGAGCTTTGGGAAAAATTATAAATTAGGTAAATCTTCAAGTTATAGTATTATTGCATCAAAGCTGTGGTTTAGACATCCTAGCGCTAACTGCCAAACTGTCTGCATTATTCTACGTTGTTAGCCATACTAAGTGGATTTCCAACCACTTCAAACAAATTATCAATTCCAATTGAGCAGGTTTGTGATAGAGCCAGAGAAAAAGGCTCTCTTTTAAAGCTTGCCTGCTCTATTTTTCTGCCCTACTATAAAATACACCTTATTTGTATGGATTTTTATATACTTTCGGGTAAGAAAAACCAGCTACTCATTAACATGTCCACAAGTGTATTAAAATTACATTCACCCCAGCCTTTTATATGTAAGTTTGTTTTTATCTATCACATACAGCTGTAAGTAGAAGAGACAAGTTAGTCCAAGGACATAATGTCTTTCAGGCTCTATAGCACTTAGCAGGTTACCGGGCCTCCAAGGCCTCACAGATTTAACCAAGACTTTTCACACAATCAGGTAAAGAGAGCTAAGCCAGTCAGCAGATGTCCCATTCAGATAACAAAGAGAATATTTTAGTGACAATGTGAGAAAATAACAGTAAAAATGGTAGAGAAACCCACTGAACCGTGGAGCTCTTTTTCTCTTTACAAAGAGCCATTGACTGGAGTTTGACTGTGACATTCACCGAAGTCCTCAGCAAAGGGAAAGTCAGTTGTACAAGTTTTGTCACAAGAGATGCAAATAACCTATTATAGGAATCAACTACAACAATGGTGGGCAATTTTCTATATTTTAATTTCCTCTCTGGGTGTAGCATGTCTTCATAGAAGATCTATTAAAACGCCAGGTTAGTATATGAAAGATTCCTGTCATGCACATCATCACTAAGCTGATCTACAACATCATCCTTAATGATTCCATGATCCTATTGCTGCAGTTGTTCCTTCAGTTTCACCTCAACAAAATGCAAATTTTCAGTGTCCTCAAGTCCAAGTTAGCAATTTCAAAACTTTCATACAAGAAATGGCTATTGGTATCCAAAATGTCTACACCTACTTGCAAACCAGAGAAGAGGTAAAAGCACTGTGGTGTGAACAAAGCCAGCTTTAGCATTTGTTAAGGTCACTTCAGTTCCTCAAATGGCTCTTCTTAGACACCATTACATCAGCTAAATACGCACACCAAACCATAATAATAATGGAGATAACCCATCTGAAGAACCCAGTTTGGGGTGTGGTTTTGAATTTGAATCAGGGAAAAGATGACTACACACTCCATGTTCTTGCTCTTCTCTAAAGCCAAGTTTAAATAAAGAAGAATACTTTTCAGTTATCTTGGACCACATTTCAATGGCAAGGGAACTGTGAATGAAAGAAGTTTACAAAGGGGACTGTTGAACATTAAAGTGTAGTATAATCACTGTAGGAATTAGTCATAGCCAGTTTAGGCACTGTCCAACCCACTTTCCAGCCATCTGCAACAAATGTGCTCCATTAAAACAGAACCATATGGAAAACAAGCTAGCAATTAACACAGCTTCTATGCATACCTCTAATACAGCACAGATTTCAAACTTTGAGTGAAACTGACTGCTGAATTACTTCCATATTGCTGCTGTTTAGACCTTGGCAACACATATTTATCCTCACTCACTATAGTATGAAATCCCAAGATACTGCTATATCATCAAAATAAGCATGAAAAAACCACCCACAACTGAGCCACTCATTGTGGTTTATAGCCTCTGTTAATAAAATATTTGCAGATCAAAGTACAACAGACTTTTTCAAAGATGCGTAATACATTACTTACCAGTCAGTATCAAGACTAATGGCTAATGCAGGGCAAATCAATTAATTTAGTTGCTAACTGGTGTTATCTTGTACTGTGAAAAAAAAAACAGCTTCAGGTTTGAGTAGCTTTCTCCTCTCCCAGATTTTCTGAAGTGCTAGAGATGCTGCACTTAACACTGTGATATTTCCAACACAAAGGGGACGTGCAGAAATCCTAGTTCAAAAAATCAGAGCCCTTAGAAGTGGCTCAAGGAAAAACAGTGATATTTTGGTTATTTTTCTTTAATAAAATGATGGCACTAGAATACTTCATAATTTTATCTGAATGTACAAGATGCAGAAAGTGAAGCTTACTATAAACAAAAAAACTGATTTTAAGCAAAATCAAGTCAAAGTGAAGTGCCAATGCTCAGAACATACTAAATGTCCCTTTCTACCCAGTCCATCACAGCTCTTCACTTGAAAAGCCTGGCTCTTTAATGCAACCTGTAGACATTTGTTCACTTATGCTCAGCAGTTCAGCCTACAAGGTTTTGGTCAGGGAGATAAAGTCCCACAGAATCAGGTAGGTTGGCCTCTGGAGGCCTCCAGCTCACAGCAGCTCATTTTGCTCAGGTAAAGAAAACTTAAACACCGTACTAGGAAAAAAGTATATCTAAATAATAAAAAAACATACTGAATATTTAAAACATGGTACCTCCAATGCAAATTAAGCTGCTTTAAAACACGTAATATTAAAACCGGCCAGATTTTATACTTGTTTGGGTTTTTTTTTAGTAACTGGAATTCTAGTTCAAAGCACCTGTATTTCCTCAGTTATCCAGGATGAAGTTAAAAAACTGACTACAAGCATCATTTTTCCACAGACTTCCCAATATTCCAAAGAAGAGATTTGTTTCATGAAATAGTACCTATACAATTTCAAAAGCACTGAAATTCTTGAAGCAGCCTTTCATGATTCTAGGTCATCGTGGGCCACACTGTTTCCAAAGACCTCAAGAAAATGAGCCTTGAAACAAAAGATTTAGAGGCAGAATTTCCCACATTAATTTAACTCTGTTCACATAGAAATTTCTCCCTCATTAATCAGAAAACAAGAATAAACTGTAAAACAAGCTCCACGTTTCTTCCTGCATGATTTTCATGCCTTCAAAGGTTTGAAGCATTGACAGCAATAATACACTGTCCAAGCCTAATACATTGATGAAACAATATAACTTATATATTATTATATAGGTTCATAGCTGCTTCCTAATTTTGTCCTTAGACCTGTCAATTGTAATAGTTATATAGAAGAACATATGATGTTTGTTGATGGATTTTAATTACCAGCATTTCAAGTTGTGTAATTAGACTTCAATTTTCATTTTTTCCAGAAGGGAAAGTTCTAGAAAGTTTTGTCCTGGAGATGTTCTTCCATATGTTACACACTCATAGGCTTAGGCACATTAACAGAAATTAAAGGATATAAATCTTTTTAAAATTCAGGGTTTGTGGAGACCTTATCAGCAATATTTAAATACCTAATAAAAACAATAACTCATTTGGCTTAAAAATATGCCCGTAGCATCTGAAAGAGCTGAGGTATCATTGAATGGGATTCTGATTAACAACATTCTGGTTTAATAAAAAGAAGGTTTCAGTGACAGCTGCATTAAACATCAGTTTGCAAATATGACTTTTAGTAAAGCATATGTATGTGTCAAAAACTGGCCTTCTGCCACTATATTTATTTTCTACATTCATTAGGTAAATCATACCTAGCCAAAAAGTCCAAAAATATTCAAATGGTATTAGTACTGCAAAAAAATGCAATGCTTTGGAATTAGCACCTAAACCTCCTGCATCCCTCATAAATTCTGACTAATTAAATCCCTACTATGTTCTTCCTCCTGTTTTCCTCACAGCTGTTTTATATATTTTCACCTGTTTCACTTTCCTTTTTTGTTCTGGCAACAAAAAAAGCTTAACCTTCCTTGATTGACAGAAAGGAATAACAATATTTAATTAACATCACTTCATATGTGACAAATCTTAAACTCCTCTCAGTCAATAAGGTTCTATGAAAGTATTCCCCCAACATTTTAAAAAGCTTTTTAAGAAAGCTCAGAACACTGTGTTCTTAATTCAAAAGCACATGCCGAGTTAATTATGGTCTTATGCTTTGACCAAAAGTAGGATTTGCAGGATTTTCTTTTTCTTAAGTCAAAGGATTCAAAAGTAATTTATGAATGATACTGAAATAATGCACGAATTAGCTGCTAACATGCTGTTAGTTTCAAGTGTTGTTTTTTTTTTTTTTTTTTTTTTCATGTGCTGGGAGGGTCAGCATTAAAGTCATGCTGACTTGAAACTCTATTTATAGTAAAAACTACATTAACTAAACAATCATGTTATTCTACAGTCCTCCTACTTACTTTTAGGCTATTGCTCTTGACTAGGTTACTTGTTTGGGAGATTTCTGCACAATTTCTGCCAATTCAAATACAGACGTTTCCATAGCTAAACAAACACTGTAACAGTGTCACATACACTATCCCTAGAGTTCCTCCTCCTCTATGTACAGGATGTTTAATTCATGTTCCCACATCTGTGTGAGCAGTTTCACTACAGGTGTATACTACACACATCCTCATATCTCACTGTTGGGTTGTTTAAGCAACTTGCTTTACCATGACCTTGTTGTTACTAACAAAGCAAATTGTTTTACTGTGACCTTGTTATTACCAACACATTTCCAAAGGGGTCGCAAACTGATTCACAGCACATTCTCCGGTGTGTGTGCACACAAATGTAAAATGGCCACAATTCAGTAATGTTTATCAAAAGCATTGCTGTCTATGTGTCAGTTGGATTTTAAAGAGCATCCAGTTTCCTGTAGATTATTGATTTAAAATGTGATCTTGGTCTCTAACTCATGTGGGATCAGCATCATTTCTATCCCACACTGTAGCTGACAGGTAGAAAGGGCACTCAGGCTGGAGCAGCTTGTGGAAAAAAGAGCCACGGACAGTTTTCTCTCTCTGACTTTCCCTTTCCCTTTGTGACATGTTCCTCAAGAGCAGACTGACCAGGCAGAGGCCAATAAACACACGGCCTTCCCTAGCTCCAGCCTTATCCAATCTTAGCTTGGGTCAGGACCAAGCTGAATTTCCCTGAATTTCTCACGGTATTCTACCAGTTCCTATATTAACTTCTTTTTTATCAGTAACAATAAACACTAATAACCATAAGCATTTGTCCAATGTATTCTGACAATCATTTTCTGTTAGGATAATTTTAGTACGCTATAAAATTATTTCAGTGAGATAAAGTTGTCTCAGAAATGGTGGAAGGAGTCATTTTCTAAGAACAAGGTATGTGGGGGATTAATATGCATAGGGCTTTGCCATAATATTATGAACCCTTGCCTAACACTTTTACATCTATTCTGCCTGCTTTATATCTCTTGCCACAGTAACTAGATGAACTCCATGTGACTATTTAGATATTTGCAAGAGGAGTGTGCTTTTAAATCAACAATGAAAAGTATGAAGTCACTTCTGCACTATCCATTCAGCAAATAAATATGATCCAAAAGTAATGTATTCTGCAGCTCATATTTCTACTGCATAATTTCAGAAAGGTTTTTTTCTGTTTGTCCTATTTCAGAGGGTTTGAAAACATCTTCAGCATATTCAATCATCAGGCCAGGTTTGCAGAAAAATAACGCAGTATTATGACACAGAATTAAGGGAAAGGCCATGCCCATTCAGACTCAGGGAAGAGCATGGCTCAGCGACCAAAGTGGAATAATGCAAAAGCAGTATAAATTTAGTAACAGGTGAGCTGGGGACATCAAGCCTACATGGTGAGAAAGGGCACTTGGGCATCAAGAGGCAGGGACTGGGCAATAAAAAGCTCCAGCAAGTGCAGCACAAGCCTGTTAATAGCAGTGTCAGACTGGGCATCACAGGGGCTGTGAAAATGGGGGAACTGAAGCTCTCAGAACCAAGACAGAAGTCAGTAAGAGCAATCCATCATAAATGCCAGTGCATCCACTTCTGCATCTTGCTGCAAGAGAAAAAGCAGCTTGCCAAGTAGCAAGTAATGTTTCTACTTCCATCTGATTTTTTTAACTTTGTATGTAAGACACTTTTGCACAGAAAATGTGCAAAACATGCATAGTTTTTCACAGAATAAAATGCCAGTATTACTTTAAATAATGCTTTTGAAAAAAAGCTGCAATGACTGAAGTGATAGGAAAAATGATAGCTGCTTAAAAATCATCTCAATGGTTTCAAAAAACCCAAAAAAATTTCTATTAAAGTTTTCTACATTTTAGTTTCTCTTCTTGCAATATCTGCCAATATAATGTAAGGACAGACTAAGGAATAAGAGCAGATCTAGAATTTGTAACATTGTTACAATTTGTAAATTTATTTTTTAAGAAAAAAAAGACTCATGGATTCAAAGTGCTAGTGGACTTTTATGTCCAATTTTTTTATAAATCCCTCGTATCCATTTAAGGGATCAAACAAACCAAATAAAAAGACAGGAGGAATCTAGACCATGGTAGAATAAAGAAGAAGGGACATAATTAAGGAACAAAGGAAAAAAGCAAGGGATAAGTGCATACTTAATATCTTAGAATATATCAGTTTTAATGCTGATATTTCAGTATTAATATTTTTGGTGCTTTAATTCTATAAAAACCTATATCATCAAAATTGTTAATCATTAAGAGAATATCAGAAAACCTTCAAGAATTTTTCCCCTCAACTACCTAGTAGAGAAAGACTGTAAATTGTTCTAAAATATTTGTGATGGTAAACCCCTCTTCTTTCACTCAATACTCCCAGTCTTATGCTTGAATAGATGAAGGAGAAAAAGGCTTATTGATTATTCAGTCAGTGATGTCCCTTGGATAAACAGAAAAAAGGTTTGCCACAGAAAATATCTACAATGAACTCAAGATAATTAGGGGGGGAAAAAAGCGACAAACAACTCTTCATTCATCTGCTAGAGAAGTTACTGCATTTCTAGCCCAGAAAAAGCAATTATTCAGACCTTGCCTCCTCTATTTCCTACATTGCTTCCTTCTTCTGATGAACAAGAGACCTTTCAACACAGATGTGGTAGTCTTGCTTTCTTTTCTGTTTTCTGCCCACAAGTAAATTTATTGCTCACGCCAGGTTGACAGCCTCCGAAACTGAAAGGGCTCCATTTATCCTGAGAACAGACACTCCACTGGCCACACTGGCCTCCTCACATTGCCCCACCAGTCTGCATTGACCCTGACCCAGAAGGAGCCAGTGTCAGCAGTGGGCAGACAGATCAAGGTCCATTTCCATTCCAAGCCTCATAAAATCCCTGAAGCTGCCAAAAAGCCATCAGGCAGTGCTGGTATCCATGGGTCCTGTGGACGCCCTTGTGGACCTGAACCATCAGTTAACACAACACAGAGAATCTAATTGTCAACTGTAAGAAATATATGCTATTATTTACTTGGCTGGGTTCAAATCAGAGGCCTTTGGGATGACAGGTTGCATTTCTAATTAAATCTTTCTTTTGTAATTAAATCCCAGGAGTGGGGGGGAAAAAAAAGACTAAAACCCTAACAGAGTATGAAATCACCATTTACTAGTACAGGGAGAGAAGAGGGCTCAAAAACTGAAGATCATGAGCCCAGACCAAATACAAACACTTATTTTTGTGTATAATCCAACGCTGAAAGCCTTACCATGAAGTGTAGCAGGAAGAAAACCACCCTTCAGGGGCTAACTTTCAACTGCACCACACTCATAAGCTAAGTTTTGTTGCTAAGTATCTGTTGCTCACTGTTGGAACTTAGCTTGCCTTTTTTACATTTAATAGTATGCACTTTAAGTGGAGCCAGAATGGTTACTGCAGAGTTCAAGCTGAGGGGTTTCCCCACTGAAAAAAGATCTCAGTTAAAGAGAGACAGATTTTACCTACAGGTATCAACTTTACCTACAGGTATCAAACGAAAAACACTAAGGCAGAAAAGACAGCAGAGAAGTTGCTGCATATTGTTGGTCACTAAGGCAACCCATTTTTAAAAGATCTATCATATATCACCACCTAGATAACCAGTTTTGTGCCTCTTCAAAGCAGACAAGAAAACCTTAGAAGAGATGAGCATTGGGACAGGATGCCCAGAGAGGTTGTGCTGACGCTTACCTTTGGAGGTTTGGCAAACCCATCTGGATAAAGCCCTGAGTAACCTGTCAGACCTCACATCTGACCCTGCTGTGAGCAGGAGGTTGGACAAGAGTCCTCCAAAGATCTCTTTCAATCTGAATTATCCTATGAACTTCATCTTAAGGAAAGTAACAGAAAAACATTACAACAGAATGACGGATATGAGCACAGAGCAGCCAAGGCACTACACACTACCTGAATTATGAGGCTTTTTATTCTGAAGTTCTGCACAGAGATGGATATCACTGCTGGGACAGTGGACAAAGAAAAAATAAATTTGTTTATATTATTCCTCTTACCATCCTCTCTAGTCTCTAGTAAACCTACTATTGCAGAACCATTAGTGCATAAAGCCTCGAAGCCTTGGTGAAGATGTAGAGAATAACACAGGAGAGTACAGTGAATGATGAGTAATGTGGCTAATCCTGGTGTATAGACTGGAATCTGAACTAGGCTTTCAGGCAGCAACAGATGTTAGGAGATCTCAGACAGCTGGCCACAGCTTCCGCTGCCATGCTTGCAGCAGCTAGACACAGGCAGGCTGTGGAAAGAACAGATCTAGGTGGCATTGCAAGATCTCCCAGCATCCAGGAGATCTCTCCAGTTCTGGGAAAAAGAAGGCATCTTCACGTTCAGCTCCTTTAGGCATACGGAAAGGACACAGCAGTGACAATCCTGACAACTCAGCCAATGTCTCTCCTTGTACCTGTGGCTGCTGTGCACACACTGGCTCTGCTGAGTCAGGAACACTCCTTTCATGCTTCTACATCCGTAGTTTGTTTTACCTTATGTTTTCTGCCCTTCACCTAATAATTTTTAGGTAACAAAATAAATCTCAGTGGGTCATAGGTTTGACTGAGTGCTGAGTGACCAGAAACAACACCCAAATTTATGTGCTCATTCTTTTTTGTTTTTTTTTATGGGGCCATACCCTGGCATTTTGTTATTCAGTCAGACCACCATCTCACATATTTTACCACTGGAGTTATTCACAAGATTGCAATGGAAGGAGAAATTACTTCCAAAAGGCTGGCAGAGTTCCACAGGGAAAACTTAGCCTTTACAGTGAAAACCCTAATGCCGAAATTTACTTTTTCAAATTAAAGCTAGATCCAGTAGTCAAACTATTTAGATTGCATTCTGAACCACCTTGAATGAAGTTTGTTGAGCAAGAATGCATGGATTATTTATGACAGTGTATCACTTATAGGATCTCCTCAAGAAATTCAAACTTCTTATGAATTGGTCAGAAGGAAATCTCAGCTATGCTTTAAAACCTCTCTTTATGAAAGTAGTATGCAAAATTTCTTTCTTCTCACTCTGTATTCAAATATTTCAATATAAATAACTACTCAGAGTGAGAAGAACACTTTTTTCAGTTAATTATTTATTACAGAAAGGACTTTACACAAAGAATTCCATACTGAGGTGTGATCTAGTAATTCTAATCATTGCTCTAACACTGACTCCTTGTCTTGTTAGCAAAAACTATTCCCATGTGTAAAACGACAATTAATTTTTTACTTTAGCATTTGGTGGCATTGCCATAAAATAAACCTCCCTTGTTCCTGTATATTTCCTCTGACTCAATAACCAATTAACTCAATCTTCTTCACACTTACAAGGCTTCTCAATAACTCTGACTTTGGTCTATGTTCTATATTCTACTATCCCCTCAAATGTCATCTCTGTCCTTTTCATCTACTGCAACTGCTCCACTCAAACATGTAATGACCTTCAGCCTGATCTGATCTTCTTTGGCCTTAGCCGATACCCTTTGTTCACAGCTCTCCACCCCATTTCAGGCAACCATTGCTCCCTTTCACCTCTCATAGACCTACTATTTCTATCCACTCCCCTCTTTTGTCAGAAACTCAGATTTCGGGTTTGGTTGAGCCTGATGGATCTCATGTCCTTACTGCCTTAACTGAACCGTCCACAAACTCCACCACATTTCTCTCTATAGCTAAGCAGCCAGCAAAGTTTTTGAGACAATTCCTCATTCCCGTTCTTCAACAACACGTCTGAAAACTATCCTTTCTTCTTTACATCTATGGCTGAAAAGCTGTAAATGAAGTCTTAACTATTCCAGACTCTTCCACTTGGTGCCTTCTGTCAAATTCTGTTTCTTGGAATAGTTGATATTTCTTTTATACTTCCACGCATCTGAATTCTGAAAGAACACTTAACAAAGACAACATCTGTGTATTACAAATCTGGGACTCTTGAAGGACTTCTCTTGGCAGTCCTGCACAAAATGAACACTCTAAAATAGAAATTCCCAAAGGCAATATATCAAAAGTCATAAATGCCCAGAATCACTTGTGGGAGTTTCAGCGCCTATACCGATAATTTGTTGCCTTCTCCTTGGCAAAAATCTACCTATGCCAAGTATATTATGGAATCCTAAATTTACAGCATATGCATTCTGTTTTGAGTTAGAACTCAACAATGTAGTAGAAATGGAAGCAAGCATTGGATTGTCACAGCAGAGGCCAGCGTTGGAGCGGAAGGACTCTATCACAGGAAGTTGGTCAAAATAATTTCTTCCCTGTAATTTCAGTTGAAAGTGTTAACCACTGAAGACCTTATAGTACCTCTCTCCAAACTGTAAGTACACCACAACACAGAATTGTCACTTCCATGGCACTCGTGTCCCCACATTAAAAACATGTACATTAAAACGAACCATTGCTCCTTTCTCAGTCTGCATTTTGCTTCACAGGCACAGAGCGCTGGAGCAAGCACGAAACATTGTGCTAACATGACTATAGTATTGATGAATAAAAACTATAACCCCCAGGCTAAGCTGCCAAATAAGTAGTGAATTAATTTCTGTAAAGTACTCCAATATTACAAAGGTGTGTTGAAAGGTGTCTGCTCATGTTTCAAATTAAACGCACTGCTGGTCAGCATTAGCACCTCAGCTTTGAACAGCAGCCATTTGCCTATAACACTTCAGGGGCTGGGAAAAACGGATTTGCCGTTCACACTGGAATAATTAGAACATGTCAGGAAGAATTAATTTCCTCATTTTTCAAAAGGATACACAGAAATTACCATGTTATTATATGACAGGGTCCCTTGGAGAATTGTATTAAATTTAATTTCTAGCGCAGCCCACACAACAAATTAAAGTCATAAATAAGATGGAAAGAAGCGGGACGCAGAGCATATGTTTATGGCAATGAGTGAAGCCAAGGGACCAGAAACAACTATCTTCATTTCATTTTATTTAAATCAGCCAGACACTGTGTATCTGAATGACAGCACTTGTTAATGGTGCTGAGATTATAGGCTCCTTAATTTTAGGAAACAGAAGCAGTCACTCAGTATTTGAAATGGTATTTTTTTTCTACAATACAGATATTAGTTTTAAGTTGCCCCCTTTCAAGGCAGCTTCTCATGGCCCTGCAGCAATGTGCAACTTCATAACACAAGATGTACTTTCATTTGTAGTTGTTTTATTTGGCCTTAGTAACAAAGGGATGATACAAGAAAAAAAATTAGGAAAAAGTGACTGGTAATTGAGAGAAATAAATCTTTGGGCCAGCAGAATATTCCAAGAGTGAGAAAGATGATGGGAATAGCCAGTTACCACCATGACTTTTTTTGCTATTTAACTGCTAGTATCTAAAACAATTTTCTATTTCACATAAGCCCAAATGTTTTGATAGTACGAAAAACAAAACAAAAAAAAACAAACAAAAAAAAAAAAAAAACCCAGAGCAATATTACTGCTTGTTAATATTCCAATCTCACAAACTCCAGAGCAAGAAATACCTCTCCTAACCCACCTCAAACTCCTAAGTCTCTCCTCAGACCCAGAGAGCCCTATGAAGTCCTTTTGTCCCTTCAGCAAGGATCTGGCACTCACAGAAGGATTTGTGAAAGCGGTCATTTTATACAACGCTGAAGTCAACCCAACCGCACATTAATAACATTTATAAAAATTTAATAAAGGTTTCTAAAATATTAACAGTACTTTAACTTATTTTAATACCTCCTTCTATATTATTCTTTGTACATTTCAATTTTTAATTGTTGTGAAACTCATGAACTAAGATGTTAAAATCAGACAGAATTACAGTGAACATCCCCTCCTGTCTCTATGCATCTGCAGCAAGTAAGAAGATTCCTGTTCAAGCTCCCGTACACACAAAGACATGACAAAGTCAGTGCAATACAGGATTTGATAACATTAAATTCTGGAATACAGGCTGGTGTAATTCCTACTCATCTGTACTGTGAAACTGAAGCCTACCACAATACTCTATGAAATAATCTATATTTAAACCTCAGAAGATTTTTCAGGAACGTTCATAGTATTTCCCTTAACAGGAAACTAGTTACTCTGCAATTATCAGAAAGTGCAGGTGCGATAATAGATGATAAAGAAAGTTAACAAAAACATTACAGATGACAAAAGGAATCGGTATAAAAAGATAGACTAAAGTTAATTTCTGGACAAGACTCTAGCCTTTTCTTGTTGATACCTGCAAAGTTTCTTTTTCATATAGGCATTTGCTGTGATACGAGAAAAAAACCACCCTAGAGAAATCCTTTGAATACATTAACTGGCGCACTACAAACTGCCGATACCCAGCTCGCAACCATTCTATCATGCTTGTTAGCTCAACACAATCTTAAAAGAAAAGAGAGTTTGCACACTTTAAGAAATAGCTGTCATGGATCTGAGCACTCCCCTGGGTGTAACAAACTTTAAATAATTTGTGAATCAATTAACTGGCGACTCTCTACATAACACAGATTTCACACTCCCAGGTCACTGCATTATCAGCTTGATACGAATCATAACATTTTGGAGAAAAGTTCATAATTGAAATCATTAATTAATTTAACAGGAGCTTTTAGTAATGCATAGCATTACGCAGCTGTAAAGGAGCAGAGATCAATTAGTTGTTTCTCTGACAATTTTCTCTACTTGGTGGAAAACTTTCAGTTTGTGAAGCATATTACTTTCACAACCTTTTATAACTATTTTAAACTCAAAATGCTCAATATTATTATGTACAATTTTAATGCAAGAAGAAAACCTCAGATACTGTGAAGAAGAATAAACTTTGCAACATCAGATATCATGTAGTAACCTACGTTTCTTTGGACTTAACAGAAAATAAAAATAATTATATTTAGAAGACAATAAAATACATTTAGAAGAGGATCAAATATGTTTTACAGAAAAACAGACATAACCAGGACCTCAAATGATTGACTCATACTATTGAATTTTCTTACTTCTAACTTAGCTAACAAGAAATACAAAAGAAAGCAGCAGCACTGACATGAGAAATGCATCAGCTTTATAGGAAGAGAAGCATTTGCAAAGAGAGGAAGTTTTCAGTAGAATCGACTTGGTGACAGCAGAAGTACTACTACCTCTCCACAGAATTCCCTTACAATTATGAAAGACTAATACAGAATCATGAGAAAGATTAAAATAATGGAAAACACATTCTGCAGTGAGGCAGCCAAGTGGCTTACTCCATCAAATTTGTTGAAGGGAAAAAAAAAATCTTTAGATCAGAAACTAGCAGTATGCACAGGGGAAAGAAAATATGATAACAGAGAACTTTTCAACCATACTGACAAGCATGGCTGTAAACTTAGATTAAACCAATTCAAACTAGAATTATGGCACACAGCTTAATAAGTGAGATAAATTAAACACTGAAACAAATTAACAAAAGATTCTGGTACATCTGCTGTCACTCTAAATTTTTCCAGTCAGGCTACATCCCACAAAGACATATCCCTCTAGCCATAGCTAGGGGACTTTAGGGACAGTTCTATGCCTGCATTATGCAAGTCACACTAAATAATTACTAGGGACCCTATAGTCTTAAAAGTTATCAAACTTTTAAAGCTGGAGTTTTTCAAACATGCATGTGGACTTTCACCACTGGACTTTAATGCAAGCACTCAGGGAAACACCACAATCAATCTCTGGCCCATATTCAGATACTCAAAGCTCCTTTGATTAGTTTGTCCTGAAGGACAGACATCTAAACCTTTAAAAGCCCACAGTTTGTAATAACTGCAGAGACTGATTTAACATAGCAATCAGTTTGGATGGTTTTGATCTAAATTTACTATCCGTGCACAAGGATGGAATATTTTTAGTCCTCCAACTTTTACCTGCATTGTCTATTTAGAAAGTAAACTTAGCATCAGAGAAATCTTCAGTTCAAGGGAGCTCTATTTTTAGTTGAGGGCTTTATATACAGTAATACAAACAAAATAGGAAGAATAGGAATCCAATAATGCCCACTTCAGTAATGTCTGGCACCTTTGGGGAAACCGCTTTGCAGATCTCCACTCCTATACCATAACAGTAAAATGGACTTTCCATGCACATTTTCTGATATGGAAACTAAGACAAGATGTGCTAAACAGCTCACCCAATGACACACAAATGGCAACACGGGGCTAATTTCAAAGTCCTGCTTCCAAGTCTGCTAAACCAAGTTAGCCCATCTTTCATTTCAATATGATCGTCTACATATTTTCCAACACTAAAAACAGGATATGTTATTTTAAACAATATAGTAAGGAGCATTTTTAAAAGAAAATAAATATTCTTTGTAGCAGGCAAAACCAATTTTCCAAAATATTGCTTTGCCTCCTATAGGTTTGACAAATGCCACAAATTATGGTTCAGAATTTAGATCAATTAGTTTGTAATTCATGATCCTATACGCAAAGCCCATTTCTTCAATCATCACAGGAACTTAATTTATCCTAAACACACTAAACTAAAATGAAGTATTTTCAGAAGAGTAAGGAATAATTAGATATTAATAAATGCAATTTTTTTAAATGCTGAGAATTATAATTAAAATTTAAAAAAATAGGTTTTGTACTTGCCTTCAGCTTAAGCTACCATTATAAGAACTCATTTTTAAGTTTTCATGTTTAGGATCTGAAACCAGATTTAACACATTAAAATCATGTGTATGTATACCTTTATATCTTTTGTTTACATTGGACACATTTTCAAAATACTCAGCAGACCATAGGGTATCAATTACTTTAGAGCCATTATTAAGTAGTCCTACTTATTTAACCTGCATCACCTTTTTCCTTTTCTTTTTATCTTTCTAAACATACCTAACAGGCTTGAAGGAGAATAGGGAGTAGAAAATATTATGTGAATCAGATACCCTTTTGGTGATTCATATGGAATGGTAATGTTGTGAATCCATTGCTAAGTACTCATCAGATCATCTCTCAGGGCCCTATTAAAAACATTAAGCATATATTTGAACATGAGTTATTCTATTTTGAACATATTTGAACATGACTAACTCTATCTTGGTCTGACTCAAATCCATATCTGTGCAGCCTTATGATAGTTTCAAATCCAAGCAGAAGTGAGCAGTCCTTATACTCACT
The DNA here is from genome assembly GCA_013397775.1 of Eulacestoma nigropectus. Classification (NCBI taxonomy): domain Eukaryota; kingdom Metazoa; phylum Chordata; class Aves; order Passeriformes; genus Eulacestoma; species Eulacestoma nigropectus. The sequence goes on from VZTE01005900.1 coordinate 968,322, forward strand.
GTTTTCCAAAAACCTAGATTGCTCTTTCCTGAAACAACAGTGAGCACTGCTGCTTGCCTAATCATCCCTGGAGAGAATTAAGGAACTTGAAGCCTAAAGATAAGCAGGCATTGATGGGGATCTCAACCATCTTGGAAAGTAATGTGCTATGCAACAAGAATTCCTGCCAACTCAGATGACTCTCTTAAAATCTAAAGCGCAAATACAATTTCAATCAAACTACAGCCTTCAGAGACAAAAGGGCAGGTATTTCAGTATTTGAACTGGAGTGCTGGCTCTGTCCTTAGCTGGAGGTCCACAGCAGACAAGGAAAAATGACACGAAGAAATGGTTCACTATGCTTTACAATTAACTCACCAATTGGCTGTGTAAGTGTCCAGATGTTCCAGCTCCTGTAAGTATGAGCACGGCTCCAAATTAAATAACTGAACTGCCAGGGATATTGGGAAGGCCTCGTACTGTCAAAGCTGGGGAGGAATCTCTCACTTACCACCCGCCCTCTCTCTTTGCTGGTTGGAGCCCCAGATCTTCGCTTGTGCATCTTCCCTCTCTTGACAGATGAGAAATTCAGCTGAATGGCAACAGCCTTAAGGGGCTGGGAGCTGACACTTCCCGTTCCAGTATGGGTAACAAATGTTTGCCAGTTTTTCTCTTGAGAAACCAATTGCAATTTTCCAAAGGCATTTAATGTATATCTTCCTCAGTCAGCACAGAATCCTCAAACATTCTACCATTAGAACAAATTTACATGCCTTTCACATACGGTCTCCAACAGGTCTGGGTGTTGTCATCAAGCTTCAAGGATCACTGTTTCCCATTCCCTACACTCAGCTCTAAATCCGTGCCTATACAGCAGTGCTACTTCAGAAACTTGTCTTCCTTTCTCCCATCATGGTCTTTTGAATCTCTCCTGAGGATCAAAGTTGTACTCCTACTCCATGAAAGTCTAGAGAAATAGGGGGAAGGGAGCTTTTTGTCGTGGCTTTGCTTTGCTTTTAAATAGACCATGCCAATTTTGTTGGGTTTATTACTTTAGAGCAGTGTTTAATACCTTTCCTACATCAGGTGACAATTTTAGAATGTATTTTATAACAAAAATATAGCAATATTTAATAAAAAAATCCAGAAATTACTGCTGGGCCTTAATCTTATTCAGTAAAACAAAGTTCCTCCTACAAGCTCTCATGTCTTCTTTATATTCTCCATTTTTCTTACATCTCATATGGTTTTACGTTTCTTTTGATATCCACAGCACCAATGAATCTTCACAATCTTATTTTTAAATAGACTTTGCTTTCTCTCAGCATTATATAAATTAACATATAGGCAGTTCTATCAACCACTCTCAGCCTTCTGAGTCTGAAGTTTTCCCTATGGGAAAGATTTAGGCCAAGCAGGCTCTCTTCCTTACAAAATGAGGGTGATATGAAGGACGTGATATAACTCAGAATGCAATTTCCGCTTCAAATAAGACACATTATCATTTGGCACGTTTCATTAAGGCACAACAACAAAAAAATCTGTCTCATAGAAAACAGGCTTTCGGTCACCTCAGAACTCAGAAATAAAGGAATAAATGTCACAATGGATATACTTGGTTAATTAAAAGTCAAGATTATTTTAAAGGTGATGCCTTTCCTTATTTGTTACAAAGTGCCCTTTTGATACCATGGAGATGAAAGGACAATTTTAACAAAGACTGCTCAGAAAAAAAATATCTACTTCTCCATGGCTCTTTTATTCACAGAATGTAATGGTCAGTAGCCAGTTGCCCAAACACTAAGAATATCAGCAACATAGAGCATATTAGCAAACCAGAGATGAAAATTTGCATTCATTTTCAACTCCTAAGAAAAATAACCAGGTAAAACCGTCAAGGTATTCATCCAGCTGGTCAAGAACACCAGCATGGGAGGGCCCTCCAGCCCTGCTGACCTGTCCTTGAGCAGCAAGTTTCTTGTTTTGACAAGGTTCCACTACAGATACCTGCAGGCCATGAAAAACAAACCCTGTGCCCTTACTAGTGGGTTTCACACCTCCCAAGGTCTGCCTTGCATTTGACAGGTCATACTTATTATTAAAACCTTGTTAATAACTACAGCATAATTAAATAATTAATGGATCATTCACTGGTATGAGGTATTAGGGTCCCACTACTCAGCAGGCTGCCTGTAAAGATCTAAAATAACACCCACATCCTCCTTGAGAGATTTTTAAACATGTTCTACCACGGGCTTCTTGAAAAGTTTGCCAAACTGAGTTTTAAGTGAAAAAAAAAAAGTCCTGAAGCAAAAAGATTTCTTTTACTTCAGGGAAGAGTCTGTTTTCAAAAAGAAATTCTATTTAAAAGTTTACTATTGTTACGAAATTGACCTGCGATTCATAACACAAGTGCAGGCTGTTTTTTCCAAAAATGGATTTCCTCCTCCTCTTTTTGTCATTCACCATTGTATTTTGGGGCTTGTGGCATATGCAGGGTTTTTTTTAATATTTTGTTCTTATATTTTATAGGCATGTCTAAAATTAATTATACACATATAATACAAAGAATTCTAATAATCTTTTCATTTTCATGGGATCAAAATGTTCTTTGGCACAATGGGAGGTTTTTACTTATTACGTCAAGTTTCTCCAAAACACAGGCCTGACTGAATCAAACAATGCATCTTGTATAGAGTTTATTTATGGGGAGCATGTAAACCAACTTTAGAGTGCTGCACTACTCCAAAAAGGCTCGTCCAAAATTCACAAAAATATTTTCCTGGCTTTTTAAGATTTTTTTCTTTCCAAAGTAGCCAAATTGCTGGTGACTAATGATGCCCTCAAGGGTAAATAGTAAGTATTTTAAAAGTTTACTACTCTCAATGATTTCTTTTTGTCAGACATAGTCTCTGAAGCAAACTCGAGGGCAGTCACATGTTTGTTAGAAAGATACTGCCTGTTTCAGAACTCCCACAGCACTAAATAGACGTCTCTGGAGGTTCCTTTATGCATCTAAAAATAATTAAATATCTTTTTTTTTTTTACTTTCTCTGTGCAAATTTTCAACTTCTCAATCACCTAAATGTAATAAAGCCTGGTGTGATAGTACTAAGAATTCTCCCATTTAATGTCTAGGAAATTGCAGGAAGTTTATAATTTCCTTTGATCATCTGCTGTATTTCCCTTCTCGGGACATCCTGCAGAATGCAGTGTTCACAAGCTGCATTTTGTGATGCAAAAATTATTCTTACACTAAACTAATGTTCTGCCAAAAAGAGCAACTACTGGCCAAATCCAATGCCTCAAGTAACTCAGGGCTCTCTTTGTACCTTACATTATTTCTCATTTATGTGGATCCCTTGCAACATAAGAATCTTCAACAATTGTGAATTAATAGATATATGTACACTAAATAAGAGACCAGGACAAGATGTAGTACATTGCCATTACTGCTCTTGCATTTTGGCCCAAGTGACCAATTCCAAGCATTAAAATCTCATAAATTCACATAAAAGTGAATTACCACAAGATCTATTTTTCCTGCAACAGGAAGAAGTTTCACATCCCACAAAGAACAAAGTTGAAGCACAGAGTGGGGCACTTTCTTTAGAAACAGGAAAAGGTCATGAATTCAAATTAATATTTTGACACAAGCAGAAGAGTCATATTCACTTTTTGGTGAAATAGGGAACAGTCTCTCAAACACATGTAACTAGTAAAAAAGTGTAAAATTCACAGCCCTCAGCTAAGAGATTTACCTTTTGAAAATTTGTTTCAAAACTGAGGTTGTGCTTGGCTGTCAGATCCCTCGCTTTCTAACAATGATGAGGTCTAACCACTCAAAGGTAGCTAAAAAACTGCAAGTACGTTTCTGGAAACCATAGATTAGCACTTCCTTCCAGTTGGACATTTTCAAAATGAAATATTTCACAGTCTTTCTTTGTTTATAAGAGCAAATAAAGTTTTGAGTGAATTGTTACCATGTTTCTTCCCTTTTAGGAAAGGTTCAGCTAATAAACATACTTATTTTTCAAGCCATTGCTTAGCTTTTCGATTCTTTGTCCATTGTAGGCGTGGCGTTGTCGCATACCATTCCACACATTCAGTCTTATTTCTATGGCATCTACTGACTATTTCTCCATTTCTGGAAAAAAATTTAGCTATTTCACTTGTTTGCTGGCATATATGGCTTTCAGACATGATTCTTCCACGTAGCTACTTGAATTTGTACTGTGAGATAAAACAATACGAAGTAACCAGGGTTGAGCAATTCTTTTTCTGCGAGAACTTTGTTCTCTGTCTTGGAATATTTAAGAACAATTAATCAGGTGCTCTAATATAAGCACCTCTACTGTTACGGTGTCTCACTATTTCTAGAAGTTTAGCTTTATGGAGGAACACCGTGACGCCACCTCTTACAGACCTCTTACAAATGTAAGATTTTTGGGGTTTGGGGTGGGATTTTTTTTGTCCAAGTCGTCAAAGAGTAATGTAAGCAGAAGAACCTCACCTTTTGTACATTTTCAAAGAGTCTTACATCTTATATGTAACAGTCATAGAAACAGAAACATTTGGAAATGTAAACTTTAAAGGCAAAAATTTAATGAGGCAAAAATTGTTCCTTTCCTTTGTTTTACTTCTTTGAGGGAGGACTGTTCATTCAAGTTTTTAACCCTGGAATTTAATGCAAGTTTTTCTTGTCAAAGACAGGATTCTCACTTGCAAAAGAAAAACATGGGCTTTAGCAAATTTAAAAGCTGTATCTTTATGAAGAATTTCTATTTACAATGTCCCATATGAGTCCATAAGGTCAATAAATATTTTTGGCTTGAAGCAGATAACAGATACATCCAAACAATTAGAAAAGGCCAAAATTTATTATGCAAATTGGATGTATTTAGCATGAACTCTCTGCAATTTCTATATAAACAAGTGATTAGAATGTTCCCTTCAAAGGCCAATGTGATTAGCAGAAAAACTTCACAAATTCACCTACTGCCTAATGAAGCACTTGCATTTTTTCCTTAGAGTTATCACAAGTTGTGTGTTAGCTATCTATTAAAGCAGTGATTGTAATGATGACTTTTGTTCTAGGATCTCTTACAACACTCTCACATTTTAGCTCTGGTTATCTATGATCTAGGAAAATCTTAAATATTAAAAAAAGGAAAAAAAAAAAAACAAAAGAAGAATGAGTCTTCATCTTGGGCTACTCACAGAAAAAAAGTAAACTACTTGAATATAGGTAATTATGGTTCAAATTCTGGCTCAAACACAGCAACAGGTGAAGAGATTCCTAAAAATCCTCCACACACATGCACACTGAAATATTTACAGTTAGGCATTGATAACACTGTCTAACTTAGGAGCAATTACAGAAAAATGGAACTGGTTATTTTTCAGGTTACTGAACTAAGACTTTTTCTTTTTCATCTTGGAACTCAACCACAGATGTTTCGAGAGACATTTTGCAGACAAAAAAAAAGGCCAAGTAACACGTGTGAAGGATTCATTACGGTCTATAGAATAAATAAGCTGGAATAAACGTTTACATGGAGCAAGGCCTAGAAGGAGCTCATATTTCCTTGTTTGTATGTGTTTTAGTCAGACCCTAAATGTAATCTGTACATAGTTTTTTGTGGTTTCATAAAACGTTGTTAAACTGTCCAGCCTGGTGATAGGTACTATATGATGCTGCAAAAGGTTTACTGTTCTCAAACTCTTAGCGCTCTGGAAACAAACAATCAGTTCCATCTGCAAAAGGCAGCTGAATAAAAATAAAACTTAAATTGTAGTAGAAAGGAACACATAGACAGCAGGGGAAAAGGATCAACTGCCACAATTTATTGCTATAGTATAAATGGTGCGGCAACTTTAACATGGCAGGGCACTTACAGCAATATTATTCTTGTTAGAGCACTGCTCTGTCAGAGAAAACAAGAGTTCATTCACAGACATTAAATACGGCAGCAAAAAAATGTGGGGAAGTGATTTGTGCTTCATGGCAAAATGGTATATCCTCCCCTTTCCTGTTTTGATCCGTACTGGAACATACCAGTCAACTATTGAATGTAGTCCACTGTTCAAATGCAAGATTAACTGAGATGCTCCATGGCAAGCAAATAAATTTGTTTCCAGTGGAATAATTATTCTTATAGAATGTCATCCTCTCTTACAGCAGAGAGAGACAGGTGATGACATTCAATAAAATGTGATTTTTATTCCCATTTTCTTGACATGAAGAGACGTATGACTTACTCAGCTCCTTTGAAATACATACTCTGAGGTCATGTCTTTTTTTTTTCAGAATGCCATCACCATCTACATAATAGTTAAGTGAGTAGGAAAAGTGGGAATATTATTTTCCATTCACTGTAATCCTGTGTAAGCATATGAAAAAGCAGCTATTCATGTAATGGGCCAAGCAATATTGCAGTCTTTGTTTCTGTATTTTCAAAAGATAATCCTACCTTCATTTGAGCTAGTTAGACATATCTACAGCAAGTTACTATGTGACAAGTGTTCCAAATATGACAAGAGCTATTATCTATAAAGAAAAAACAGACTCTACAAATCTTTGTACCTTCTAATATTCTTTAGCATTTCAAGTAATTAGCAGCTTATTCCAAAAACATTTGAACAGTTAACAGATTTGATACCTATGGTTAATCCTCATTAAAATTACGATTACATGATATAATTACATGTAAATAAGAAAAATGAATTCAATATGACTCTTACCCTTTTCAATGTTGGGCACTATGTTGGGAATCATACAGTATGTACAATTAGATTTATACTGCTAAGCTAAAAATATTGGTGAAGATCTAAAAATGACGAACAGTGCCTTTTAAATTAATGTCTTATTAGTTGAGTGAAGTACACTGACAAAGAATAATTTATGCTTATTCAAACTGCTCTCGACATCTTCAGGTGTTTCCAAATGAGCTCACAGAAGAGTGATTAAATGCATCTGATAACAAGCCACACATTGCTGAAATTACTTACCGCCTCATTTTATGATTAATTAAACATGTAGATTAAAGTTGCAAAAGAATTTAGATTAATGAGCAAGTTAAGTCTTGCTGATATAAGTGAATTGGGAATTGGATGCTCTGTGGAACTTTATAAACATGCATTTTATAATGAGTAAGACAAGGCTACATGTTGAATCCTGGCCACAAGGGCCTTTGACGATGCAGTCTTTTTTAACATGGTTTGACAGCTTTCAAATAACATTCTACTATAGACTTTAAACTTTGTGCATTGCTGTAAAACATGAGACTACATAACTCACGTATTAGGAGTACGATTATTTCAAAGCTCTCCAAGGTAATGACCCCCTGTAGCAGCAGCTGTTCAGAAAAATTACAAGCTCGATTGTTATTTTAATCAGAGAGAATTTAGTAGTTAAAAGCAGTTATGCAACTAGTAAAATTATACAACACTCCATCAGTAGCCTTATAACATCTTTCATAGTCCTGTTCCTCCCAATTCCTCCACCAAAAAACTTTGGTCTTATTAGTAAAACAGGTCGCTCAGAGATTCATGAAAAATTCACAACCATTTATTAAGTCTGGTTTCTGTGCAAGGCAAGGTAACATTTAAATTTATGATTATTCTTATCAGCTCCAAGATCGTGTCAAAATATCTGCTAGGTTTGCCAAGTGTCCATTTTTCCTCTTTTAAGAACGTCTATACCTAATCCACCCCAGCTTAGTCTACATCAGAAAGCCAAGTTGGAATCTATAGCTTTGCAAGACAAAAGCAAATCAGATCGCTCATCCAGATGTGCTTTGCTTTGTACAGGATGCTGAAACCAAAACTACTGACCTATCTGTATGTTTATGTCATTTGTAAAACTTTCCCCATCTACTGCGTCAAATGACTCCTGCAGGCTCACCTGAGGTGGCTGGCTACTTTTAAACCATCCCATTCTTATTTTTAAAATTTAGATAAGAATCCATTTCCTTGTCCTAGCTGTGTCCTTTCAATTTACATCGTAACTTCAAAATATCGAAGGTCTATTCAAAAAAATCAAAGAAAACAAGAACCAAAAAGGTCCATACAGCACAAATTGCTCATGAAAAATACTAACCTCAGGTCACTAACGTATGCTTATTTTTCTGAACATGTATACCAACAGAAGTACAATGCCTTTATTTAGAGTTCTACAGCAGAGCACATGCTTTGAATACTTTGGCTCCTTACTGATTCACTATAACACTTTAGCATAAGTTAATTATCAAACTTCAGCTGGACTGATGCACATCAGTATATCATTCAGAACACCAAGACTGTCAGTTCCTACTTATTCTGTGCAGAGTGATGCTCCAAAATCCTATTTACTGTTCTAGAACAACAAGCCTCATCTGATTTATTAAAGATGGATACTGGTTGTGTCATCTAGGGTCAGGGCTGTCCTGCATCCATGGAATCAGTCTTCCTGTTCTGTTTTCTAATTAAGTTTAAGCTTTCCCTATACAACTACTTGGGTAATATATTTGCAAGTATCTTTATTCATAAATAAATAATGCTCCTTATTGTGTATGCAATGTGATAATCAATTATTAGAACAGTTTCCTCTAATTTGCTAACCAACTCTACCTCTACCTATTCATTTTAGTGCTGTCTGCCAGACTCTCTTGGCTTTCCTTCAGAAGACACTGCTTATTCTATTAACCATGGCTTTGTAATGTAGCAGGTTGCAGTCATGTAAAGGCATGGAATTACTCAAATGTAGTAAATTTTACTTGTAAGTTAATGAATTGGTCTGTTTTACGTTCAACTTCCAAAGTGCTGGGACATCTGTGCTCTCCTGTTCCAGTCTGGGTCAATTACATCATGCTCTGAACACACTCCTGATATAAAAATCTCACTATACCACAGAACAAACTAGAAGCAACAAAGTATGAACTGAAACAAGTTTACTTCGTGACATGCTGGAGGTACTCATGATAAAAAGTTTCATTTTCTTCAAGTGAAAAAATAAGTTTACAGTCAAATAAAATGACTTTGCTGGAGTCAATAAGTGCAAGTCAATGGCAAATCCATGGTAGTGGCACAAGGTACGTTTTTCTATCTTTGATATTCAGTTAAAAAAAAATCTCACAGTAGGTCAATATTTGATAGCAGATAGCAAACAGATGTTCTTACTTATTAGAAAATTGTCTAACCACAATGAATTTCGTTATCCAGTTCACTTTTTTCAATGTGTTTTCTGTGCCTCTCTGTCATATGCATTTAATGTATTCTACCTAAAGAAACTTAGTGTTTAGATGCAGTAATACAGAGTAGCACATAGAATTTTCAGAAAATAATATCCCTTTGGGAAAAGGTTTTAAGACACCAAAGGACAGGACAAACAAACAAGTGGCAACTTGCCATCCAGCTCAGAGTTCAAAGGAGCAAGTATTGAAAAGGTAACTCTCAAAAAACTCAAAAATGAAAGAATATATTAGCTTTCCCTAACTTTTTTACCCGACAGAACACTTTTGATCCCTTTCCATAAGCTTACCACCAAGGACTACATTTCCTGGATTCAGCTATTTGCTCAGAGGGTGAGGCAGCTCCACTCCTCTCCCTGTCACCATAGCACACTGAAGCTGTACTCAAAACAGTTAAAAGGAGGAAATGGAATCATTGCACAAACAGGTTTTTAAAGAGCAATCTGATCTTCACTGAAGATTTAGGCTTCAGAAATACTACACAAAAGTACAGTTAGCTGATTAAACTTTTAATTAGTCAGTCAGCAAAGCTCTGTTCACTCTGTTTTCAACAGAAAACTTCTTTTAATGTATTTTAAAGGATCCTGAAGAAGAAAATTCAAATTCAGCAACAAATGAGATTTCTCACTCGAGTTTTAAAACAAGTGACTTGGATGCTTATAAGCATTGCTACTATAAATTTGCAGAAGGATTTAGACTCCTGAATTGAATTGAGAGGAAATTTTCACATATTCCAGCATTCTATAAACCTTATTACAATTACCATGCTGGCTTAAAACTTTTGCCAAACCTAAAGCAAAGCTCTGACAGAAATCTGCTGGGATTTCTGGCAGAAATTACTGGTCGCAGAGGTCCTGGTAGGGTCTATTGACAAGGTTGTCTGAGGCAGGTATCTGAAGCATTCCCTAGATATGCACAGTGAAACTGGCATTTTGAAACTGATACTGTGGTTATTAAGTCTTCAGATACTTTAGAAGTGCTCTGGAATAATATACTTCTGTGGTCAAAAGCTGAGACCACTTTTAACTCTGGAGATACTTCTACCCTGTAAGCAGATTACTGAGACACAAAAATTGAAGCATGCAGATGAAGCATAAAGATATACAAGAACTATACGAAATATTTTTCCCTGGAGATTTGCCAGTGGAAAATGTTGCTAACTTGTCTGTTTCTTCAAGAGCATGTCCAGCAGATCCCATCTACTGTAGAATGATGTGTTCTCACAGGCAGAAAAGGAGATCTCTTCAAAGCTATCCGTCAGGGCTGACTACAGAGAAGAATCCTCCTACTCAGCTGTTCTCCAGAATCATCTTTCCAAGATGTAAATATGAACAAAACATTAACCAGAAAATTAATGAAAATAACTCTGATTTATAGTCCATATCTGATTTACGCACATACCTTCTATTGTAAGAAAACAAGCATTGAGAATTATTACCCTTTCCCTTTTTTTTCCTGCCTCAGTAATTGCACAGAAGCATTGCTAAAGGCTGTACCAGGGAACATTCTGGCTTTTGTGTGTCCAATACCACTTGATAGAACAAATCAAAGATGTAAAACAGTTTGAAGCTAATTGTCTCAAAAGGAGACACCTTCACACTGTAATATAGAATAAGAAGAAACTTTAGCTGGAAGGAATTAAGGAGTGGCCTTTTAAGTCATGATTGTACTAATGCATGAAACAAATTTCTCCTTCTGGCAGAGTAGATTTGCATTCAGGAAGCAATGCTAGCACAGGAAAAGTCCGGTACGGACCGTTAAAAAATGGACAGAAATATGTGCATGTGCCAGTAGCACGTGGAGACAAATGGTCCAAAGAATGCTCAGATGATATTTGACGTTAGCAGCACATGACAACAGACTGCATTATATTTAAAGATAAGAACTGGGATGACACGTCTAAGCTTCCAGAGCTCTTCACGTTACTTTCTCACTTAGCTTCTAATATCCATCTGGAATTAACCTTAAGCATCTCCTGTACAAATGTAAAAATAGGAAAAAGAAGGAGCATCTGCATATTTAATCCCATGACACCGCCGACATTTTACCAATTTTATGAGATGAATAAATGAAAAGGGTGACTTCACAAAAGTCACTTTGATAGAGTTTAGAGGTATAAAGCTGAACTTAGATTAGGCAAATCAAAATAATTCTATTGAACTTGTACTGGTAACACTGAACGCCCTCAGCAGTAGCTAATTCACTCTGTTTGTTGTATACAGATGTATCCTGCTAAAAAAAAAAAAAAAA
>VZTE01005900.1:980183-1042099 GCA_013397775.1 Eulacestoma nigropectus
AAAAAAAAAAAAAAAACAAAAAACCAGAATCTAAGGGGAAAAGAGAGCTCATTGTTCCATTGTCCTCACAAATCAACATTTTGAAATAACACTTGGGTATAGAGCTCCCTTTTTTTCTCCTGCAAAGTGAGTATTATTCATATTTATCTAAAATCTATCAGGTCAATGTGAGATACGTCCAACAGAGAAAGATGTTTTGGAGGGACACTACTCGTTGCATGTTCCTTGGTTTTAGCTTAAGCCAGCTAATCTTCATTCTGCTCTCTACTGGGTATTCAGAGAGCCAGAATTGGGCTTTATTATTCCAGAAAGCCACACGTCTCCTATGTATGGCAGAAATTTAATCTTAATGGATCCCACAGCAATTCCATCAAGATACTAAATAAGAGCAAGGAAAAGCATAGGGTTGTCAAGCACTACAGATGAGTGCTCTGGGAGCGAAGAACTACTCATCCACCATGTGTCACGGGCTTTTCAACGTATTTCCATCTTTCCCTGGGATTAGTTGAAGAATGGAAAGGAGAGTTTGGCAACCGAATATATGCCTCTGCTTGGAGGGAACTAGGCAGAATGAGGACGGATTACTTCCCTTATTTCATGGGCAGGAAAAGTCATCCATCAGAATGACAAATGCAGTACCTTTATAGGCTCACAGCCATTCTCTGAGCAATTCATTGGTGCTATTGTGAACTCACTGCTACTTTCCTGTAAATCTGCTTTAAAAAAAAACCAACAACTGCTGAGGACACCAACAATAACGCTTTTAATAATAACCAAACATTATGCACCTTTGAGCAGCCTTCCAGTATCTAAATGCAGGCTACAAGAAAGCCAACGAGGGCCTTTTTACAGGGGCATGTATTGATAGGACAAAGGGGAATGGCTTTGAACTGAAATAAGTGAGGTGTAGATTAAGTGTTAGGAAGAAATTCCACTATAAGGCTGGTGAGGCACTGGGACAGGTTGCCCAGAGAAGCTGTGTATGCACCATCCTGAGTGTTCAGGGCCAGGCTAGATGGGCTCTGAGCAGCCTGGTTTAATGGAAATGGATTTAAACCCCCATGGCAGGGGGTTGGAATGAAATGATCTTTAAGGTCCCTTCCAAACCCTTCTATGATTTGAATACCTAAAGTATAAGTAGGTTGACTCAAATGCTAAAAGGGTGACACAGAAGGCCCTGAATGCCAGTTTGTGTTTGTTGGACTACCTATGATAAGATCACAGAGTTAAAAAGAATGGATTGTGTCATGGGGCTCCTGAAACAATGAATGACCAGAACTAAAGAGAAAGCAGGAGTAATAAGGAATTCTTATGTTTGTGTCAAGAGCTATGAACAATTCAAGGGCATTATCAGGTACAAGACGTTAAAAAACCTCAGGTAGAAATATCAGGAAAGAATTTCAATGCCGTTGGATCAGGGATTTTTTTCCAGACAAGACAGAAGGGCAGGAGGGGAGTGTGGGCATTCAAATTTATAAACATTGAATCTCATGGTCTATATTGCCATATTAAATGAGAACTACAGTAACTTCTCTTTCTTGAAAGAGAAATATTTTGTGTTAGATCTCTGTAGATTAATAGGATGCCCAAAATAACCTGGGAGTCTAGAAACAGGGCTAAGGGGATATTCTCAAAAGACTGCGTTTCAATAGACCTCTCATGCACTGGAGCTTGGATAGGAATATAATGACTACTCCACTTCATCATCTAATATCTGTTAAAGACATTTAAATACTTCCTTAGTAATATTACTTCCTCTGGTTACAACAACTGCAGACTGAGACGTCCTGGGAAAATATTCTCTTATCTATAGAGCCTCTGTTTTTCTGTTACTATGAGTCTTCTGTCCTTCATTAACATTCAAATCACCTTCTTTCTCTGCAGCTGGTGGAGAGGCACTTCACTTTTTTGTCCTAGCAGTGATACAGCAGAACCTTTAACCAAGAACAGGATGTGTCTGGGATCACCTTTAGAGTTTAAAGTTTGTAAACTCTTAGGTTTTTTAGAATCTTGACAGCAAAACAGAGAAACAGTCCAGGAAGTCATTGTAATTAAGAATCATCCTTTTCTTTCTTTTCTCCCTGTTTTTAGAACTGTTGTTTCCTTTAAACACTTAAACAGGCCTTAAACACTGCATAAGGGGCTATTCCATGAGATTGTCCTGGTGAGATAAGTATTTGCTTTCTTAAAAAAAAAAGTCTCAAAAAATATGCTGCTTTCCCTAACACCAGATAACCTCTCCCTTCCACTCACAAAAATACCAAAAACTGTAATTCTACATCTTTGAAGAGAGAAAGAAAACTTTAGAACAACAGAATTCAACATTCTTTCAGCTTTGTTAGGCTTAGAAAGTGGTTTTGCAAACAGACTTTTGTAACACCACCAAAGAGATCTTTGGTCAAATTTGGCAGAGAAATTAGAGAGCAAGTTTGACTCAGCTAAGTAATCTAGTTTTCAGTGCAAAGAGCTAAAGGCTAAAACTGTTCTCTTTAGTAATATCACTTATACCTTCTCTGGACAGAATTACATATTTATAACATATTTCAGTGACTTTTCATATGCATTTCTGGAAGGGTAAAAATACCCGTTTTAGTAGCTCCAGCCAATTATTTGGGAACTCCTAACCTGAATGTTGATCACCAATTCTCAAAATTTTTGAGCATTATCAACAATGAATATTAAATTATAAAGACAAAGTTTAATATATTTATTAGAAATACCATTTTCCGCAAAATAAAGTTTTAGTTTGCAGCTGGATAAAACACAAAATATTTCTAGATATTGGAACTTATATTATACTACTTATACCTATGTTCTGTCACCAATCTATTTTAATTTAATAAGTTAACTCTTAATTTACTATTTTAAACTATTTTTTAGCTGAAAAATAATCCTCTTTCATTCTGTTCAGTTTGTAATACTGCATTTGTCACTATAGTAATTAATGGTAATATTGTGATTATATTAACAACGAATGGTCAATCACTTTTTACATCCCTGCTGTTTTTCAGTTTGTAGAATTACTGCAACTAATTAATAGCAGAAGGAACTTCTTTTGGTGTTCAGTTAATTTTATATTTTCTACTTCGGAATAAAACTAAAACTTTAATTGAATCAGAGACAACCATTTTAAAAAGATATCTTAATCTTCTTTTTAATATTTTTCTGTCTCATTATGACGTTCATTGGTCATATTCTCAAAATTTATTAAGGCTTCAATGTAATTACCTTACTGAATCTGACCTAAAAAAAAAATTAAAAACTCATCACATTTTGAAAGAAATAACATCAAACTACTGCATCCAAGGTAGTGAAAGCATTTCTTTGATGAACACTAAATGCTCTATTGTGCTATATGGGAAATGTATGAACATATCTTACACAAAAAAGCCCCAAATTTTTTCCATAGCTATACAGATGCAAAATTCTCTAAAATTATGATTGGCTGAAAGGGTTATTTCTACAAATGAATCTTAATCTGAAAATAATCCTTGGTTCATATTTATCGAAAAATGGTGAAAATGGAAAAAACATGTATAGCTTCTGTATTAACTAGAACATGGAGAACCATGTACCAATTAAAAGCAGTAAGATATTTCCTGCTGGGTAGCTTTAGAGTTATTAATGTGTCAATAGTTTAAAACTGCCCCTTCTAAATGGTAATACAAGTAGTAGCAGTTGTTACTACTACTACTGTATTTATAATTGTAATAATTGAAAGCAGTGTTGCAGCCATCTGTGGCTAATCCCTCTTTTGGGCACCAGACTTTGTAATCCCTTCTGTTACAGCTTTAAAAAAAAAAAAAAAAAAAGGTAAAATTATCAAAAATTAAGAAAGGAAATAAAGAAGATGTGAGCTGCTCAGAACCATAAAACCAGGAACAATAACCACAGGTCAACCTGCCTGGACACAAACACTGTATGACCTTGAAGGGTTTGCATTTTCTTAGCTTATGAAAACTTACAAATATTCTCTCTCTGCACCCAAACTGGAAAAAATCTAAATGGCCACCAAGATGAATGTGTAGGAAAAATATATCAGAACATGGTACTTACCCCAGAGGCAGGAGATTGGCACTAAGTCTCAAGGAGAAACAAGTGCATGGAAGCTGATCCCTCCCATCTTTACCAAGTTAAACCACCAAATTAGTCTCCAGGATATAGCCTTCCTTCCATTTGCAGGTGCAGCTCCCCTGAATGCTAATGTCGATCACATGTGCTTACAAAGCAAAGCAAATTCCCCTAAATTTCATTGGGCTGGACAGAGCAATATTTCAAAAAGCAGCTGTTGTTGGTAGCGTTCAAGTTTATTGGCAATCCTTATAAAACTACCCCCAAAACACATACTGTATCTGATCTCATGTTAAGAAGGCTTTTCTCTAAAGAGTATTGAATCACTTTAATGTAGATTCTAATGCTGCCTTACTCCACTTTCAAGGTAGCCAGTAAATTCAGCTTTACTACAGTACTATAAAGATGTGAAAGAACTGTAACAGCATCTAAAAATGAGCTGTTGCCACTATACTGTTCAGTTTAGAAAACTCTAAACAGAATACTGATGAAAAATGTTAACGATAGTTTGCTGAGTTGCCAAGAGAAATGAGACAAGACAATTCACTATGTTTTTGTTACAAAATGTAGATTATAACATCCTAAAGAATCTGCCACAACTCCAAGAAGGACTAAAAGGAAGATCTAAACAGCACAGTATTTCAATAATTTAATTTTTAAAAAGAGCTATCCAGCAGCCATACTTACATAATCAGTACAATCACAGCAAAGACCTCAACATTCACAGGATTTTAACCCCTGCAAAGTCCTGTCTATTGCAATGAAGTACCTCAAAGTACTTAAGGCACCTTGCTGAATTAAGGCCTTAATCACATATGTATATACCTCTGAACAGTTTGCATTAGATCATCAATACAGTCTCAACAGACTGGATAAGTTGGGAAATTCAAAATGCTCTGATAGTGTCAGGGGAAGTTTAGATTGGATATTAGGAAAAAGTTCTTCACCCAGAGGGTGGTTAGGCACTGGAACAGGCTCCCCAGGGCAGTGGTCACAGCACCAAGCCTGCCAGAACTCGAGAAGCATTTGGACAACATTCTCAGGCACGTGGTGTGATATTTGTGGGTGTGATTTGTCCTGTGCAGGGCCAGGAGTGGGACTCGATGATCCTCGTGGGTCCCTTCCAACTCAGGATATTCTATGATTCTATGTGAAATGTTAGAAATGCCCCTTGAGCCGGTGATCCTTTAGCTTTGAAGCAGTGGCCTGTCTCCTTTACCGCACCCATATCTCTGACCCTGAATTTCAAGACTGAAAATGAATACTGCCTTTCTTCTGTGGTGATAACGAAATTATTTTATAGGCCCAGCCCTTCCCCAGACTCTGTAAACTAATTCCGTGGCATGACCTCAGTCCTACAACTCACAAATGGCACAGAAGGTATGGAGAAAAGGCAGAAAGAAGAGGCACTGTATCCCCTGGCATCTCTGCGTGGCAGCTGGTGAGACAAAACAAAAAAAATCCGATCACTGCCTAGAGAGTGTATTGGCAACTCTCACTGGCATCTGGGAACAATGACCCATCAAAGCTAACTACGCATTGTTAATATCCCTACCTAATCCAGGCAACAGGAAAGAAAAGTACAAAGTGCCCTAGCAAATCCTACAACCTTCCAACTCACTCATATCTTCATTTTCCTGAGTCTGGTAAGCATATAAACAACCATTGTAACAGCAGTGTCCCCAGTGCTGCCATAAACATCATCTGGGGCCAGGCTGGGGGTAAGGGTGCATTCACTGCTGCCAGAAGTATTTCTTCCATATTTTCACAAAATACAGAGAAGCCAAGGAGGTCCCATTTCATGCTTCCACCTCATCGGTCTAGGAAGAAATTAATGTAGTGCAGAACTTCCCTACAGTGAAATACTTGGGTCTGGAAAACATGATTCTGAGGGCTGGACTATGATTTTTGAGATACAGAATTTTAGAGCTATTGGGTTCTAAGCCTGCACAGTCTTAATCTTGCAGCTATTGGCATGTTTGACATTTTAAACTATGAAATACCAACCTATTTTGAAATTGTCCAAATCATTAGTTGTGGAATTTTCCTAGCACTTCATGAATACCACTGTTAATTGGGCAATTAACTCGAAACTACAGAATATGCTGTGATGGCATGATATGATATAAGCCATGTAAAAGAAGGAACAGCCAAGCAACTCAGTATGTTGAAAGATATTAATGAAGTGGCAAAATCTGCCAGAAAAATAATAATGGGTGATTTTAACTACCCCAATATTAACTGGTTGAATAACACATCTGTACATGGTTTGGAGAAGCAGCTTATTGATACTATAAATGGCTTCTTTTTGGAGCAGCTCCTTCTGGAGCACAGAGGAGGAGGAGTTCCACTCAGTTATTAATTTGTGTGTGTGCTTGTGTAGAAAGCAAGCATGGGTGTTCTGCTAAGCAACAATGGCCATGGGACAATGAGTTTGAATCTCGATGATGAAGTGTTTCAAGTGGTAACCAAATGGTTAATGGCAGGTGGGTGGGTAAGGAAAAACCCACGAACAACAGACATCTCAAAAGGATGGCTGTTTTGGAGGAGCAAAGGAGTTTATTCACACACACAAACAAAACACCAGAATTAAAAAGAGAAGGGAGGAAAATATATTAAAAAAATAAGCTAGGTTAGCATGTTTCTGGGGTAAAGTGCAAGAATCTATGAGGTCTTGAAAAAACAACTCTCTTTGAATGCATGAACTCTTCCTAAATGTTTTAGACAGGACATAATGTTGATTATTGTTATAACTTACTGCTCAACATTGCACAATATGAAACAAAACCATAATGCAAACTGTGGCAATCAGAACGTATAAATTCAGTTAAAAAAAAATTACAGGAAGAGAAAATTTTCTTTTTCCATAATTATATAATTATTCAAGCTGACCTACGAGGAGGATGCATATATGTTATCTGATGTAAAAATGTGGAATCTGGAGTAAGAGCATACAGTCTTGCAACAGTTTGGAGAAATCCAGCAAAAAAAGATAGTTGAATGTGTATGGTTATGCTTCCCTCATCGTCCTCTAAAAGTTAGTTATGTCCATAGAAAAACATCTTTAACAACAAGACATGAAAAACCAAGTAACTAACAGATAAATCATACACAGGCATGATGGTAATAGCCACCTCCCAGATGGGATTATCTAGGAATGGGGCTGCTAAGGATCAGAAATGCAGCTTGTTTGTTTCTTTACCACATTTCAAGACCCAAAAATTCAATAACATATTAGGTTCCCATAACGGATCAGAAAAATCTTGGCATGGACAGCCACCAATATCTGATATTTCGGAGGTGAGTGAATATACCAGAGTTTGAATCAAACAAATCTTAGGGCAAAAGACTCCTTTCAGACTTATTCCCACTTCTTACCAATGCAGATATACTGACAGGCTTTAGTGAACACAGTAAGGAAATATATGGACTATTTGCTAGGTCAGGATGCTACCTTAAAGTATAATCAATTAAAGAGTCCAATAACCTGGCAATGATAAAAAGTTGCCCAAGCAAGATAGGATAACAGATTTCTAATAACTATTCTTTCGTGGACATGGGGCGTGGGGGAGATTCAATATGGTTGTAGGGTAAATGGCTATTCAAAAATTTATATTAAAATCAATATCCTGATTTGAAGGAGGAAATTTTCCTCCTCTGAATTAAGAAAATTAAGACTTTCTAACCATACTTTAAAAATACTGGGTTAAGAAGTTGCAAAGTGACAGGAAACCTTGTGTTGACAAATAAGAACTTGCATCTTAGAAAGAATAATTTCAGTTATTTAATTTCACTGCTGGATTTTACAGAAACTGTAATCACTTGGTAAAGATGGAACAAAGAAATACAATGTCAAGAGTACAAACAAACCCCAAAGACATACAAAGAAAAGAGAAAATGTCCTATTTTAAATAGGATAGGGTGTGTTCAGTTAAGGTAGGGTGCTCTAGTCTAAAATATATCTCAGAAATACAAGAGAAGAATGAAAAAATGGACATCACAATTTTTTGGCAAACCACAAATTCTGGAACATTTTTACTTGTCTCTAAAAGGCAGAGTGATGTTCAGGCCTGATGTGATGCTCATAAAACTGTTGCTGAAATAGAATCAAGAATTAATAACACACACTCTGAAGTTAACCACACTTCTGATCTCTTGTGCCTGCTGTAGAACCACCTCTCAAGTTTTAGGTTGTTAATTATGAGGGTTGAGGGGGGAAATTTTTACCTCGCTTTCACCTTAGTAAGCTTGGCTTCAGATTCCTGAGCTTTACTCTGATCAGTTCAGCAGATCTAACTGTAGTTGCATTGTATCAGTGACCAATTCTTTTTTAGAAAGTGTTCTATTCCAAACTTTTAAGCATTTGAGTAGAAAAGATACATTAGAGTAGGAATTTTGTATATACAGCCAGTTTGTTAGCTACTCATTCCTCTTCGCTCTGCTGCCGTACAAGACTTTAGATCTTCTGCAAGACCATGTCATGCTCCTGAAAACAAGAACTTTGAGTGAAGTTTTACACTTGTGAACTGTTCCATTGGGAAAGGCTGAAGTGAGTGATAAAACTCACGTAACCTGCTTTGTTTTAACATTGGAGAATTGGATTAATTACTCCCTGGGGGTTTTTGGATCCTGCAGGGAGCATCTTTGAGACCATGTTTCAGATCCAGGATTATATTTACACAATTAAGTGTAGCCTTTGAATATTTTATGATGCCCAGTACTGAATTCATCACATGCATGTATTAAGATCAGAAGCTGCTCCCACTTCAAATTGATTTTTTCAATATCTTGTTAATGTAAACATACAAAAATGTCAATTCCTCATCACTGTGCATGAACTTAAACTATTAAAAGTTAAAAACTAACATTTCCATATTATTTGTATTTTAATTATTAACGAAAACATTGCCAAGAAGAAAAATGTAATTGATGGAAAATTATTTTTTTTAAAAATGCACTTATCTTTAAAACTGACCTTTATACTTTATCTTATCTTTAATATCTTAAAGTAACATTTTTAATGTAAGCTTCACTTTGATCAGCTCTTTCTAATTAACTTTAGAAATGGGAGTGTATTACAGCACAGTCTTTATCAATTTTTTTATTTAGCTATTAACACTTATGTTTTACCTTCAGCAGACCATTATCAGATTTCTATCGAGTCAGGCTTTGGTATATAGCAAAGATCTTGATACATCTAGCAAGCAGTTAACCTCTTAGCCTGCTCTCTCTTGTAACTGTGATTATGATGAATGAGTGGTTAGTTCTAAGCAATTCTGTTTTATGTCAATAAATGAATCAAACAGTCATTGGTATATGAGCATTAGGAAGACAGAGAGAAAATGAAGCTGTCTGTGGACACTTTATAACCCTCGCCCTTTTAAGTAATACGATTTTAAAAGTTACTGCTGACATCAACTGTTGGTATTGTTCATCCATACTATAGGATAAGACACTCTTTGTGTTATTTACATAAAATGAGAAATACTCTACATAATTTAGTACTCACAGCATGGCTTGAAGAAAATTCTCTTTACAGCTTTCCTAAGATACTGCATTGTAGTTATTAAATTATCTGAAGCTTTGGGTTTGTGATGAACAACCATTTCTTCTAGAAATACCTGGGACCTGCAAATCCCTTGCTGAAAACCTGTCCAGGTATGGACTTGTGCAAGTACTTTGCTTCTACAGTCTTAATTGGGCTTCTTAACATAAATATTTCCTATTCCTCTCTCCCAAGCATTGCACACCACTTCAAAAACATATAGAATTGTTTGGATGGGGATTTGCATTTTATTGCTTAGAACTTTTGCAAAGGAGTTTTTAGACAGCAGATGGATCTAGTGCATTGCACGGATCTCATCCAGCACATGTATGGAGCAGCAGCAGAGCAAGGAAGCCCTCGCTTATATACAGAGCATGACAAGCCTTTGAAAAAGAAAAAGCATTTCTAGCAGCAGCTCACTAAATGCTTCAACTTCATCAGAAAGTAAGCAAAGACCACATGTGTGGCCCCTGTCTTTGTGCAGTGTGTCAGGAGCCAGTTGGATGGTGCTCTTGCCCACACTGGTGTCCTCATTCCAGTAACTGCTAGAGAGTCTTATAGCCTGAAACCCCTTGGGTTTATGTGAATTAAAACTGCTTTTTTCTGTATTTTCTCTTGTGTCATACATTTCATTCTTCATAAAGAATTGAAGGAGATTTCTGTGCTACACTAAATATCAAAATCCCAAAAGCAGTTTAAGTGCACTATTTATTATTATACGAAAAACTGTCTGAAATAATTACAGTGCTTTCACAATACAAGCATTCTGTGCACCTATTAATTTGTTTACTTATTACCAAGAAACAGCCTGCATAGCCAACAGAGAAGCGGCCAAAACAATGTCTGCAGCACTCAGAAGGTTAATGGGAACTCAGATAGGAGCAGGTTTCTGTGCCAGCATCAGGCAACAGACTTTCCTTCTATTAGAACTAGAAGTCCCCAGGTGACCTCCCACAACCACATAGCTCTAGATAAAATCACACAGGGGAATCCATCAGACATCCCAGCAGGAAGCACAGGCTGGGGAGAGAGAATCAGATACTGAAAAACAAACGGAACTTTTCGTATTCGAGTCCTGTCCTGTTCTTAGCAGAGGGGTGGCCCAGCCACCTTTCCCTCCCCTCGAGTCTTTTTCCCACACCTTCCTCTCTCCAGGAACAAGTATAAAGCTCTGGATGAATGCAACTATGCAGCTATCAGATCCTCACTGGCAAATATGCTTGGGCACCAGGTTTTAGCTGAGTGTAAAGAAATGCTTTTCCTGCTTCCATTATCTTCCTACTCCATCTACTCTCTCTTAAGAACATCTAAAATATGTGTATTTAGGAAAGTTTTCTCAGACAAAAAAAACTATTCAAGGCAGGTGTCTTCTTTTCTATTTATTTACCCCACATGTTATATAATGGAAATTTGTTTCTTACTAGAAAATTTATGTGTTACAAGCCTTACATAAAAACAGCAAGGTAGGGTTCCACTAGAAATCGATTTTATATTCACCATTTATAAAATAAACCCAGGAAAATAGAGCTTCAAATTGCTGAGGGTCTACTTCATGGTGCAACCACATCATTTTACTTTGGCATGTCACAAAGTCAGCGGAAAGGAGGCAGAAGAGGATAAAGACCTCTGATACCTCCAGCACATGCCAAAAGAGTTTGGACATTGCAGCAAACAGAGATTCTAGTTAGGCTTCATTTTGCTTTCTTAATAGGAACTTTGAAACACTCAGCTCTTTATAGAAAGAGGTATGTGATAAGCTGGCAAACATCTCCTTGACCGAAATGCTGATTAACAGTCCTGTCTTACGAAGAGAAAAATGGAGATCAACTTTTTAAGACTTGGGTTCAGTATACTGCTTTTCTAGAAAGTAGAGACCATATATTTTCCCAAATATATGACCTGTAATTCAGTAGAACATCATATGTTATCAATTAAACCCATAAGGTAAACAGTACCAAAGACATATATGTCTTCATTTGCTCCAAATAAGCTGGGCTTTCTTTGACTTTGTTATACAAATATTCACAATTAAATAATTTTCTCCTTTTAACTAAGCTGGTATAGGTACAAAGCAAAAATCTCTTTGGCCAGATGCTCCATGGTGTAAATAGAAACAGTCCAAATTAAACAGAAAAAGTATAAAAGTTGCCTTAAAAATAAGATTGGGGAAAAATATTAAATATTGAGTTCGAAGCAAAGCATGCTTCTGTTGATATGCTGATTAGAGTAAGTGTTTGATAAGACAAAATTTACCTACCCACAATGTCAGTTTTGTTGTGTCATAATGTGTGTGCATGTGCGTGTTCCCTGAGTGTTTCTGGTTTTGTCCTCAAGCCTTCTTTGTAAAAAAATCCTGGTGTTCATTTTTAAAGGAATTTTATTTTATTCCCAAGTACAATTATATTATTTTCACCATGTTTTCAATACAGGTTTTTCAAGACACTGAAGTTTCAAGGGCTTTAGCATTTCTCATTTCAGGATTTGTTTTTCTCTCTCTGTCAGTGTTTTCACATTGTAGCCAAGTCACAATAAAATGTTTACACAGAAACTGAACTGCTAGTAAAAAGATATCTCTAATTGCTGATGTACAAGCAAAATTAGGTTTAAATGCTCTGTTATTAGAGGACATTTATTTTGCCATCTATATCTTTAAATAACTATTGCAGTTTACTACTGGACAAACCTACTTGCGAAGAACAATTAAATAAACCATTTTAAAACCACGTTCTTGAAAAAAAAGTAACCTTTAGTTAGGACAATTACTCTGTGGGCATAAAACAAAAGCACAAATGTCACATTTTCCATGAAATTTACTTTTGTATGAATCATCAATCCTGTTTTCTCCTGAACAAAACTAGCCAAATAAGACAAAAAAATCCCAAAGTTGCCTGAACTGGACGATCCAAGTAATTACATGTTACAGCAGAATGCATCTATGACAAAACTTTCAAAAATTTGAGGAAAAAGTTATTATAGCCCCTGGTTGAAATAACTTTGGTATAGACCTATAGCAATATTTAGCTGATCTTGCTGTATTCCCATATTGAAAAATATGCACAGTTTCAAAGATCAATCTTCCTAGCACTGATGTGCACTGCTTCCCTTTGGAGTACAGATCAAACAAACACACTACGAAAACATGCCCAAATATTATAGCATAACATGAAAAAGTTATACACTTCTCATTAGCATTTTTTAAATACTGCTTAGAATTGAACCTTCTCAAAACTCCTGATACATGCAAACTTTTTGTCTTCCACGCCAACCCCCAAAGCTCCCATCTCCTCCTTTGCTTAGGGCATATTAGTTCAGCCTCAGTCCCTGATCCTCAGTCCATCAGCTTCAATGGTCAGCTCACATGCACAAGTATTTGCAGAAATCAAGTTTTTACCTCAGGTCACAACCTGTCCTATTAGTCTATTTTATTAGTCTCAATTGATGACACTGTACATAGTACTGTTAGTGCATAGTAAGAGTCTGTATCTGCCTGACTCACGTACTGAATATTTGTAAGTTTGGAGAGGTACAATAGAGATGATTTAAGAAGATCTAATCCTGTATTACTGTAGAAGCTATACTTCAGTGCTGTTGTCAGTACGTGAGGAAACACAGGGCTGAGTCCATTGGTTGTACCTCCTATATTTTATTTTATTTTCAGTTTATGTGAACTTAAGGTTTGCATATGTTTCTAGACACATAGTGCTAAACACTAAAATAAGTCCTCGAGGCAGAGAAGAACAGTCAGCATAGTGTTGGCTTCTCCAGACGTTCATGTCACTGTAATTGCAGTCTGGGTTGCAGAGGACACCTATCACAGGCCGGGCTGTGGCTCATCATTACATACAGCCATTTACTCATCTTCATTGCTCAGGCTGCTGAACCACACTCCAGCTCTCATGGCCACAATATGTCAGGTGTCTCAGCTGACCTAACAACTTTCCCTGCAACAGCCAGTGTGCAATTGCGTGATATTAACAGCCCATACTTCTCATGGAAGTTTAAATACTTGATCGATCTAAACACAAGAATTATTTCCAAGGTACTTTTTTTTGCCGCTTTTGTTTACCGCAGCTCTTTGTTGATGTCAGCCAAGAAGAGCAGAACTCGGGCCAGAAGTCCACAATATAATCACTAAAGCCCTTTTTGTGTTTGTAATACCACATGAACATGAACTAAACAAAACTTACAACTTCTCACCCAATTAGCTTGGTACACAAAAAGTTCACCATGAAACTACCATTGAATTTACTGCATTGCTTTCCTTGGAAAGTGTGCTCCATATTGAGGTATAAAGACGTACTCTTTGTATAGACTGATATATTACTATTTCCATTTTTAGAAGAGAAAAATGACAAAAAGAAACTGATTGCTTAAAAAAAAGTATGCACTAGCAAAGCCAGAAAGAATATAACAAATTCCTCACTCTCAATTCAGTAATCACTTTATATTGCCTTCTCAGAACTATTTTTCAATGGTAATACTTGGTTTTAAACTGTTTATCTTATTTGATAATATTTTCTTTATCTCTGACTGACAATGCTCATTAAAAAAATGCTGACCTGTAAATGAAGGAAAGTGTGAATAGAATAGCAAAACCATGTGTGAAAATGAACATTTGTAAAGAGGAAGGGTTAGTACAAATTGAACACATTTACATATTGAGAGGAGAACCAGCCATATTTTTTCCATGATGAATGCAGTTTTGTGAACATCTTTTTCCACAAATGATTGAACAAATATTTATTCACAAACTGTATTTGTGACTTAAGAGAACAAGCTGCATAGATTGGTTTCATTTATACTACATCATACAAGAGGTATTGCAATAATTTATCTCATGCCTAGTCCAAGGCCCATTAGATTTTCCTTATTATGCTTGACTAAAGCTGAGGACTATCCAAAACAGCAATTCTGAAAGCTTTCTATTTGTTGCATGAATAACTATCTTCCTCCCAGGTGCTCTCCTCTGGCTTTCCCTTTCTCAAAGCATTTCTCTTTAGGTGTAGTCCTATTTGATGTATTTGAACTTGGGCATACTCTGAAACATGTTCTTGAGCTGTGGCCTAAATGACTAAGGTTTTGCTGCAACCATAAGGTCAGCTTTCTCCAAGGGATACAAAAATGTATTCCTGGTTCAGCAGATGCTGATCATCCTAGTGTTTCCTCAATACACCACTCAGCATTTCCTCTAAAAGTCCTGCCTATCTTGAGATAGCCCAAATTCTTTTATAGAAATGATTATCATTGCAAAAACATGATGCAGTGGTGTCATTAGCAAGTGCCACTATTGATGTGTTACTGTAAGCTGTTCTCCCATCATTGTTATTATTACAAAAACCAAAATAAAGCTTGAAATAATAATATTTACTGTTAATTCAGTATTTGTGGCTCCTCCGAATAGCAGAGGCATAAGTTGGTAGCAAAAAATCTACCAAAAGTTTAAAAGTAGTGAGGTCAAATTCTTGCTCAATGAACGTGCTAAAACTGTGATACAACAGTGGCATTTTAAAATTGCTTCCATTCCCCATGTCAAAAGAGTAGTAGAAAGATGCACATAACAGAGAAAATAATAAATACTTACAAATACACAAGAAAATCAGCCCCAGCTCCCAGAAATCATGAATTCATGAAACTGACCTGCAAATATAAAAGGGGAAAAAAAGTTGAAACAAAAGAAAGCCCAGAACTGATAAATGTTACTTTTTTATTATTATGAAATAGTTATGACTTTTAACCATTAACTGAATAAAACAGAACACAAGACTGTTGTCAGGCTTTCAGACAAGTAATTTACACAGAATTTGTTTCCAGGAAGCCAATACCAAGTGAAACAATTATTTCATTGTTCTGCATCTCACACCATAGCAACCCAGTCCATTATGGCTTCTAAGAACTGTCATAAACGCAAGCATGGTTATCTTTTAATAAGGAAAATAGCTGTGAGGGGGTTTTTGGCTTGGAGTTTTTCCTTTTTTTATGTTCTCAGGTGTTACAGAACATTTATTACTTTTTTCTTTGTTTAAGTAGTTTGTTAACAGCATTTTGCAGCTTACCTGGTGTAAAATTATTGTTTAGGTCATTTAATTGGAACTCATCTAAGGCAAAATTTATACAAAGAAGAAAGACTAATGATCTTGTTCTCTTATGGTCTAGATCCCAGTTAGAAGCTTAGCCTAAGTACAATGCAGTCACTATAAGGCATGATTAAATCCAACATTCTTTTTCCTGCATACCCCTCAGTTCTAGTTGGAAAGGTAACAGATGCAACTCAAACCCACAGAGCTTGCCTTATAAAATTCTTTAACTAGCACAATGACTCACTTTATGCCTCTAAATATCCATGGTTTCCTCTCTCCAGAACCCCCATGCATTAGAAGGTAGTTCAGTAGTTTATTTTTATTGTTTGGTCTACATACAGCACATTTTTAGTTCTTAGGAAAACAAAGAAACTTTGTTGCACAGCCCTTGTTTTCTTTCCAAAATGTGAGGATGGATATGGGTAACATTAAACTGAAAATAGTAATGGAGCCTGGGCAACTAGTTTAGGTCAAAACCTTTTTGTTCTCTGGGAGCTATCTGATTAATTTGCAGTTCATAAAACAGTGGGTGTAAGCTCAGTTTAAAAACATGTAACTATATTTAAAGATGAAATCGTCATTTTTGTTAGCCCCCAGTAATCTTTAAGAAACACCTTCCCACAACATTTCTGTATCCTAAAGTGCACCAGCCAGTACTGCACAGTGCCTAGAGACAAGGAGAGAATACCAAACTTATCTTGATGCAGAATATCCTCCTTATTTCATACACCCACCCTGAAGTGCATATTATTCATTCCAACCAAGCCCTCCCCCATGCTGAAAGTACACATTTAATTGTGTCTTCTCTCCTGTAATATGAACAGAGAGTCAACAAATCTCATTTGCTCTATCAATGCAGTGTTGTTATTATATATTTTAAAAGCAAGTCTGAATCTCATTATCAGCTGATTTATGCCATTAGTGTGCTTTGGAGCCACCAATTAAACAAGGACAGTGGTTCATAAGGTCACAGTTAATTAATCTGAAAGTATAAATACACTTTAATGCACACCACCTCATGTAGAGAATTTAGGAACAAAGCAGCAAACCTTTATTCTGGGCAAGCAATTAGGGGAAAAGGTTAAATATACAAAATTTTAAACTTAGCTTTAGCACTTTGGTAATCTACCAGGGAAAAAGTTCAGTTTGGTAAAATATCCTGCAGAGCAATATGTATGTGAAGCCTTAATTCTTAGCACAACAGTGCAAGTGAGGGAGAAGGCAGAACAGGGCTAACTGTACCCAGTGATCCCAAGCAAATGAAGGCTTGTTGCCCAGATAACACCTCAGAACTGTGAATCAGCTGCAAGCTTATCCATTATGGAGCTCTTCAGGGTGGGGGGAAAAATGCCCAGCTCTAAAGAGCCTGGTCTATTGAAAATGGGCACATCAGAGCTGAGGTGTCTGTTGCATTTAGCAGAATGTACAAAACCGACCCTTCCTTCAACCACTTCCCTTAGTAAATTTAATAAAATAGTGCAATCAAGGAAGGGTTCAGTAATACCCATAGTCTACCAACACAAGCAGAGTGCAAGCAAAATGCTGAAAACAGTCTAATCAACCAGAAACTGTTATTCACAGCAACAATTCAAATATGATGTATCTAGAGTTTACATGGAAGAAATACAATTTTCTTACTGCCTGGACTCATTTTACTTCGCACAGTTCTCTACTCAAAAGAGAGACAATATAGCTAACACACAGACACACAAAAGTGAACCACGTGACCTAATTAGATGGAGTAGTTGCTAGCTATTTTTTCTTCTCTTGCACCTGCAGTCCTATATTCTATAGCTTCCATCACCTTTATCATTTTTAGATGCCCAAGTACTCTTTCTTAAACAGAAAATAAACCCTATTTTCTTATCCACGTAGAAAACTTTCTGTCCGTCAAGCACTAACATCACAACATTAATAAAAAAGTATTCTATTAGCTCAAACCATTTACATTTTCACTTTAGATGTCTCAAGTTGAACTCCAGGTGACCACACAGCTGAACAGCTTCTGCATAGACATATAAAAGAATAAAGTTTTCTTTAAAGCAGTCTGTTGTTTCAATTGGTAGAAATCCCAATAGAAATTTCACTCCAATATTTTGCAGTTTAAATGCTCTCAAAATATTCTGAATACCTGCAATTTCTGCATGTTTGGAAGGTTGCTACCATCCTTACCAAAGATTTGGTCTCCCAATGCCACTATGAAAGGGGGGAAATGAATCTGTAGGAGCAACTTACGCTCTGATTTCAGGTACCTCTGCTAAAGAGTTACTAAAGATAAACACTCCTCACTGACCTGGCTAAGAATAATACACAGTCATCCAACAGTTTAACAGAATCCTTCAAAATAACTCCATTTTCAAAAAGCTAAGCTTTTGCTTGCCTTGCGAGCACATATTGACTCCAAGAGAACACTGGACACAAAACAGATTATGGACATCACTAAATGGCAGTAGGACCTTGTTTACCCTATGTGTTATGAACCAAAGAAATTCCATAAAAAGCCAAATGCCAGTTATGAAATATCTTTTCACCCAGTCAGCTCTTAATAATTCCAATAGGTCTCAGTCTTCAAAAAAAAATTTTAATTTTTTTTGGAAAGCAGGAAAAAAAATTACTAATTTTAAAAAATCCTTAATTAAAATATTCTGATTCTTCTAAGATAGAGCCTCTACAGGTAGCCCGTATTTTCTGTGCACAGTCATCAGTGAGCATGAAGGAAGCCTGGAAGCAAAAAATGGAAGCAGTTATTTAGTAAAAAGCGTGGCATCATGTTATATCATTTGAGAATGTGGCCTATCATTGTGGGCTGCTGGGACTAAAATATGCATCATTTAAAAACTGTTAAAAAACTATTTTCAGAATTATAGCATGATGTGAAATGAGAAAAAGGAATAATACAGAAATGAAACTACACATTTAGGGCCTGAATCACATAGCAATTTCACACTCTTAAATGTGCAATATTTCACAAATAAAGCATCATTAATGACTGGTAAATGTCTAGACACAATCACAAAAATTAGAGAGGGAGTAGGCTGATTGTAATGAGAACCATTAAACTGGATTTCTAAAAATCTTCCTTAATTCAGGTAAAGGGCACAGTTTCAAGTTGGTTCAATGAAAAATGTTTTACTTACACACAGAAAATTCTTCATACATGGAAAGCAAACACAGTAATTAACCACTATGAGCAAATTTCTGCTATCTTCCCTTTGTATCACTTCTGTTCAAACACTCAAGTTGTATTTTACTGCCTTTGCTGGCTTGTTTCTTGAAATCTTTACTCTTCTTGGTTCTATGCATAGTCAAAAAAACCCCAAAATCCCCAAACAAATAAACAAACAAAAAATCCAACCAATCCAAAGTAACTACAACATTTTTTTCCCTATCGCTTTTCATTTTAGAATAGTCCCTCTGCAGTCATCTTCACTTGGATTTTTGTACTCCCTAACAGACATTGCAGTCAGGTGATCCATCAAAGGAGGAATCAGAGCATACCACCTGTTCCACAAGTGGTCATTTTAAAATGCGCGTTGCATCACAGTGAGGTAAGAACCACACCACAGCACACAGAGTGTAAAAATCGGTTTTCAAAGCTCTGTACTCAGTTGCTGTTTTGCTACAGATTTTCTGCTCAACCTTTAGCAGAAGTTGCTTTGTGCTTCTTAGTTCCTTATACACAAAAAGGAGCTACTATTTCTTCCCTCTGGAGCAGTGATGCTTTACAATTCTACACCCCAGAAGCTGTGATGTCGTTATTACAGAAACGAGGCTCAAAAGAAGTACCCAAAATAGGCTACATCTCCACAGTTTTGCAGGGAGATATGAGCTCACTCTGCCCACACTTGGAGATGACTGGCCACAAACCCACTCTAATCCAGTTTAGCTCTGGTTAGCACTTACGTAAACTACATGACTTCCAGTTTAGAGCAACCTCACATCTGCCTACAAAAAACATGTCAACATACACATACAATGATGGTGTTTCTGTAAACTACCTCTTAAAAAAAGGAACCCCATAAACATCACCACTTTTGCCAAACTCCCCAGACAGTGGTTCCCTGTCTTTCCCAAAAGGGTGTCACTCAGTAGTGGCACATTACCTGGCAGTGTTACATTATGTAACTGGCTATAAAAGCTCCTTATCATCTCTTCTCTAACAAATATTTGTGTTATTGTGTAAATGTCTTCAACAAGCAGCTCGGAAAGGTTTCTGTGCTGTCTGCTTGCAGATATACAAAGCATCCAATCATTACAGGACGTGAGCATAGAATACAAAATGTATGTAGTGTCGCTTCATAGCGTGGCATCAGCTTAAGTCTAAAAAGGATTTTGATGAAAAAAAGTATTGCATATCTCCAACAACTAATTTAAATGTATTATTACATCTACCACTAAAATTACACTTGAAAACACCAAAAACATCTAATTCACCGTGCAGATGAAAGAAATGCCTAAATATGCATTTATTCCTTCATATAAAAGGCAGGGTGCTAGCATTCCAGATCTGATAAGCTTTGTGTGCATACTTTCGAGCAGATAAGAACCACAAGACATACACCGCGCTGCTTGGAAGGCTGAAGGGAGAGGAGGAGCTCCAGTTATAACTCATCGGCTGCAGACAGCAAAAGCCTCCTCTGTTGCCCGGGGAAAGGTGGTAAACGCTGCTGGATCCCTGCTCCCACATCAAGGGACTCAAATTTCCCTGGAGTTCCTGCACCAGCCCACTGCCACTCACACAGTGTGCTGGGACACAAAAAACGCCTCTGAACTTCTGGTGAGCTGCAAGGCGTTTTCACAGCCACAGGCTGGGGCGTTCCTGATCAATACGGCTGAATGAAAGATAACAGAGAAAGCTTTCACAACAGGGCTGTTTCTGTAGCATTTACATGTGCAGATCCATGTGCTGAAGGCACTACAAGGTAAATTAAGCCCTGAATGAAAAGTTACAGCATTACAAGCCCTGAGAAGTATGACTGGGATTCCAAACGCAAGAAACCCTTGCAGTACGCAGTGCTGTTGGAAGGATGGAACAAGTACAGAAAGAGCTTTACAGCTAATCCAAACTGCACTCCAGAGTTACTCTCTACACCTGGAGAAGCCGTGGGCTGCAGAGGATGTGGCTTGGAAGTGACACCCAGGCTCACTCTGCAGAGACTCACTTTTGCCAGGCCCCTGTGGAAATCAACCACACCAAGACCAAAAGCGTGGTGTTGGCATTGACCTGCATTATAAGATTTGGCATTTTTTTTCCTCTTCTCTCTCTCTCTGGGCCTCAGCTATACTCTCACCATGTGGAATGATAGCTTTTTAATCTCTTCCTGTGGGTGTACTTGCAACTATAGCAGGGTCTCCTGGCATGACTGCAATAGAGTCTCATAAGGGTTCTCTGAATGCGACTTTAACACAAAATAATAACATTTTTGTTCATTATATAATATTATCTTTATGCAACAATACACATACCAGGAGCTGTTAGCTTACCACTTGGATGTAATTTTTCTTGCCAAATTGTACTAAAATTAACAATACTTTCAATAGTTTTTTGGCTCCCTTTATCTTTTGAATACATAATGTGTCAGGTTCCCTTCTCTTTCATATGCAGACCAAAGTTTAAAATAATTTTGCGGAAAATTGGCTTACTGTGCTTAAAAGAGGTTATGTTCTTTCAGCTCAGTCATATGACTGAAAACAACACTATAAAAAATATAAAATATTACTTAAACCGTAGTTCACCATGCAGTTAAGTCTCTTTAATGAGTTTCGTGAGCCTTGGATAGGACTAAACTGAAATTCTGTTACACAACAGAATAGAATTGCATTGATTTGTTATTCAAATCAACTGTCTATATTTACAGGTGCCTATTTATCCTCAATTTTTTCTATATCTATTACTTATATATATTTTTATATTTAGATGTAACTGATGACCTGTTCTGAGCAAAAAGAAAAGGTCTTTCTGGAACGAAAATTGAAATCAAATTCCATGACTGTATTTTCCTTGCCCAACAAAGCATCAAGAATTATGTAGAGTTGAGAACACTTAGATAACTTGGGAGGCTTTGAGTCACTGAACATCACTCAGTGCCTGATGCTGTCGCACTCAGGCCACAGAAAGGGTTTAGGATACATCTTCATCAGGTTCTTTCACTGCACTTTGACTTAAACACCTACTCAACTGTACTTGTGCTACATTTACCAGATGCAAACTCCTTGGTACATTTTTTTTACAGTGTGACACCTACATATGCATAGACAAGGCTTGGAATAGTAACAGGAAACTAAAGCTCTCGAGCAAAGATATATGATATATATCTATATATATGGGGGGCAGGGGGAGTGGTAATTCTGAAAGCCCAGTTTTACCATTTTACCACTAGTTCCAAGAGTTAAAAGTGGTAAGATAGCTGAAATATTTAGCTGATATTTTAGAGATGTCAACAATAACACTAGTGCATGGTAACACATCACAATATTTAAAATTCCAGCATAATTATCCCATACAGCACATGGGTTTGTTGGTTTCCTGACAACTGGAGATTCAACCTGCCACAACTGTGGTGCACTTAAATAACAAAAAAAAAAGGCATTGCTGGTTTCGATTAAATTTTAAAAAAAACAAAGAGGAGAAAAATAAAAAAGAATAGAAAAAGGGAAAACGGGAAAAGAAGCTAAGACAGCTGCACACAAACTAACAATTTTTCTGATGCATCTATTTTGTAATATTATATTGTAAGTGTGCCATTTGTTCCCACTGAAATCAGTATTAATCCAGACAAAATATTGGGGTTCTGTATTGGAGAGTCCCATGTAACTGAAGCTAAGATTTTTCAAAGCTAATTAATTAGGACATAAAAATCAATTAGAAGGCCTTAAGAATGTCTGCCTTCAGGTCTACTTCTCTGGATTCCCTGAGGGACAAAACCTCCTTGCTACATATCTTGGAGTTTTCTTTCCCTGAAACCCTGAAACATAATAATTATAGCTAAAATCCTTTTTTTTTTAGTTAGTCGTGTACTAACTTCGCCTCTCAGCTCCCATTTTTGAAATTCATTTATCCTGACACTACAATCAGAGGAAAGGAGGTCCAGGTGCTCTAATTTTCATTTCACTTTAGAAAAATAAGTCAATAGAATTTCTTTCTTCCAGGATCAGTTCAATTAGGATCCCACCTTATGTGGGCATCCTCTGTGAGAAATCTGTCCCTAAGTATGTGGCACAGAGTGCCCCAGCATGGATATTGCTTCATATTCTGCCCAAAGGACCCTTCTATTTGTGATTATCTACAATTATCAGTCCTGAAGATAATTAACTCTCACCTGCTGGACAAATAAATCACACCAAAAAAAAAATGAACCACATTATCTCATCAAGCCCTCAAAATAAAAACCTTTTGGCCTCCTTTCAGTGTCTCCTAAAGCATGACTACTTCATTAGTTAAAAAAGCAAGAAAAAAAATTGTGTTAATTAAGGAAAGAGTGCACCTTGAAACAGAAATTTGCCTTCAATGGTAAAGCTATCAGTTTGATAAGATTTCACCACTTTACCATGTGTAGCCCTAGTTTCTTTGGGTTTTTCACCTATGACGTCTCTGTCAAAATCTGAAGTGAGATTTTGACAAATGTTTGTTGCCTATCATCTAAAGATTTGGGCTTCCTATTTTTTCTGCAACATTCACCTCTGCAAGATATGTTGAAACCAGAACTGAAATATATTCACCACAGATAGAAATTCTTGCAGGCAATACTGCCCATCAAAAAAATGATATGATGACTCCTTACTCCAATTTATGTTAAGCACAGTCCCGGGTACTAAAGTCAAGCAGGTTAAAATGCTAAAGCACTACTTTATATCAGTCCAAAAAAAAATCCGTTTTATGTTCATGGTCTGGTTTTCGTACTGGTTATAGGAATCACATATTAGTAAACTCAGAATCAGAGTTACCTTACACTTTAGGATAGAATGTCCCAAGCTAAAAATTTAAAGGCGAGTTCGGGGGAAGGGTTCAGTTTCTCATGTGCTGAAAATTATTTCGATAGTCACAGCCTCTTTAGACAGTCACATAAAACCCTGTCTCCAGGCATTTACCAGCATTGCTTGACATCTATGAGCCCCAGGCTATCTGCACCTGCCCTCAGCAAGATACTGACAGGCAGCAATGAAAAGCTGATGGCTAGAGGGGTGGTTACTAGGTGCTTTGCATGTGATATTTCAAAAATGTAAGCAGAACACTGATCTTACTAAAAAAAAAGAACATTTTTTTTTTTAAATCGCACTCAAGACATTGGCAAACTGAAAAGTTTCACCGAATTAACGCATCAGCCTGACATGTCTCATTACAAGATCTTATCACTGCTTTAACTAAACAAAAGAAAGGAAGGAAGAAAAAAAAAATATACATAGAATAACTAGTATTTCTCTAAAAAGAAAGTTCTATAGGAAGGGCTTCAAATGTGTTTCTGTCTTGTGCTAAATGAATCGGGTCCTGCTGTGGAGTTTTAGGGTGGTGTTTTAGCCGTTTTCTTTTTGACCAGAGCGAACATTACAGCAACATCCATCAGAAATCATTAGAGCACAAGTTATAATTGCTCCCTGGCATCCATAAAGTATGTAGGTTGTCTTCTTTTTTAATTTTTATTATTATTGTAAAATTTTCCAATTCCTCTGTTTTACTTTAACTCAACACACTTCGCGTGTTTGAGCTAGAAATTTCCCTTTTTCCAGGTGACCCAGCCCTCTTTTTCTGGCATATGAACCCTCTGGAATGCAGTGCAAAGTTAGCTACTTGTGTATAAGTAAACTTATAAGAAAAACTTCTGGGAAATTAAGAAAAGAGAAAATGTTGAAATTCCACTTTCAAGAACGAAGACCATGTTCCTAGAAAATCTCTCTGACTTTTAATTCTTATTCTTCTCATCCTTATTCTCCTTTTTCTTCATTTAAGAAACTGTGAAATGCTAGTTATAGTTCCAATGGTCACATTTATAATTTCATTTATTTTATTGCTAACTACTCCTTGATTCCAAATAACCTAATCCACTTTCTTTCCAACTAAGGGTGTCAGGGTGGTGCTGCAGGTCACTGCTATGTCCAAAATCCCATTGTTCTCATTGCTGTGTAAATTGTCAGAGAGACTGAAAAGTCTACAGTTCTCAGAGAATAGGAATTTTCAAAATCAGCAGACACAGTATTAAGTGGGAATAAATATGGTCCCTCAAAGAAATATAGCAATCCCTAGGGGTTCCTCGGAATTCACAGGGAAGCATGGCTATTTTGAGGGCACAGGGTTAAAACTCTCCTGTACTTGTTTTATCACAGAACAATGAAGAACGTAATGGATCTAGGATTTTGCCATTTATTCTGTCATCCCGAAGAGGTAATGAACCTCTTAGAAATTTCCAGAACCTGACTGAATTATAATTACTTGGCAATTCACTGCAAAGTCAGAAATTACTATTGTTAATCACCACAAGAATATATTTTGCACCTATATAACACTTCCTAAAAAAATTTTAAAGTACCTTACAAGAAAACAAATATTTGAAAATACTAGAGTTGGATGACATTTTCCTCTGCACAGAGTGCCAACATAAAGTTTGTGGAACTTTCAAACCATAATTTGAAGATCTAGAAACACACATTTCTAATACTGGTGCCCTATACTGTGTGAAATAACAAGTCACCTCCTCAAAAATCAGAGAATAAGATTCTACTTAATGAGATCAGAAAGAGCAGAATCCCAGTCTAAGCCACTTACAGCTTTGCAAAACTCAGTAAAAATAGAATTAAAACATTTTAAAACTTTTAAGTTTAAAAAAATTACATTACTCTTTTAAGACGAATCCTCTGTGTAAGCATGCTGACTCCAATCGAAATAAACTCATCACAAGTTCCTTAAGTGCATGTACAAAAATTAGCAGATAATTATATAAAAAAATTTGCAAAGTGGCTCAATGCCAACAAGAGAGTCTCCCATCAATCATATATGACACTTTTCTTGATATCTCTCCCTACGTGGAGAAGCAGCTGTGCTCTGTAGCAAGTCCCAACAATTTTCAAAACCTGACTCCTGCAGACAAAATAAGATGGTCTGAAAACAACCAGTTAGGCCCTCCTGGTTTTACTTGCTGTGATATGGCAACACAAGTTGCAGGATTCTCACATTTTAGTGAACTCAAATTTCACAGCCTTTCAAAGATCCAGTCCAATCCTCCAGAAGCCAAAGTACTTGCATGGTGTGAGTGATGGCTGTATTTGGCCTCATTAGCTCAAATATGCCTCATCCGAGATGCATTTCAACAAGCCAACCCTGTAATCACACTGCAGTCAGTGGTGAAACTTTTCATTATTTCAGTGACAATAACAACCAGAGTTTCAGGCAAGGGTAATAGTATTCCTGTGTAAAAACTGGAAGCATCATTAGGATTTAGCAAATATGCAGAAATGCAAAAAGAAAAAAAAAAGTCACACGCAGAACATTTCATTCAGATACATACAAAGCCTTCTGTGATTACTGCACACAAGGCTGTTACCAGCCTTGACTGGAAGGTATTAAAATTAAAAGCCAAATTTTAACACTGCAGAAACAAATCAATCAACACTTTCAGCTTGAATGGACTCACTTTATGAAATCAAGCAACGTTGCAGGAGTTTAAAAGTGTGCTATGTGATCTGCTATTTAATCTTTTCGTTTCTTCACTCTAAATGTGGCCTGTTCAAATTCCTCCAATAGGAAAATTTTCTAAAAAAACAGACCACTCTTGAGCCATTTCAGTCTAGATGTGGAAAATAAACAACACAGCTATACACCTGAACCCAGAGTGTAGGATATAGTCATATTGTGGGAGAGTTACACATTAGCAGCACACTATGAAAACTGGGCATGCTGGGAAAATATCAAACTATTTGAACAAAAACAGTATTATTCATAACATAGTTTTTCCACTTTGGAAACATAACTTGGCACGCTCTCTATTAGGCCCAAGTATTCTGAGTTTCAGATACTCCTACAGAGAAGTTAAGTGGGTTTTATTCAGCTACATGCAAAGAAATATAGAGTTATTTCTTTTCTGTGTCTGAAAAGAACGTGTCCACTCCAATAAAAAGTATTATGCTGGAGAGGTTGACAATTAAGCTTTTGGAGTTTGCCATCCATTAAAACTTGATGATCCCACCCAAAGCGCTTCCTCATCAGAACCATCTGGTGCTCTTTCTGCACAATTACCAAAATACAGAACATATTTTGACTTGGCACTTGCATTTGGTAGACACTTTAGTCATTTTATAAGCAACAAGGCAGCATCTTGCCAAAGCATGGCCTCAAAAGGAAATTTCAAACACACCAGAATCTGACTTCTATCCCAGGAAGTTCTACCAGGGTAGAAAGAAGGAATGTCTTCACCTTTGGCTAATGTCCTCACCTTCACATACAATATACCTCTTACCAAATTCATTTCTATGTGTTACCTCTATATGTTGATTATTCAAAGCATTATCTAGAATATTAGAGGTAAAGTGAACAGCCTCTATTTTGAAAATCACTTTCTTTGAAGAAGCCTGACTCTGAAATCAAGCTAATGATCCACCAGAAACCAAATTATTAGCAGTAAAAGGAATCAGAAGCATTTCACAATGACACTCTGAAGAAGAATATTTAGAATATTTCACCTTAGACTCTCCTGCCACATTTTTTTTCAGTGTCTGCACATACTGCAATAGTGTGAGCACAGCTCTAAATGTAGGAAAGCCTGGAAAACAACGGGAGAAGTAGGGAATATGGACTAATCTTGAATGATACTAGACTTCTTTTTTGGCTCTTAGTTTCCAAGATTTTCTACAAAAAAGAAAACATGATGAGACCATGGAACATACTTCCAAAAGCATTAATAAGAGCCTTTTCCAGATTGCCTTTAATTCACTTGTTTTAGTCATCTCTGCCAGAAAAATTTGTATCAGAAGTTGAAAATTTCTATGCAGTAATGATGTTATTCTCAGCTTTCTCAGGACAGTATCTATAACATGAAAAAATAAGGATCAGAGAACTCAACTGAAATGATTCGCAAATCAGGACATTTGAGTTACTTTTAGGAATTCTGAGGATAGGTCTACATTTAATGTCCCTCCCTTCCAAGCATCCCATCAGCAAGGACACAAAATGATGCAAACCTACTGGAACATATACTCTAAGGAATTTACTTTATATATTATCCCTAGTGGAAATAAATGCTTCTCTCAAAGGCTTCTGTTTTTTGAACATACAAATTATTAACCTGGTTGGCATCAAAATGGGCCAACTGCTCCCCAGTTAGTGAAAATATACGAAAAAGAAACAAGCAAATATATTTTTTTAAATAGTGCAGCATAGAAATACATCCCAAATGAGAACTATAAGTTCCAGAGCAAATAAATAATTGTTGCACTGCATATGGCACGGAAACCACAAAAACATAGAGACCAAAAAACACAGGTTTTCAAACCCAGTGGTCATACCAGAACATGGATTTGTATCCATCAAAATTCTCATATATACAAATTAGACTGCTAAAAAATTAGAAATAACAGATAAAAGATGGATATTTGACAGGTAGAAGAAAAAAAAGATTGAATAATTGTACACACAGAGAACTGAACAAGCATTTATGAAAAAAATAGCAAGAAAGTTGCATAAGAAATTTGGATGGAAATTAAAGAAGCTATTATTGCAAGTAACTTTGAGGGGATAGTCCCTCAACGAAACAGCATGCTGAAGAAACAAGTTTCATTAAATTATGATAGCAAAATGCTAAAAAGGAATGTATAAACTATATAATCACACAAAAATATATCTGCACAAGAGTATGAGGCGTGGAACTAATGAAAGTGAGAAATTAGAAACAGTCCGTTTGGTGAAGAGTTCTATGGGTACACGTGGCAATCTGAGGCACCACAATCGCATTCATCCTTATTAGACAAGGCATCAGACAGACAAAATGTAATATATGAGCAAGTAAATAAACACTTGACTACATAGAGTGTCATCCTCTTTGGGTGACACTCCAAAGAGTCTATATCTCCCTGTTGGCAAAAACAAACTGCACATTACATCCTTATTTTTATACCAGATGTCGGGGCAGATTTCCTAACATCAGAGATTTAAAAAACCAAATATGGCTTATTTATCTCCCACAGCTTTTTCTCTTTTAATTTTATCACAGACAATAATAGTGTAAAAAGTAGCAAATTGCCATCAAGTCATAGGCCCGTATTTTTTGTGTGCCAGCATGACTTTCTTATGTCTCTACCAACAAGTGAAAAGATCAAAAGTATTTACTTTCAGGAAGACTAATCAGATTACTACCACCTTACAAAAGAATTACAGGGTGTCCCTGTTATTTCAACTATATCATCACAGTGACATGTAACAACCACAATGTGACGATAAAACACCAAGCCCAAAGGGATCAATCCAATCAAAATGCATAACAATTAAGAGAAAAATCATTCAACTTGTACCTTAGAAGCTTGAGCAACTGCTACAACATCAGAACAGCTTTGGAGGGGAAAGATGTTGGTGCTTTCAGGCCAGTGGAATTAGTATTTTGGTTTAAATTTCACAGCATGTAGAAAAGGTCGAACCCAATAGAGCAGATTCACTAATGTGCGATTTCAGTTTTATTATTTCTCAGAAACAGTGGAGTCTCATTTGCTTTGATACACAGTAATTAGATATAAAGTCTACATTAAAAAAGAGACAATTTAATAGCTCTATCTCACTTTAAAAATATATATATAACATAGACCCTTACTTTACCTATTCTAATAAAACTAGCAGTTTACCATTCATAAAAATGACATTTTCTGGAATATTTTTGATGCAAATTCTGTACAAGCAATGACATGAGATAGTAGTAGACCTAATTTTCTTGAACATATCAAGACTGAGTTGTCAGCTTTAAAAAATGGGCATTTTTTGCTAAACAGATGAGCTCATCATGAGCCCAGTGCATGGTTTTTCCTACAATTATGTTCTAATGCAACTGAGAAGCTGGTGGATATAAACAGAGCAAGATATTTCATCTGGCCCTATTCTTGCCTACCCAAATAGCAACAAGACCAGCAGAGATTTCCCAAGTCCTTCCCATGCACAAATATATTCATTTCTATATGTTTTGGCCTTCAAAACTGTGAATCAGAAACCAGGATCAGACCAGAAATAACTGCAGTCTGCTTTTCACAGAAACACACTTTTCTTGTTATGCCTTGCTATAGTTATCTATCTTGTAATGTTATTCTTGTCACATCCTAAAAATCTGCATCAATTTTTTTTTTTCGCTTCAGGATGAATTCTGCCTTCAGCTGCAAACCAGGAGTCCCCACAGAAGCCACAGTGGTTGCACACTGATGCACCAGGAAAAACAGAACTTGCACTTCCAGTTAATCATCTCCTACGTATTAACATACTTTTATAGTAATATAATACACGCGGTTTATGTTGTGATTTAAGAATTAAAAACTAATCACATGTAAAATTGGGCCATTCAAGAAATAACTGCCAAGTAAGTTGGAATTAGAGCTGTATATGAACCATTCAATGCTTGCACTTGCACCAGTGAACTGGAAAAGCCCAGTAAACCAGCAAGGCTTAGGTAGAGAAGCTGACACTCCAGCAGCCTCCACAATCCCCTCTCCTTTAAACAATTAAAACAATCCTGCCATTTAATGGCAAGGAACAGGGAAGGAGCATAGAGGAAAAAAGGAATGAAGAATAAGGAAATAAATCCTTAACAGTATAATCCACAAGGATCACTTTTTTTCAGGGTCCGGTCAAAAATTATTCCATACTGTTTAATTCTGAAAGCAGTTATGTTCCTCCTTGTCTAATAATTAATTATAATACAAAATTATGTTGGACAAAATAACACCTTTTCTAGACCCTAAAAAAATGGAAAAAAAGCAGAAGTCTGCCAGTAAAAAAATATATTTATCCTGTTCTAATACGTATTTCTCAACTTCCTGCGTACTTATTAGCAAGCACTTCCATCACTGTCTGGCTGAAAAACGTCTGTATTGAACAAACAATGCTATTTTTCACTGAGCTCAGTGGTGATATTTTCCTGGAATTTAGAACTGCAAGTCAGTCACATGACAAATTAATTTAAAATATCATCAATTGATCCGTATATGATCAGGTTACAGCCAGGCATATTAGTCTTAGCAAATTATTGCATTGCTCATCCTCTGGCATCAGCAGTCTTTACTTTATTTTTCTAGCTACTTGGCTGTCAGTTAGAATGAAATTTTCATTGGTTCTTTTGATGAACAGCAGATATAAAAGCTGAGCTATATCATCCATGACAGGCCAACTGCTTTTGGGGCTATTATTTTAGTTAACAGACAGTATAACTTCAAATTGTAAAACATATTTATACACATATATTTACATTCACAGCGAGCCAGATGCACACAGAATACTCCTGAATTGAGAGATATTCAAGAAAAATGAGAACATGACTGCTTACCTTTCTTCACCTTTTCAAATCCTGTGGGAATCTATAAAATTGGGGGGGAGGAAGGGTGTATTTAAAGGGGGATTGTCCCTTTCTTTTTTCCCCCTCCTTTTTATTAGCAGAAATCTTGCCGTACCAATATGTTTTTAGCCAGTCTACTGTATTCAAAATTCCCCTTTGGCTTTCAGATACTGTTTCTAATACAGAACAAATATGACAGGATGAACAGAAGTCTGTTCCTGCAAAACGGTAGAAGACAATGTAGAGAAACAGGGACATGGGGAATCCTGAATATGCAAAAGGAAGAGATATCCAAGTGTTTCAAGGAATAGAAAGCTGAAATCAAATTATACATAACTTAACCAAACTGCAGTAGCTATTTAAGGGTACTTAAAATGAATCTGCTCTTAAAGTAGTTACTAATTTTGTAAGAC
Organism: Eulacestoma nigropectus; assembly: GCA_013397775.1. Taxonomy (NCBI): domain Eukaryota; kingdom Metazoa; phylum Chordata; class Aves; order Passeriformes; genus Eulacestoma; species Eulacestoma nigropectus. The sequence continues at coordinate 1,011,796 of VZTE01005900.1, forward strand.
TCCATCTTGAGATGACCCTGATTTTTCTAAAGATGGTGCCAAAAACCGGTTCAACAGAGTCTCAAGCTCAACTCTAAAAACAAAAGCACACACAGCTGCTTTTGCATTGAAAATGTTGACATTTCATATCTTGTGAGCTGCTGGAAGTATACTGAACAAATTCCTTGAACTTGTAAGCTAGGTAATAGGTATAAGGAACAATCAACCATTATCAAATGAATCCAAGCAATTTTAACATATCTTTAAAGAGAGAAAAATGTAACCTCTTACAAAGAGAGAAAAAAGCCTACATATTATGTACACTAAAAAAAACTGGGTCATGTAATAAGCCTAAGAAATAACAACATATAGTAGCATATTTGGCCTGCTTTAGGCCCACAAAAAGTTTTCATCCTCTGAAAAATGAATGGAAATTCACTAATTCAGGCAAAGAGAAAATCTATTCTATATATCCTTTCACAGATGCAGATATATGGAATACAGTATCTAAATATCTGTTTAATTATGGAGGAGAGAGCAAAGGGTACTTAACAAATCGGAGAGATCGAAATCTTATTGAAAGACCCTGTTCTTAGTGGAAATCTGGACTAGCCAGATGCTGCTGCATAAATGGATTAGCTGTTTGTGTATGCTACATGTTGGGGGTGGTCTGGCAGAGTATCAGGGCTGGTAGGGCCACAGACCTGATGAGAGGCCATCGCTGAGGACCTGTAGCTCTGGTAGCTAGCAAAGCCATAGAGCTTCTGTACAGGCTGCAAGAGACATTGAGACACACCACAGTCCATCCTCTGGTTCTGTTCTTGCCAGGAATGCCATGGAAGTTTGTTTGCGCAGTTCCTACAAGCCTACTCTTATTTGCAAAGCAAATCTGCCCCAGCGTCGCTGCTGGGAAGAGTTGGAATACGCGCAGGTGAAGAATTTGACTTTCCATCCTAAAATGCATTTGACTACGACTTGTGCCAGCGAGGTGCCTGAACAAGTTACTCCCCAAACCAAGCTTGGAGAGCAAGCCAATCACCTCACCCCTACGCAAACAGATGAGTGGTACCCACGTGTGTGGAAGATGCATCAGAACTCCAAGCTAATACTTTCACAAGGCACCTCTGGTTTTGTCTAGCGATACCCAAAGCTGTACCACGACTGCCTTTTAATGTCTGGTTTGAAAGACATCTGAAACGTCCTTAATTTACACAGCACATCGTGAGTACTCAAACAACCAGGAAAAAAGTATTTTCACAATAAAAGACCGGTAATACCAAGCCAAGTGATTTCTCAAATCAAAACATTGATTCCTACTCTTTCAATGCCAAATAAAATAAAAAATAGAATTTGACTGATAGCAGTCAAATACAGAAGTGTTTTATTTTCAGACTTAAAGTATGCAAGACTTCTCTACCATAAAAACTGCAAGTAGAACACTTGTGAATTATGAAGGTCCTTCCTTTTTAAACAAATTTAGAAAATGTAATCATCCTTCACAGGTGAGATATTTTGTTTATTCTATGGAGAATCATTTCAGTCTAAATTAAACTCTTCAAATGGTTTTGATGATTGCTGCAATAAGGACACAACAGGGAAAAGATCTGGGAAGAGAATAACACGTGTTAGATGAATGGCTGATAGAAATATTTCTGGTATATGAAAACCGCTGGTGTTTTTTTAACCAAAAAACAGTATTATTTTTTCAAAGCAGAAAAACTAATCCTGCTTATCTGTCCTAAATAAAAATGCCAATTTTCACTCTCCTCTTGAATCATCTTCTAATTGTAGTGAGCATATCAAAGAAAAATTAAACACACAGGTCTTTTCAGCATTCAAAAAATCCCACCGGTAGTACAAAGATACCTTCCAGATACCAGTGTCAGAAAATCCTCGCCATTCACCATGTAAAAACCAGGCCTTTTTGGGTATCTTGACCTTAAGTAACCAGACATAGGGCAGAGTGAAAATGACTTGTTCGTTAACAATCTAAGACATAAGTCCTGCTACAGATTGCTTAGAATTTATGTAATTCAGAATCTAAATTAGATTTCGATAAGACGAGTAGTGACAAAAAGCAAAGAAAGATGTTAAAAATACCATTTATGGCATTCTCCATTTATTCTGACCCTAACCTCAAACCTCACAGACAGAAGGAACGTAACCAAATAGATACCCAAAAACTCTTTTGGAAAGAATTGTTTCATATATTCCTCTCTTCCATGCTGTCTCTACACTCGTACTTGTTTAACAGTGTCATTAAGAACAGTACTGCCAGCAGACATGGAAAATTCTAATATGAAGTCACAAAACTGCACCATTACTGAAACACAGGTGCAAGACATCCTACTACATATTTGAGGGCTTTTTTTGTAGCATATGACATGCTTGCCAGTTCATGACTTTAATTATCTCAATAGAAAATATTTTTATAAGAGAAATTTCAAAAGAATAACCAGGAATACTGAAATCCAGGTGATTTAAAAGCTGTGTGAGACACTCTATAATCTGTCTTTTCAACCTATATAACTTGATCATCCTGCTGCTGACACTCTTATTTCCAAGGAATACCCAGTGATCCTTTACGTATTGCTCAAGGTGAACTGTAGTAAAGCTCTGTTTGTCAAGTGTCTACTGCAAGAACCATTTGTCTTCCTTAAGGACTTTTGCCTTCTGTAGCAATGTACCTCCTGGAGGCTTCCAGTACACCCCAAGCAGTCAACAAATGGACTGAAGAAGAAGGAGAAGGCCAAGAAAGGCTCATTTCACCTCCCTGGAGGATGTTTCCATGGCGACCCTTTACAAAAGCCAATGCAGCTCCAGACTGCACCATTTGCACTTTTAGCCTCTGTAATGAAAAAGTCTCGCTGAAACCAAACTCTTCCTGCTATTGGAGCTGCAACAGGCGCACTGAGAGATCAGATCCACAAACACATACAGTTTCTGCATGGCCATGCTCAGTCTGCTGCTGGTCCCAAGAACTTTGCCAGCTTTATGGACAAGATTTGAGGTTTAATGTACAGTGTCCTCTTCATTGCAGTAAGATAATGGGGAATGCAAGATATGAGCCCGCTGGCAGACTCGGAGCAGAAGAGCTGAGCTGCAGCTTAGGCTTAGACCCTTAAGAGAAGGAACTGAGGAAAAGGGCTTGGGATGTTGCTCTTGCTAGTGGGTCACTTTGAGATATGGAGATTTTAGAAGGTAAGGAGTCCAACCTACATAAGGGTCACGGGTCTAAAGTTACCATTGTACATAATTAGGCAATAAGCAGCTTATTACGTGCCCTCATAATCAAGGGCTTGTTCCAAAGCCTGTTTAAGTCAATAGGAATCTTTCTATTGACTTCAAAGGGGCTTTTGATCAAGTCCTGCCTACTTAGTAGGATACCTCTCTCCCTATGTCATAACTTAGCAGTTGCCATCGGGAGGAACTCAAACTGACAGGCTCATGGCGCAACACAAAGGTGCTGCTGAGAGGACACTTTCATTTAAAGACATTTGACCCCCTTTTGTAACTTCAGCCAACTGCTGATCTTCAGTACCTGGGACATTTACTGCATAAGAAGAGAAAAAATCGTTGACTTGAGGGAAGGGATAGCACTGAGAGACCTCCTGTGTTCACTGGGCCAAATTTTTCTCGAGGTATGTATAGCCACAAGAATATTGCCACAGAATGTACAGCCACAGAGACCATTGCCACAGAATGTACACACACATTTCTCAATCCAAACAAAAGGAATGGAGGAATCACCAAGTTCCCTCTAATACACATAATACATTATTTATATCCTTCCCTGACCATTAGGCAGTATCACATAATAATCATTTATACAGTTCCATATTTCTACATACATATTAATTCTGAAAATGCGTACTGTGTGGCCACACTGTAACTTGTCACTGACAGACGCTGTGGAAATCCCCCTTATTTCATGGATCATTGATCCAATGTGTAAATCCTTCTTAGCTTGCATGCCATTGACCAGATAAACCATAAGGGCTCCAAAGGGAAAGAGCCTTTCTGGTCTGTCAAGCAAATTCAGCAGTAGCATACGTACTTCAAACCCACATGCGAAAAACTCTTTGAAATTAGGGTCCTGATCCTGCAAATCCTTATCCCATAACCTAGAAGTCATCCCAATGAAACTCTGATACATTTATCATGCACCTCTAGAAAAAGAACACTGCGCTACATGTTAAATGTTTGTATCCAGAATCGAGAACCAAATACAATCAGAAAAATAACATCTAGAATAACTCAGCCTTTTAAGGTTTTCCACTCAAAATAAATAAATACTATGCACTACATGAAACGAGAAAAAAAAATATAGTTTTTTAAATTAAAAAGTGGGAAAACCTGCATCTACGTATACTGACTTTTTTTAATTTATATACTATCCTAACTTTCAAAAGAGCTAATTGGCCTTTCCCACCATTTTTGATACTATTAAAAATCACAAATTTTAAGCCAATTCTGCAGATTTACAGCTATAATTCAGCAGCTGAAGGCCTTCGAAAACATATCTGCTAGTAATGCAGACAATTCTCTTATAATAATATTTTGCCTTTTAAGCATTTTGTTACATAACCTATATTTTCCTTAATTTCAGTTCTGAGGCAAATACAAATTCAAAGCACAGAAATACAAACGTTGTTTTCTGTGGTGCTGGCATGCTGCTATTTTCCAGATCACCCTAACATGAGGTAACTATTATCGATTGTGAAAGCACAACAGGTGGGTCACATGAAAGGTCACATTAGTTTTGTTCACAGGGCCAAACAGAAGGTTTTCATTATCCTTAATAAAAACAGAAGCAAGTAATAAAATATATCATTGCAATAACATATCTCTCCATTCATATGCAATAACCTCATACGTTAAGTCCTACCATTTCAAAATACTGGTGTTGGCTCCAGCAGCATGATTATTTCTGCGGTTGCTACTTAGAAAAATAATATTATAAATCATAGTTTGACTTGCAAATTTCCACACTGTTCTTTTGAACTGCTTTTTGAAATGTTTTTCTGGACAAAACTCCTCAAAGCATGAGCTCACTTAGAAATATTAAGTATGCTAAATGGTCAATAAGGCAGCAAAGATTTTTAGTAATTCCTGTCATTAGTGTAATAGCAAATCATGGTTCCTAGAGGTAGCCAGGCACCTTGTTCAAACCCTGATGGCAAGTTATGGTAGACTCATAACTCAGGCATGGTGTAAAAAAGTCAGAACATATTAAATCCTTTCACAACAGTCTTCAGGACAAATGGATTGACCAGCTCTGTCCTGCTTATGACACACATTGATGTACAAAAACACATCAGTGCACCAGCATGGACAGCAAAGGTTTACAGCTCGAAGTCAACATATTCCTGCACCTACTGAAAGCATGTTTTATTTTTGTCACTTAGGTATCTCATACGGATATCACCCATCTTAAATGTATTTCAGTACAAATTCTAGAAGGCCTGTGTTTAAAACAACATCAGTTAGTCACGTTCAGCATTTATATCAGAGAAAATGGTTTATATTTTCTGTTTATAGATGTATTTTTTAAATTAAATTTTACTTTCATTTCTTTCTAAATGATGCTTAAATATTTCTAGGCTGAACAACAATCAGCACACTGGCTTTTCTCTCCTGCTTTTTTCTAATTAGACTATTCTCCAATGCCTTCTTTTGCTGCTGTGCGTCCCCACCTCATGATGAATATACCTGGATATTACATAGAATTGAAACAAAAAAAAAAAAAAAAAAAAAAAAAAAAAAAAAAAAAAAAAAAAAAAAAAAAAAACTTGTATTTGCCTAAAATATTATTTCCCAAAATAACGTGGGATATAGGCATCAGTATTAACAGTCCAGTGCCTCCCCGCTGATACTACAGCAACAAAGAGATGTCCTGCTCCTGAAAGCAGCAAGTTGTTATCAGAGAGCAACATGTGTTATTGGAAACAGCAAATGTATGGAACAATGTATGGATATCTGCACACGCAAAATACCCCTGGGAGAATGACTTTAGAGTCCGGTTCCAGAAAAGCGAGCTGCTTATCAGTCTGTCACCCAACCGTACAAAGCTCATCCTGGGGCATGTTGTGTCTGCGGAGTGCCCGGCATTCCGGCGGCGCAGGGCCTCCCTCCCCGCAGCGCCCCAGTCCTACCAGTTGGAGAACAATGCCTTTCTTTTCAGAGCCACACCTGCTGCCACTTCTGACCAACTATTCCATCACGTGCTTCCTTAAGAGGTTTGCAAAATCTTTCTCACGATTCGAAAATACGGAGTCGCAACTTCACGCTATTTCACGCCTTTCCTCCTCCCCCCTCACAGCTTGATGTGCTAATATTAAAAATCCTGGAACATAAATCAGTAAGTATATTTCCATGTCGGGTGAGGCAAGGGTGCAGAGCATCTCAAGCATTTTAGGTCAGGGGAAAAAAGTCTCCTCAGTTACAGTCTATCTGATACAGACACACGCTGTGTGGTATTCTCCAGTTTACAGTCTATGCCAAAATCTTTATCTTTTAAAAGTAATGGCAGGTAAATAATTTAGACGTGAAAAAAATGCATCTTGAAAGCATAGTTTATCCAAACAGAATGTGTTTTATTATCTCTCTGCTTAAGCTTAAAATTCCAAGGAGTTATTGGAATAATTCCAATCAATTTAGATAGCCAAATTTGTATTTCATTTTTTGCTTGCATTTCTGTGTGCAGTGTACTGAAAGCAGTTTTTGAAAAGAAATATAATTCAAAATAAGACAAAAAACCTCCTCTGATTGTATCTCCGAATTTTAGAAAAAATTACTACTTTTTGACAAGTCATCTAAAGCCAAAACTGATAGAGTGGTAAAAAGATTTTCTATCTCCCATATCCTAGGAAATTGTGAAGCTAAAGGAACCTAATCTAAAATCTGCTATGTAGCTGACTTTATGTAAAAAAAGCTTACTGTAAAAAAATACTGGAGGAGATTTTTCCAAGTCAGTTGAACATTCAGCTTAATCAGGGCTCATATCAAAGCAATATCTATGTTATAGTTGAAATGGGGACCAGCTTATAATCAGGGGTTGTCCCACCTGCATATGGAGCATTCCTCTGAGAATCCATGAGCAACCAGCTTTTTTACAAGTGTACAGTGAATTAAAGATTCTGCTACGGTAAGACTGACACCCTTGGGAGCCATTTCTAAAATATAACTGGTAAAACAGCTGAAAAGCAAGCACCTAAAGCAAGATTCCTAATCCTAAATTCAGTTGTAGCCACGAAGTCAAAGGCGGCCTGATTTTGGAGGTTCTTGGCAAACATCTCTGATTCCAGCAGCAGGCAACTTTCAGAAGTCTATCACACCTACATTTTGGAGTGTTGGAGTGAATCATAAGTCTAACTTTAGACATTTCCCACTCTGAAAACATTATCCCAGTGTCCATGGGATCATGTATTTAGTCAAAGGCTGGGCTTGATCTTGCAGGACTTTTCCCACCTTAATGATTCTATGATTTCAGTAGGACGTCCCTAACGAGAATTTGCAGCGTACGACTGTTTTTCCCCCCCAAGACCTTCCCTGATCAATACATAAAACGGCAGTCTCATTTCCACCACCATTGCTACCTCCCCTAATATCATACAGAAGTTTACACACCCTTGCATTTAGCTTGTTTCTGGTCTGACACTAATCGGCTTTTTTGGCTCAGCTTTGAATCAAACTATTGCCTAACAACAAACTTAGCACTTCCTGCCTTCAGGATCAGACAAACATGCATGCACCCATGCAGATATTTTTGATGTATATATACTCTTTTGTAGGGAGAAAGCCAAGCTCCCTCCAAAAATATATGAAAACAGATGACAGGCACCTGTTGCATTCAGTTCTTCTGTAGCATGTAAGATACAGACTGAAGTGCTTCTGTATTGCTCCTATTTGTCTGCCGACAACACGCTGAAAGCTACAGGCATGAAGGGTTAGTTTCAGAAATAAACATTATTTTTCATCTAACAAAGGGAACTGGCAGTTCAGACTAAAATTTCCAGAAGATCATGAAAGTCTGGAAGAAAGCCAATGCATTCCACACTCCAAAATTGCAAAGTCCATCAAAAAAATGTATCCTCCTCCCTCTCACTTAAGGGTTGTTCTTAGGTCTCAATATATTTCTTTAAAAGCAGTGAAAGTGTATGCTAACACAACAACTTTGTCCAGCTGGAAAAGCCATCTCTGAGATTAAATCAGCAGCTTAACCTTTTAATTTTACTTGTTTGATTAACATGTAGTGTCTATAACCTTGATAGCAGTTATGTGCTACTAATTAATTCCTCTAATTCAGGTAGCATACCCATCGACTTGAGGAAATTTCAGACTTTGGTCAGTATAAGAAATTATATTACATCCTGTGGATGATGAAAAAAAGGAAGGAAAAACCTTTGTACCTACCGAATTGAGCTGTTGTGATTTCAAATCAGTTGTTCTGCACGTACGGATATAATGACAGGAAAAAAAGTAATTATAATTAGGTGTCTATTTTGATTTTTCTCTTCATAGTATCCGTACTGAATGTCATTTGATTTTAGCAAACTCTAAAGTCATTTCAGGCAGGCACTGCATATCCTTGCTGTTACCGGTCTACTTGGAGTCTCTAGTTTATTTCTACAAAATTTCCATATGCAAACATTTAAACATCTGTATTACTTAAAAAAAAAGAATACTTAAACAGTAAGCTGATAATCTAGAAAGGCAAAACAAAACTGATCTGAGCATCATATTAACAACTGCTTTCAAGGGATGAAAATAGAGAAAAAAGAAAGAAAAAGAGGGAGGGGGATGAAAATAAAGACAAGAACAGAAATGCGTGGGGATAAGGTCAATTAACAATCTGATTTTATAACTGGAGCTGCACAACAATTGAGCCCCCAAAAAAGTCTTATTTGACTTTAATGGGACTCCATCCTGTGCCTAAGAGACTGTAACTATAAGCAGGACATTCATTAGGATTGAATCCTTCATTTGCAACAAATGTCTTCATTGGAATTAAATTTCTACGACCAAGATGCCCAGTTAGCTACTCTTATTCACCTAGAAATTTTCACTAACATCAACTTCATTGGCAGCAGTAAAAATCTATTCTCACACTCTATCATTATCAAGAAACTGATAAATCAGACAAAATGATAAATCTTATCAGGGAATATTCACACCACATCACTTCAGATATCTAGTGCAAATGCCTAAATGAGGAGCTAAGGCTTTCCATACAGTTACTGACGTTCCCAGAATCATAAAAGCAGCATGAGTAAGAGGCCTTTCTCTACTCTGCACAAAAGAGCCTGAAGTTAGATAAACTCTGCATATTACACAGAGAACATTTTGATTTGGAAGACAACAAAGCTTCTCCAGGAAAAAATATTATCTCAGGTTAAATGAATGGCATATTTATAGAAAAAGAAAATCCAACAAATGAACAGAGTTCAGGAGGTGTGTAGGAATTACACTTCAAGAGAAGTTAGACTTGGCAGTTTCAGTAAGTTTTAAATGCAGATTTTCATCACAGGATGTTCTGATTAGTACTGAAGATTCATCACTGGAGAAAAAAGTTAGGTAAAGGAAATTAATTCAATACTGATTAAACAGATTCTGATAATAAAACCATCAACGCAAGGAATGTTTTCCCAGAGACAGCAGTAAAAGTCTAAGAAGTCAGTGGATCATTTAATAATATACTAAAGGTAAATTAAAAAAAAATATATAGGGATTGCAATAATGAAGAACTATTTATACAATTAGCTGTAGAGTGTTTTACTAACTTCCATTTGTTATGGTACTACAAATGGGAAAAATATGTTTCTTTAACAAAAGAATTGTAATAGTATCCAAATAGTAACAAAGCAGTATGCCTTCTTATTGGAAATGCAAGCTACTTTTAATTTTGTGGGCATACAAAATGCCATCATTTGTAATCTGTACCAGACTTTCTGCTAGCTATGTGCAGAAATTAATCCAATATTTCAGAGCTGGTAGCAGTGAAGGGAGTATTGGAGCTTCCAATATCTCTGCATTCTTCTTCCTCACAGTAACCTGGGATATCTGTGAATAATCCTTCTTCACGTAGTTGTGAAAATTAAAATTAAGATGGTAATATTCCCTTCATATCAAGGCAAAATGCCAATGCTACCACCTTTATAAGTGGACACCACTCACACAAAACCATCTCAGAATCACAGCTTTAGAAACTGTACAGTTTATTAAAAAAATGTTAATATGGCAAGATGTAAATTTACTCCCTATGTCCTTGCTCTGTTTATTCAAGTTAAAGACTTTGCTTCTTTTCCCTACCATAATCCCTCCTTAAAATACATAATATAACAAGTTTTCTAATCCATGAGAGACTTCCAGGGCAGTAATAGCACATCTTACAGTGCTGGACTTGCATTTAATTGAAAAGCAAAAGTATTTCCAGCATAATTTTGCTTCCCACACCACCTTCAGCCTGATATCACCTTCACATATTCTTTCAGACTAAGTCAATCACTTCTTAAATACTATGTCTCATTTTCTTTTCCAGGCAGTTTTCAAGAGTCCCCGGCATTGAATGAGCTGTGAAACTACACTGAGGACTGAAACTCAACATCTCAGCAACGGGATGTTCACTGTCTGCTGACCTCACAGCAAGGAAGATTCTACCTTAAGCTTCCTGATTGAACAAATCTTTTTAGATTTAGAAATACTGAGCAGAAAATTACGATCATCCTTTTCGAGTTTGCATCCTGTAATTTGCCCTCTTTACCAAATACAGGTTATCTGAGAGACAAGTTTCCTTCTCCATTTGTCCAGCCTATTCTAACAAAGAAAATAAAGCTGGCACGGTGAGTGTTTTTTCACGCTCCTTGACTGAATGCTGTCTATCCCAGTCCCAGAGAAAAAGCAGTTGGAGTAACCCTAACCTACTCTTCTCTACTACTTTTGCACATGGGCACCAATTAAAATATTGAATCCGTGAGTTAAACAGGAGGTGTCTCATTCAACATCAATGGCAACCCCACACCACACATAGCCTGAAAGTTAAAATACATCTCTTAAAAAAAAAAAAATTAGTTTTTAGTATCACCAAGCGTGTTAATTGTGGTAAAATGAACAATACTGAAATTGTTTGAAGATAGAATTAAATTTAATGAAATTCACAAACAAACCCCTTTTAGAAAGTAACAACAGTTTTTTGAACATTAAAGAGAAACTCATTATCTCAAGACAACTCCAATGTAAAAGGCAAACCGACTTCAATCACTGCATATCTGCATGTTAATGAACTTGCTGTGTGCAGCAGGGACTGAACACAGTAAGTAGTGGGAAGACTGTCTTAAAGCATACAGTACATTTTAAAAAAAACCACGCCACCTTTAATCAATGAAACACCTTTTCATTCGTACGTTAATAGCAACTGAAATGATTTCAAACGTAACACAAAGGGAAGATGATACTTAGTAAAGGTTTCTTTAAGACATAACATTTCTTGCGCATTCTTTCAGCATTCACATGCTGTCAGCATCACTGTGGCAAAGACTTTCAAGTTTCAGCAGACAGATACCGCCTAGTACAAAGTCTTTGTCATAATAATTTCATTGCATCCCCCTGATCAAACATCTAGACAAATCTGAGACTGAAAAGTGAGAGCTAACCAGTGACCTTTGATTAGAACCACAAGCACCGGTTTTAATAAAATGCCTCATTCATTGCCTTCCACTGCCAACAAGGAAGGTGTGTTTGAGCCTGAAAAATGTAGTCAATATACCATTTACACCCATATAATGATTCCTATTATTCACAGTTAGAATTTGTGACTGTAGCAAGTGAAACATAGACATCTTAAAATAGCTAAATGAAAACACACTGACAACATTCTACCTTTAAAATATATTCAGGAGCCTGCCTCTGCCTTTCTGTTGCCTGCTGCTGGCTTTCATGTCTTGCTGATCGTATTGTAATAGGGTTGGCTTTTTTCCCCCCACAAGCCTTCATTTACACAATGTTTGGTTTGTTACTATTTCTCAAAAATCTATGACTGTTGGCAAAGTCCAGTTTTAAGGGGCCTTCAAATTTGTACTTCACTTAAGACACAGTGCCCCATTCAAATACACGTTTATAAAGCTGCCTTTTTGTATATTATACATGAATATTTATATATTAAATTTTGAAAATTCAACTCGTTTTTGGAGCTGAACTTCCTGTCTAACTTTGAGGGAAGGTTGTAAAAAGACCTAACAAACTTTGCCGTTGTTCAACACATGTTTTTGCTCAAAAGCATCCAAGTTGCTGGTCTCTAATACAGAAGTTCAAGGAAATACAATTAAAATCCATTTCACATATTTGTGCCTTAGCATGTCAAGCAAGAGGACAGAAAGGGGGTCTTATCACATTTATTTCCCACTTGAAAAGCGAAAGTCTTAAGAAGGGTAATAAATATTCAAATGACTTTGCACCACTGAGCTACCATATCAAGCTAATGATCTGTAGTCTGGAGCTCTATAAAAAGAAAGCTTACTGCCTGCCGTCACCTAGAGGTGTTGCTGTAAACACTGTGGGGGGATATTCTCTTCTCAGTGTGTGTGCATGTAACTACACTTAATGTTGTTTTCAAGACAGAATATATTGCTGAGTTGTAAAACAGAAAGGATGAAACACACACAGGAAGAGAATGCAAGGACAAGATTAATTGAAAGAAAGTTGCTGGAGATTTAACTCAGCTTCTTTCTTTGCCGTGCTCTGAAGGAGTGGGTTGGTATTTCGGGCCCCACTTGTATAGCCACAAGTAGGAGAGATACAGATGCTCAGTCATACATAGGGCGGGAGCTCATGGCTGCTTAACTAAGAGCAAGATGAGTGAACTCCACGGCCTGCCAGAGCCTGCTGCAATCTTGAATTCACTGTAACAGAACTACTGAGGCCCTAAAGCTGAATGGTCCACTGCATAAGGGAACAGACCCCTTCAGGCAGGAATAAAACAGGAATAAATGACAGATTTGTCATGAACACTCTGCATCCTCACTAGAGCACAAATCAAGCAGAGTTGTGGTCCATCAAAAAGCCGTGGAGAAAAGGCAGCACCAAGTACATTAAAGAACCATTTCTAACCACATATGTAAGGGTACATAAAGCCTTATCTTTATTAAAAAATATTGCATAAGAAGGAGAGATGGTCTGCAATTTAAGCATAGGCCTGGAAATGAGCCATATCTTCCAAGTTCGAATTCTGGCTAGGACCCAAACCATCTTGAAACCTTCCTGCTTCAGTTTCCCAACTGGAAAAGTGAGAATAAACATACTTGCCTACGGTATTTCTCTCTCAAGAGTGGAGGAATAATTAAACACAGGGTACTAGTATCTTGTCTATTTGGAAGCTGCAACGCCCCTTAGCACCTCTAAACAAACGTAAAAGACAGACTGCAATTGTGCATCTTCCCTCCTGCATACATTCACTTTCTAACATTCAAGAGATCTTAATCATGGTTACGCGTGTTATTTAGGCTGTTCCGAGAAAGAGACTGAAAGAAAACTGCACGGAAAAGGCATACAGAACCAAAAGTAAAGCTCCTCCAAGGTCCATATTTACTTTCCTTTGAATCTTACTCTTATAATAGTACTAATCTTCTTCCAAACCTGAAGGAAAATGCCTGTCATCAGAAACCCTCAGGTTTCTCTCACCAAAGCCAGCAAATGACAAGTAACCCTGAACTGGATACCAAGGGAGGATGAAACAGTTTGTTTCTCTCCCAACAGAGTGACATAAGCCAGGTTTTTACTGTCTCCGCTTTTTGTTCTTATAGATTGCAAGGCAAGCTGTGCTGGCCCAAAGGTGATAGTGGTGCCTTCTTGTCTAACATATATAGTGAGCAGTGCTTTCCCAGTTCTTTGGACTTTTAAATCAGCTGGAAGAGGCAAAGTTCTGTTCAGTTATAAACATAATATACTATCAGATACCAGCTTTTGACCTATCATGATTCCATCAGGGCTGAACTATTCAGGTTTACTCAGCAGCCATTCAAAGTCTAAGACCTGAATCACCCACAGTTTCTCCCATACCAGGATACAGAGAAAGGTTCTGTTCAGCCTAAGTAATGAAGGATGGTGCACACAGGCTTTCACAACTTCCTTCCAGGACCTGCCTGTAGCATCTCCAGCAATGCTGGCATCTCCAAAAATGGGCCATTCTCCACTGACTTTTTATTTCTGGCAAACAGCTCTGAAATAGAACTGTGAGAAAGGAAGTGAGTCCTGACTTTGTGAACACAGGTAAGATGCTCAAAAAGAATGAGAAGCGAAAACATCTAAGACTTCTGTTGAATCTAAATGACCATTGTGACATTAAAAAAAAAGGAGGAAAAGGGAAAAAAGGACCCTTGTTATCTCTCATTTGAAGTATAAAAATACCTCCCCATTGGTATTTTAATCGTAACTCATGAGGTTTGTTTGTCTTCCAAAAGCTGCCTTCCGAACTGTCCAAGCACACAGGCCCAGCTCATGCACAACAGACATTCAAACACTTTGCAGCTACAGAATCGGGCTCAAGTAATTTGATTCTGTTTACACTCAAAGCCCAAGTGACCCCTGAAAATATAATACAGGTTTAACATCCTGATTCATTATCTATTTACCAAAGCAAAACTGAATGGCTGAGAGAAGAAACTTTATCACCTTCTACTGATACTCCCCTGATTGTATTTATACATTTTAAACATGCAAGAAGAGACAAAGACAACTTCTCAGAAGTGTTTTAAGTGCTCTGGAGTCTAACAAAAGCCAGGGAAATCTAGAGCTATCTATCTGAAGCTGCCAAGGGATTCTGTCTTGCTGTCTGTGTGTGTACATCCTATGCCTTTAATGACTTGGCAATTGTCTTTCATTCGATAAAAAAAGCTACTGCTACAGTGACCTATCAGAAGGTCAGATTTCTTAGGTTTTGTGATATGGGTTCTGTACAATCATGGTTTTTAAAACATATTTTAGATTTAAAACAGAATTAGCCTTTGTTTCCACTAGATAATTAAAAAATTGCTTAATGTTCATTCACACACCAGACATTTTTTCAACTTTTCACTTGCAGATAACCAAACATAATTACTGCTGTAACACAATATAATACTACTGTTTGTTTCTTTCCTAGAACTGCCTGGAATTACATGACTATTGCCACCAAAATGGAGCAAAACAGACTGTTAAGCATTAGCTCTAAGTTAAGTGGTAACGTGATCTATTTAGTGGCACACTTATCAAGTCAGTTCTACTGCTGTTTATTTAAATAGAAATTGAAATATTAGCTGTTCAACAAACTCCAGGCATTCTGTGCAGGAAATTGAGAGGGCTCTAGACCTTGCTATAAGGAGAGAATTTTTGACAAGCCTTCCCTAAACAGTTTCCTATTCTCAAGTACAGTAACATCTCTAATAGTCAAGAAAAAAAACAAAAAAAAACATAACAAAGCTGCAAGAAGAAAAATGTAGCCAGGGCAGACACAGTGCAGACACATTCACATAATGATGCTTGCCAGGGTAGCAGTCTTTAGGCTCTGCAATTACAGCCTAAGTGAAAGGATACTCTATCTAAAATCATAAAAGTCAAATGGATTCCTGATAGCACACACTGTTCACTAAAAATTTGTTTTAAAACACAGCTTTACATCATAGAGAAAGCTACCTACAACCTCACGCTCTTGGAGGGCGTAAGAGCTACTCAACAAATACTTTAGCCACAGTAGCTAACCAGATTTTGTCATGTATCTTTAGAATCACTTAAAAAATTCTCTGCAAGACCCATCTCTACTATCCACATTTTCTTTATATAAATAAATAAATATACATATAAATATATAAATATATATGTATATATACTTAAAATGTTGTGATTGGAGATTGTAGAGCTAAAGGATAATTTTGTATTCCACTGTTGCCACCTGTCAGTGAGTATTTCCTAAGGGTAGTGACACTATTCCCAGAGCTTCACACATCCGTATAAAGGGTTGAGTTTTCATTCTAAACTATCTGGCTCTGAATGTTCAGCCATAAAGATTTTGATTTGCTGATAAGAGCATTGCAATGCAGCAAAACCAAAGGAGAAGTCAAGCAATGTTATCTAAATAAACTAAAATCATTATGCCTGATCAAAGCTACCATACAGCCAGTTTGGGGCAATCAGCACAGCACAAATAGCATATTCTACTGCAGGATAAACTTCACAATTCACCCTGCAAGCTTTCAGTGAACAGAACAATCCCAAAATAATCAAACTACCTGAGCAAGAAGAAAGAAAGAGAGAAAGAGAGTAAAAGAGAGGAAAAGAGAAAGAGAGAAAGAGAGAAAGAAAGAGAGAAAGAGAGAAAGAGAGAAAGAGAGAAAGAGAGAAAGAGAGAAAGAGAGAAAGAGAGAAAGAAAGAAAGAAAGAAAGAAAGAAAGAAAGAAAGAAAGAGAGAAAGAAAGAAAGAAAGAGGTACACGCTTTATGTAATTTTTCTCATGCCTGAAAGTATTAAATATATAGCAAAAATTACACTGGTGTCTCATGTCTTATGTCTTATGACTAAATAGTATTGTTCTACTTCTTAGTTGGGGTGATTTTTTTAGGGTTTTTTTTTTACTGGGAAAGTACTACTCAATTGTACACATTTTCATTTTTAATGGATGATTCACTTGCTTGATACTAAATGGAACAAATGCCTTAGTAACGTAATCAAAAATATGCAGGCATGTGTTTCCAAAATTAATTTTGATATTTCCTGTCACTGAACTTGCCTCATCAGAGCATAATAGTAATTTTATAGTTGTAGCAACGCTGATTTCACCACATAAGAATTTACAGGAACATTTGAAGTTGCACATGTTCAAGATTTTTTTTTTTGTCCTGAACAGCTACACAGACAGTAAGTTTCAAATTCCTATCATCTTCCCAATAAGTCACACAGAAACTGGATGCAGAATTTCCAAAGGGCAATAGTTTAAACTGCAATCTATGCACAGCTACAGCTCCCCTCTTACAAAAAGATGCAAGTCTAAGTGATCACTATTAAGCATTTGCTCGCCATTTAAATTGCTTTCTTACTATTTAAAATGTGTATCTCGATCCTTTTAAGTAATTAGGCAATCAGTAAAAAAAAGGAATTCGGGCTATTACAATTATTGTTCAAGGGTTAATTTATATAAGCACTGCAGGGGCTATTCTGAACACTTATTTTATAAAAGACCTTTTCCTCCTGTTTCACACAACATTTTTCAGAAAATAAGCAGTTGCACAAAAATGTTAACATATGGCAGTATTTTTGGAACTGCTGTAGAAATTAAAGGCAATAAAAATTGCCTTGGACAAGAAAGGACAAATAGGCCAAACCAAATAATTATTCTTGCAGCTTTCTTTAACCACTAACTCCATTTTATATGCAGCTTCCGATCGCTCATATTAAATCTGATCATATATATTTAATTCCATTCTTAAAAATTTCAGTAGACAACTTCAGTGCTAACCTACAACTGCCCTGTCAGAAAATCTTTGATGTCACAGCATAATAGCTCCTGAAAGAACAGCGCTAATACTTAATGTAACATGAAACCAGGGCCCTGCAGTGGGGCTGTCTGCTGTCAGGAACAAACAGTTTCACTGCTGTTCCCCAGAAGTGACAAGATTGAGAACTAACAGGGCAGCACCTCCTTGGTGCTACAGGAGACCTGTGCACCAGAGTCACTGGCAAATCCCACAGAGCAACATTACTAAATAACAAACAAACAAACAACCACACTAAATAAAAATGTCCAGCACTGCAGCCATAGATGTTGTCTTCATCTCTTGTAAATACAGTTGTGAAGATGAATTATTTCCATGCTGCAAATGATAAAACAGGAATCTGTGTTTATGTGGAATCTCTTCATATTTCATGCTTGTAAATAAAGATCCTTGTGCTGCCCTATGTATCTTCAATTCTTTTCTAGAATTTATTCTTTTGCTGGCTACGACCATTGGATCTTCTTAGGTTTTTAGTTGAAATTCTAAGATTAAGAGTATTCCTAGATTTCTTCAGCAAAAAACATAAAATACTCTCCTCTGTTGCTAACACAGATGCTTACAGGTCCACCTATGAACTTATTATCAGATTTGGCTAATGAAAACCATCACACCCATTGTCAGAAAGCACTGGAAAGATCAGATTCCAAAATCTTGCATGCCCCCTGTTCCGAATGGCACTGAATGTCTCTTGCGCAGTGCCCCTTTCCATGGAGCTAAAGGGTCCCAGAGGAGGGATGAGATACTCACAGAATCAAGTCCCACACGTCTCTGCTTTATGCTCCATATTTTTACCTCTTTCAAAACATTTCTAAGATTCACGTGTAACATTGCTTTAGGTCAAAATATATTACTATACATGAGAGTACCAGGCTCCCATGGAAATCAGTTCCATTGCTGGATTTATTTTCTCTCTTGGAAAGCTGACTAGTCTATTTTATAAACTAGCAATTGCTGTATTTTTAAAGTTTATAAAACCTGGCCTCTGGCTAACTTGTAAACATAGGATATATTATCCTTTTGTTTGTAAAGTCTAATCCTACAACTGTCAAGCTGAATAAACCTTTAGAATAATAGTAAAAATATTAAAAAAAATAGTCATCACTAACAGAAAATTGAACTCAGATTGAGATAAAAATGTCAATGGCACAAGTTTTTGACGCATCATACTCATGGAACTGGGAACACTTTTACCATTTAAATTTCTTAAAAGCATTCTTGGGCTATCTGATTTTAAAAGTCAGAAGGTGATAAATGTTTCTAAAAGTATCTATGCTTCACCCTCCTCCTTCAATGAATCTCTGGTAGCTGGCAAAAAAAGATCATAGTGGTTTAAGCATGTAGGACCTTACTGACACTGAATTGGAAATTAGAATCTTCTGGTAGATTCAGAGCACAGGTCCATACAGCAGTATTAAATTTATCTGCTTATACATTTGCAACTCTTAGCATTTGCTCCCAGAACACACTTAAACACACTAACCACGGCACAAACACTGAGTTAGAGACATTCTTTGTACCTTGTAGTCTCAGCAGATTGCACAAGAGGAAAGAAGGGTAATGTGAGTAAAGCAACATGTCAGTAATCACGATCTGTGGCAGCATCAAAACAATCGATAACGCCAAGTTCTCCTCCCTCGCCCTGAGTGCTGGCACCCACTGCTCCCCGGGCTGCATCAGAGGCGAGTGTTGTTCCTCCTCTTAGGAGTGCAACCAGAACTGCTCTCCCTGCTAGAACTGGCTGTCCCTGCACTCAGACACTGCATGGTTTGAGCTGTGGTTTCAGCTACTTCCCTTTGCCACGCAGTGACATTGCGTTTGAAGCCATCACACAGTCATTTACTGCACCTCAGCTGAGAGGCAGGAAAGAGGAGCTAAACGTATGATTTCTTCTGTCCCTGCAGCTAGACGTGCAACAACATGCCTGTCTACACTCTAATCTAGGCTATATAAATACTTTACCTCAGCTATTTTAAAGACAGAGCATAAAAAGAAAGACAAACAGCCAAGATTCAAGCTAGCGCTTAACTGTACCCCTATTCCATCCTGGTGGGAGCAAGCAAAAACTCTTACAGAGACAATGAAAGTCTCTTCCCTCAAAAGTTTGAAAAGATCAAGGTTTGCTCCTGCTGAGGAGAAATGGCATCCATTACCTTCGCTGGAGACATCCAGGATTTTCCCCCCAGTTTCCTTTTTTTTTTTATTCATTTTGTTCAGTTGACCCTTTGTGATGCTTGCTCAAGAATTTAGAGAATAATGGACAAATATTTATTTAAAATTCATATATAATTGACAGCAATCACACAACAAGAGAAAAAGATTCTCTGGCTTCTGTAACACTACTGACGTTGTGCCAAGATTATGCTTCTTAACAGAACAGGTGAGAGGAGGAGGAGGAAAACAATTACAACCATTACCTTACATGGCCAAGACATTTTGAGTCAAGACCAAATATCTGACAGCAACGCCTAGAGACCTCAGTTCAGATAAAGCTCACTGCTAATAATTGTCTGAAGAATGCTCATTTGGAACAAGTTAAAAAAAAGGGTGCTAGGAAGCAGAGAGACCTTGGAAACAGAAAAATCAATATAAACAAATATAATTTATTTTCAGCATTTTGTATGCTAACTGTAGACAGGCATTATTAATTTCTGCAGATAAACAACACAGTTCAAATAAGAAAGAAATAAAATCTGGGTCAAATGTTGGTCTCCTGATCAAAAATCTTAGCAATTTCACATTAAACATAAGTTGATTATAAAGAACATATTTATTTAGCATCAGTAATTATGTAAAATGAGCCATTCCCTCTGGAGATTATCCATAGCCTTCTAGACAAAACAAGCCCCAGAAGTTTTTAATCCTGACCATGTTGCGGGCTGACCATTAAACAAAGGAGCAGGTCAGTGAGGAAATTCATAAGCCAAAAAAATATATAAACCACCACCAGTGAATAAGGATTCAGCCCTCCAAAGTGCTAAGCACGTTGGCCCCAATCCAATGAAGTACTTAACTACATGCTGAATTTTAAGCACATACATAGTCTCATTCCCACTGAGATTATTCCTCGGCTTTAAAGCTCACCATGTGCTTATTGGTCTTTTGAGTCTTTTGGACCAGAGCACTTGGTATCTTCGAGGACTTGAACCCTTGAGTTAGGAGCTGGACCTGAAAGAGCTTAAGCATATAAATTTTCTACCTCTCTTAGTCAATAACTCTGAATTTCATTCTAAGGATGTGAACCACGCAGAAATTACAAGTTCCTATTTTTGACACCCAAATAAATAAATAAATAAATATTTTCCATTACATCTAGACAAAGAACCAAACCCCATCAACTCCTCTGTTTGAGAAAACATGTTCTGCTGAGTTCAGTTCTAAGAATCAATACTGGGAACAAATGCCAGCTCTCCAATTCATCATTGCTATTTATTTTAATCCAAAAATGGTGAGAAGAGGCAAACTGCTCTTCACACATCTGATCATAGTCGTTATGGCTCCAACACCAGAGAACAGGCAGCCTGTGGCTGTCAATGGCTTCTGGCAAATGAGAATCTCTTTACCCAGCTATTGCTTTTACCACAGCTCTGGAATTCACCACGAGGAGAGGGAGGCCCAAGTGTGACACTGAGTATGCTTTCGGACAAGCAAAATAGCAGAAGAGCAAAATGCAAATAAATTCATTTTGCACATCAAACAAATCATGGCTAATATTAAACAGCCTTTTATCTGCATGAAAAAGGGGTTGTTTGTTTAATGTTCTGCCTTTTTTTTTTTTATTTCAGGGCCCTATTCATTGCAAAAAAAAAAAAAAATAAAACAGCTCTGAAATACCAAATATTTTTAGACACAAATAAAGTCATTTTATTAGAATCTGAATTTTAAAAAAGCCTCGTAAGATCCTGACACATTAATTAAGTGAGTACTTGCACAGAGAAACTTAGAGGGAAAAGAATGAGCCACATGCACCTTTATGTCAGAAACAAGATTTGAAACAAATTGTGACAGGCTATTCTGTGCAGTGGCTGCTGTGCCTCATTTGGACAACTGTATTACACTGTGACACAGAAATGAAATAGTGAACATGCACAACCAGTCATAGAGTGATCCTAAAATAATCAGACAGTTGGCTGCCACGATCTAGCAGCTTTAACTAGATGGAACATTGCTGTGGGGATCCATTTGCTTGTCCACAGCATTCACCAAGAAAAAGCATTAATATGCTCCATGGCATTTTTTTTTTACATGCTTAAGAATTCCAATGAAGCCACAGTAATGACTGATCCTGCTAACCCTGGGCACTCTTAGAAGAAACACTGAGGATATACGGATCCTTCTCTGGAAGGTTCAGTGGCTCAATGTCTTTTTTGATAAAGCTTCACATTTCTTGTGTTTTTAAACTGGCTCCCCGTTTGTTACCTCTGCATCTCAGTTATTGAAACATGGGCCCAGCCCAGCCTACCACACACAGCTGGAAGGCTGCAAGCCATGGTCCAGTTCTTTTAAAGGAACTGTCTGTCACAGGAAGTCCAAAAACACTTCTTACTAAAAGTACAAGAAGAGCTCTATTTTCCAGAAAGCTGAGAAGATAAAAAAACTACTTTTCCCTTTTACATAACACAATATTCACAGTTCTGGAGGTTGTATATTACAGTAATCAACAGCTGTTCAATCATTACTCCCCCTCTAACCTCAATTAATATCCCATTTGATTGTGAGTGACAAAAGTACTGATTTTGATATCTCATCCTCAGTTCTTGGAAAGTGGAAGAGCCTAAGTGAAGAAGAAGAATAAAGTAATTAGGTATGCCTTGAAAGGCTGCAACCACTAATGCTGATTTGCCCCCACACATCCTAGGGTTTTTTCCTGTCTGTCTGCTTCTCATCCTATCCCCTTTCTTCCTTTTGCCCCTCTTGTTTCCTCTCATTCAAGTAGTCTCCCTCCCTTCCCATTCCCAGAAACTACTTCAGATTCTAAAGTACCTATTTCATTTCTGCTTTGCTTTAGCTAGTCTCAAAACTTCATCACCAACAAGGTCAAAAGGACATAAAATAAAATCTCATTTCACATCCAAAATTCAGATAATGAACTGGTGTGCAAGTATATTGCAATTACTAATTTACACTGATCATCTAGAATCTGTTAATCCTTTCAAAATATTTGTTAACAATCAGCTGTTAGAATGATCAGCAAAACACAAAAATGTTTATGTTCCATGCTAACCCTTCATGGGCTGATCATATAAATAATATTTATGTACACTTGCTAAAAAAGACTAAAATGACCAAAATGATCCACTCAAATCTCTCCCAGAAACCTACCTTTTCTCAGACATCAAGGACAGATAACTTGCGTGCCAAAGAATTTGTTGTGAATAACTTGATGAGCAACAGGAAGAAAAGGAATACAGCGTTCAGTCTTGGATACAGTAAGCCCTAAAGAGACTTCTTCAACCACTGCATGTTATCTTCTTTTAGAAGACATTGTTACACCATCCATATAGAGAAGTTTTAAAAATTTACATATATCAAGCTATATCCAAATACTATGTGACTACAGAAATTCTCTATGCATGTTCAACAGCAATACGAACATTACAGTTGCTATTCAGTTCAATCATACTATGCATTCACTCACTCTTCCCTCCCATCTTTGTCCTTTCATACCCCTTCCCCTCTTTTTCCTCTCCCTTTGTTTTTTCATCCCTTCTTTTCTCCCACACACTTTCAAGAAGGCCCGATTCAGCACAGTGTGGCATCAGCAGAGACCAGCGACAGCTGCCATTCCAGCTACAACAGCGAGTGGATTTAAAAAAAATCAAGGGACAGCTTTAAAGTTTGGGAGAGCTGTTTAAACTGAATGTGTAATAACTCTGCTGAGGATTTGGGCTTTAGCTACACTGAATAGCGGTGCTTCATTACCTACTTGTGGGAATGTCACTTGTCTGTGATGAGGTCACAGCCTCCTGGCGGTAAATTCCGTATGTGCCATTTAGCCCGGTCAGCTGAAAACAAACTAGCAGATGCCACCCTGATTTGCATCCAGTTGCTATTGATACTAAAGGGACGATATGTGAAAGACAGGAAGTATCGTGTGGGAGCCACACTTCACCAGTGTGAGGGGAAGCAAGCCTTCACCTTCTTTATCATCCCAAGCTGAATTACTGAGATAGAAAACTCTTCCACAACAGGAACACAGCAATCAAAACCAGTTTGGGGATGGATTTGGCTCACACTGGTTTATTGGTTATCATAGGCATTTCTGTGCCACTTTGACTGGGATGGAGGGGGGATTCATCAGAAGTAGAAACAGCAAGAGCTTAAACCTTGATGTTTGTACTTCTAATGGAAATCACCCATATGAACAATTCCGCATAACAGTTTCCTCCTGTTCCTTTTGGGTTTGGTTATATCACACTCACATTGCAAAAAATTGAATTCAATCTGTCCAAGGGAAAACTTCATATTTAGAAACTCCAGCTAATCCTCAGTAATCACTCTTTAGGTACATTTTAACTCTCTCATCCACATTTTATCTTTCCCTGAAAAGACTGTGTAACACTCACAGCATTCAAAGTCTTTCACTTTTACACCGTTGTGATGACTTTGTGTTTGTAATTTGATCCCATTCCATCACAGAGGGTTGTGCAATGGTGTTTTCAAATCAACTGCTAGTGGGCACACCCATGCAGCCCATAAAACACATGGCACTAAAATACACACCGGTGTGGCTGCACTGCCACTGCTAGTCAGAGTTTTTGTTCCAGTCTTAAACATCACAGATAGAACCATTCTTGTCTAGAGGAGGTGGCGAAGTTAAAAATAATGAGAATTTTCACTGACTGAAGAAAAACACAAACCAGGAGGAAAGACTGCGCAGACCAGTAAGGAAAGAAAAGCCTTTTGGCTTTCACTAGAGGTTGAGAGAAGATCTTTGAAGCAGGGAACAGGGGCTCACTGAACTGCTTGAATATGCAGCAGACTTGGCTCCTTAAAGTCCAGGTTGAGGGTAAGCACAGAGACACATGAAAATGAGAATATGCTTTGTCTTACTTCTTTTTCTAGAGCATTAGGTGACAATATCTTTCTGTCTTGGTCTCTTCTGCTTCATGTTTTTCCATCTCACTACTCTTCCCTAAACTGACTCCTCACAGTCTGTGTAGCTATCATCCCATCCCAACACCAGCCTACTACCTTCTAGCTCATGAAATTAAGGTGAAAAGCTGATCATACCTAACTTGGTTTGAAATCCATTGTTACTTCCAAAGAGAAACACCACGGGCACCATAATTCCCACGTGGAAAGAACAAGTAGCATAATGGGAACCAGGGCCTACAGAAGGCAACCAGAAAGCATCAAAGTGTTTTCCTGGAAGTCATCTTCGACCTTTTGGTTAAGCAATGAGAGTAGATACAGATAGCAGAATGTAAGAATGTATGCATGTAAACCAGAGGTCAAAACTAAATTTCACTCGTAGGGACTCCCATAACAAAATCACTACTAAAAATAGGCTGAAACACAACTACTTGGGGACATTAAAAAAAAATTCCATGTGCATATCTACATATATTTGAGCTAAAGGTTAAATAAAGTCTATTCCCACTGCAGTGGCCTACATGAATCCCCTAGCAGAAGAAAAATATGAAAGGACCTGCAAGAAGATAATCTGCCCTCAGCAGATCAGGTATGAATGAAAGAAAAACAGAAAAAAAAAAAACACAGAGCCACAGTCCCCACAATTCCAGGAAGCTAGCAAGCCAGCAGTCAGAATCCCCACGTGCTGCATAATATACTGTACCAGAAGACCTGCTGGAAGACAGATATGGAGGGACAGTTGGTCTAACATGTACTTTATATGAGATGAATTCCTGTTAATGTCACCCTAAAGCCGTAAGAAACATCATGTGGGCAAACCTGATTCCACCCTGATTGATACCGAATTATTCTCTACAGTTAATCCTATGCAAACATTGCCTTGACACTCAAGCCTCCTCCCCACACAGTCACGAAAAGTTCTTTCCATTGAACCCTAAAGGAACTGCATCCTGGCCTAAGGAATGTAATTGTGGCTAGAGTAAAAAGGCACCCTGCTGCTTAAGTAAACAGTTACACTGGCCTATACCAGCTGAGAATCTGTCAAATACCAAATTATATCAAAATATTCCTCTGAAATAGCTCAACATTCAAATTCCATATATATCAAATCCTTCAAAATGCTCGTTCTAATTACAATAAGCCAGTCAGACTGGCTTATATGTCACTGGTCTTCTCCAGAAAGCTCCCAAAATCTAAGTCCTCATCTAGTTACGCCTATTACTTCAACAGGTGGATTTGGCCCTTCTGAGGTAGAATGCTGTGAGCGTCCTTAGCACAACCACTGCACTGAGGAAAGGAAGTGAGGATTCAGTGAGGCAGTTAAAACTATAAGAATGTAGATGGGCAACTCCATCCTATCTTAGCTGGAATTAGGCCATGACACTGAGGTTAACCCCCCCACTTGTGCGAAAATACCGCGGGTTCTCACTAACCACAAATGGTCAGGAGCTCGGTGGAACAAGCCATCCGCAGCAATCTCACAGATGTAAAAGTAGCAGAACAGCCTCTGAAAGGGTGGTATTCCAGCTCGAAGTACCCATGGATACATCCATCAATCATCATCTAAAACTGGACAAAACTAAGCAAGGCTGCAAGATTGCCGCAATACAATCCCAGTGCAAACATCTGTTGAAGAACAAAGGCTTCCTAAAAGCTTCACCTCGCTAGTTCTGGAGCATTAATGGATAGGGCCTCTGTGAAACGAGCATCTCTGAGTAATGAGGAAACTCACAGAACTCTCTGCCTCCTCCGCACTGGGACACTGACCAACACGGTTTATGAAATAAACAATCCAACAGCAGCCCTTCCGGAACAGCTCAGGGTGATCCACTCAGGAATTAAAGTCATATTTATTCCAGAACAGAGTTTCCAGATAGGGAGCACCCTGCAGTATTTTATGTCAATTTTCCCACAATGGCAGGTCCTTGGAGTAATATATAAATTCTCCTTATGCTGTGTAACAGTTAGTTGGAATTAGTAAACACATATTGTTTCATTAAAAATATTATGTTCCAGCACATGCGTTTAATTTGCCATAAAGCATGGTATGTAAGAAATCACACCATTTTCAATAAATCTGGAAAAATATTAGCATTTTTGTTTCTAATACAAGATATTTTATGCAAGTCATAAAATTTCAGTGGTATATGGAAGGGGTCTTAGAGAAATACACAAAAAAAATATGACTATAAACAAGCCATCATTCTGGTAAGAGGAAATACAAACAACCAGAATAAAAATAGTTGATGCACAAAAGCCATAATGAAGGGGTTGCTCAAAAAATAACTTCTACTTTGAATGGTTTGGATGAAATACAAATTATCCGCAGAAAAGTGTGGACTGGCATAAATGTTTGTACAAAATTATAAGTGTATTTCTAGAAGTATGCAAGAGACAACCGCCTGCATGCTGCACAAGGTCCCAACAACGCTCTGCGTAAGTGCTGGTGCACAGAGTCCAAACCACTGCATTTTAATTACTATGCAGCCTCAGATATATTGCCTTTGATATGGAAATGTTCTTGTTCTCTCATCTTCACATACGGTCTCATGCACAGAAATCTTTATCTGATTCATAAAAAATAAACTAGAATCCAATCTCAACACCTGACCTCAGTGCTTAGAAGTTTTTTACTAAGCATGGTGGCACTATAAAAAGAATGGGTAATACTGGTGTAAAGTTAGATATTTGGAGCAATGATATGGAGGATTTGCAGTTAGGAATCAAATCAATACTGCACCTCTGAGGTTTCAGAGTTTCCTATTGCCTTATGTCAGTCTACCAGTGACTGGAGACACAATTGACTACACCTTTCTGTCTAGCTCAAGAAGAAAGAAAAAATATTTAAATGACACCCTGTCTTACCACCGATGGAAGAAATGCAACTCCGCCACTTGCTGTATGGAATAGATTCTGAAATCTAATAAATCACTAACATCAAACTTTTCACCTTTTCTTTTTTTTTTTAAATTTGGATGCTACATTCTTGAACATATTTTAAAGGTATGCACTACAAAGTTCACACGAGAAGCAGCAAAATATTTCCCAAGCTTTACTTCAGCAAATAGGTAAAATAAACACAAAATTACTTAAAATAAAACCCCAGTACTTTCCTGTGTCTTATATTAACATGCTGCCCATAAGAAGGTTAAAAAATTTTGCTTTGGCAAATTCTACTAGTCACTCAGAAAAAAACATTAAATATTCAGACCTATTTAGGTAATGCTCCTAGCTCTACAGAATTACATTCTCTTTTTCTAAAGAATATGATCTGTGTAAGCTCTCTATGGATGATAATGACCCATCTGTAAATCATTTTGTTGCAGGTTATCTGTTTTTTATCACTGCTAGTACCTGTCTGTCCCTGATATGATACCCTTAAACACATTAACTTGATGGAATGTTTTGCCTGACTTCAAAAAGGCATAGATTGATTCATTCTGCACTACAAATGAATTACTCTGATTAACCTAGTTTAACAATATACCTAATTTTTTCTTACTCTTTCCAGTTCACAAGGTTCAAGAAATATTTGATTGAACTAATTTCCAAGCAATGATTTTCAGATTTGGGATGCTGGTTTTTTTCTTCTTAATTTAAGAAGACAAAACAGTAAACATAAAACTGATATGAGTATTTTAAAATATACAAGAGGAGGAGAGAAATGTCTGTGTACTGATTCTTGTTTCTTTAAGAGAAAATCCATTTTTCAGGTTCCTGTTGTACTAATTGAAAGAGAATTATTTAAAACTTCACTGAATACTTGAATATACGATGGGTATCTGTAGCAGTTTCTGAGTTCCAAAGAACTCTAGACTTTCTGAAAGACAGCAAACTAAAAATTGGCAGGAAATCTCTTACAATGATGTCACAAATATTTGTTGTTGCCACAGAATAATTTTTTTAAAAGAACACCTACTTCTGTGCTGGAAATGCTTTGGGAACATGTGATTATCCAGTTTTATCACTGTAGAAATCGGCTGCTTTCCAGCAAATACGTCTATCAGATCTCCCTCTACTGTGCAGAACTACATCTAAATAGGCACATTTTTCATACAGACATCACACCAGTCCAGTACCCAGCCTTACTAATGAAAGGATTTTTGGTATTTTGTTGTTTTCATAATATGTTGTAATGGCCTGCAATGACACACGTACAGATACATAGTGTGGGAGAATCATGCGTCTAAAAAATTCCGAATGGCTCATATAAAAGAAAAGAAAATTCAGTTTCTGTGGTTTGGTAGTAAGTTCCCTAAAAGTTCCCATGCTTGCTGTTCTACCTGAGGAAAAACAGAAAATTGTGTAAATAAAAATAACACAAAAAGACACCGAAAGGAATGAACAGAAGTCAGCTTGCTGCAGTACAAACCTGAAACATGCACCTCTGTGTTTTTTGCTGCTACTTGACGAGTAAGCTCTACGTGAACTACTGAACACATCACACAGCAGCACTTCTCTCCCAGGTTCTGACACCATGCAGAAATGTTCCAAGGCTCTGCCTCTGTGATTTACTGCATGAACTGAAATATTTTAAAAATATGTCGCTGTATCACTGCAGCTGACATAGTTTACATGTACACAAACACCCCTATTTACATAACTTCTGAAAACTTTAGCCATGACACACAAGGTCTGCCAAACCAGCCTGCTGATCTCTAAAGTGACACTGTGGAAAAAAGGAAATATACAGCATCCCATTGTATGGGGTGGAAAGGAAAGTTCATCCTGGCTTCTCTTTCTGAAGTAATTTTTGTTCTGGGAAGTAAATAAATAAATAAATAAATAAATAGATTGAAGCCTTTGGAGTGTGATCTATACACTTCCAAGGGAGAAATCAACCCAAGTGTAAAAGATTAATGGATATGCTTCCTGAAGTGGTATCTCCCAAGGTGATCACAGTGTTTAGCAGATAAAAGAGGACTAAAGAAACTTTCTAATGCCAACTGAGAAAAAAAATGTCTTTGTTATTGCTGTCATCGTGCAAAGCTCTGGCCTTTATTGCCACAAGATATTTCAAGGCCTCCAAGAACTGCAGGGATATGTGGATACTTTGGACTAAAAATACGATCAAAGATGCAAAAAACACGTCCAAAGAGATTTTTTTTTTTCCCCTGTTTAGCAGAAGTAGTTCAGCGGGAAGTGACCACGAACAGTTGCTGGCCACATATTAAAAACCACTGGAGAGGGAACAAGCACTGGCAGTTCCCACTTGTGAACAAAATCAAGCTGACAAGCGAAGGCAACTAACTTTGGACGTCAGCTATTATTTTCTACAAGCCAGGCTCTTGTGGCCTTACCAGTGAAACTGATGGGCTCCGCTTTCTCTTGTCGCTTTCCCCGGTGTGTAAACGCAAAAAGGAAAGAACGCAGCAGTTACATAAGTTCAGTGGAGAGTCGGGAACGTGCAGGGAGAGACAGCCATCTGTCTCACTCCCTTTATGCTGTGTTACACACATGGCACTGGCTTGCACCCTGCGATCTAGCAGAGAAGGAAACCGAGGGAGCGCTGAGGCAGCGCAGCTCAGCCTCCCAGCAGTACCGAGACGGAGCACTGCGCTGCAGGGAGGAGGGAGAAAATAATGCGTTTAGCAGAGGATGTGAGACTGCCGACCAAAGGGCCTCTTAGGCGCTCATCGCTGAATGAATTAAAGTTCGCGGGGAGGAGGCCGGGGGAACAGGGGCTCGGCACACGAGGAGTGTGACAGGAGGGAAGG
>VZTE01005900.1:1051705-1082051 GCA_013397775.1 Eulacestoma nigropectus
GAAGGCAGAGCGGAGCGCGCTCCCGGCTGCCCGCGCCCGGGCCTGTCCATGTGCTTACCGCGCCACCGTGAGGCGGGCGCGGGCCCCGCACCGAGCGCCCGCTGCGCTCCCGGGGCAGCTGAACGCGCCGCGGCCGCGGGGACCCCGCCGAGGGCGGACGCGGGGGGCCGGGCTCCGCCGCGGGCAGCCCGCAGCCCCCGGGGCTCCGGGACAGCGCACGCCGCTGCCTCCCGCCCGCTCTCACGGGCCGGAGAAAGACGGGGAGAATTCAAGGAGAATTGAGGGAGATGGGCATACACAAAGCGGAAGCACCACGCCGGTGTTTTCCTTAACCCCCTGCCCCGAGACTTTTCTCCCTCCTTTGCCTGTCTCGCCGTCGCCGGGAGCTCCCCAGGGGAGTGGGGTGAGTAGGGCAGAGCGCATCTCGGCCCGCTCGTCCCGCCGGCACCGCTCCAGTAAATCCCCTCCGACCCCCCTGCTGGAAGGCACTGTCCCCTCGGAGCGTGTGCCAGGGAGCACTGCTGGCTCCTCTGCTCAGTCTCTTTCCGCCTCCTTCCCCGGCCAAAATCAGGCCAGTTGCACCGCCCGGGCTTTCCTGGAAGATTTTTCTTCTCCTGTCTTTCAGCTGATCTCAAGTTTGAGGCTGGGGTTTTGGTTAAATTTATATTAATGGAAGAGGAATGGGAAAAAAGAAAAGAAGAAAGACTAGGCTGTCACCACCCATGGACAGCACCTGGGGTGACACTGCTAAAAGTTGTGGACAAGGCTCAGCACGATGAGTTTCTTAGGCACGCTCCAGGCACACAAAAGCTATGGGAATGGATCTACCGTAGGAGACAGATCCATTTATATAGGGGAACAACACACCACTTACCTCTCACGAAAAGCTTTAACCCAGAAGGGGGTTCCTCTCAGGAGGCTTTTAGCAGCTGGTGGAAAGCATCCCAGCTACTGGAAAGCATCCATCATGTCAGAGCATCCTGGCACCCAGAAAAGCACTGATTGCACCGGCAAGGTTGAAGTCACTTTTCTCCTAGTTGCACCAGCGGAGTAAGCTCCGCAGATGAACCATGAGAACACTAATAAGAAGCTCCAAAAAAAGGCAATTACATTCAGCTGTGATTAGGAATCACCTTAAGATTGGATACCTGATGCTTTTCATGTATGGCGTGAAAGTAGAAAAACAGTAGCATGACTGTGGAAGGTGCAAACATTTCCACTGAAATGCATCTGCTGCTCCTAATCTTGGAATTTCACCTAACAGCTGGATTTGCCAGTTTGTCATCTTAATCATTTTTCTACTCCCATCTCTGTACGACAGGATGACCATAAAACACCACTAACATACAAAAAAAGCAGCTCAAGATTTACAGTGATTTTAAATGTACTTTTTCAGAAGCAACCCAAAGCCATGCAAGAGATGTTTAAAGCAATCATCGCTCATACTAAGGCATCTCTTCCTTGAGCATGCACCTGTGTAGCCTCACATATTATAGCAATTTTCCCAGCTTCAGCTGGGAATAGCAGAGCTTGCCTTGTGAATGAGGAAGGACAGGAAGATGTGTGTCAGGTAGAGCTATACCTGCACGCACATTCGAGGGGCTGGGAGGGGCTCATGCTACAGGACCCCCTTACAGCCCACAGCAGCCCTATTTTATATTCCAGCCCAGAGTAAGCTCTAGGTCAGTGGTGTAAATATGAAAGTTGCTGAGGATCTTCCCCTAGAATCTCAGTGACAGAAAAGCCCTTGCTGAAACATGATGCCTGCAAACCCCTATCAGCACACCACGGTGCTTTTATTTTCTCACTGGCAATGTCCCATTCTGACAGCACATGCTGGAATTCAACAGAGCATGGATAGGTTTTCTGTTGGTACACTGCAATTATTCCATCAGTTTATTTTTGTTTCATACACCCACCCCCCCTCAAATAAAAAATAACCCCACCAGCAAAGCACAATTTTCAAAGTCCCTGACAGAACTATTGTTCTACAAACAAGATACTGAGTAAAAAAATCCAAACAAACAAACAAACAAAAAGACCCAAATAAAACCAAACCAAAGTATCAAAAAACAACCCTGAAGGCTAGAATAAATAAACAAAGCTGTCTTTGACATGAAGGCTGGCCCACACTGCAAATAAATGCATTACCACTTAGCCACATATACCTGCCACATGAACAGAAATAAAAGGAATCCTCAAGATAGGCCAATGATTTTGTATTTAATATTACTATCACTGTGCACTTCTAAATTGCATTTGTTTTAAGATGTTCCTTTGGATTTGTGACAGTATGGCCTGATCTTTTAGGCTCCTGTCACTGCCAGTTGTTTCACCCAGAAGCCCAAGTCCTGTGCATGTAAAGGGCATGCTTCTTATAAAGAGAATCTGAATGATGATGCCAGAAAGGATTAACAGTTTAGAAAATACCAAGACAAGAGGTTAAAATGTCTACAAAGATATTTTGGGGTACAGAGTTGTTTTGGACTGTCCAATTTCATTTAGAGCTTGTAAATATCATGGCATATCCCATATGGGTAGTATGGCCATGTCCTCCCTCCTCTCCTCTTCGGGCACTTCACATTTTCTAACCCAAATGCGCAGTAGTAACTTCTTGCAACAAAGTTGACTAAGAAGCAAATCACTGTATAAATCTTTCAAAACATGTTTAAATATAGCTTAGTAAACCGGGAACGTTGGGCAGAAACTGCTGAAAACATTCATACTGGTAAAAGTGAAATGCGACATGATCTCAACATACTCCAACATTCAATTATACGAAACGTTTTTCCAGTGTAATATCAGATTTAAGACTGAAGTGAAGTAAATGTGATTTGACTGTTTTGGAATCTTCCTAAGACAAATGACTGAAAGATCAAGGTGTTTTATTTCCTTTTGGATCAATGATCAATAAGTCTTATACATGAGAATCACGCATTTTGAATAGAAAACACACTTTTTTAATAAGTGCAAGTTAGACTGAATAAAATTACTATGTTTGGAGAGCAATGCTCACTATTTTTTAAGTCATTGCAATCTATATAATTATGAAGTAACTTGAATAAGGCATCTTACATTGGTCCTAAATATTTTACTCAAGTAAAACCCTCATTGATTCCAATGTGAGTGTTGCCTGAGTAATAGAGTTCCCTGTCAAACTGTTAAAATCAGCTAACTTCTAAAAGCCTGCAGATTGATGGAATAACGTGATTATGCTAAAGGTATGTATTTAATATGGAAAAAAAAAATTCAAGTTACCAGGCAAAGCCTTTTCACATTTCACATTTACAATAAAACAAGGCAGTAATATAAGTAAATATTTTTAGAGAGTTTATAACTCTGTGCCTGGTCCTGAAGACACTTAAGCTTGTGACTTTATTTATGTAAGCCATGCCAGTGAATCAGTACTCTCATGTCACAAGCATTTGAGCTTTAGCATCTAGGACAATAGAAATAGGAATAAATTGCCTTTAAATATTCCACGAGCAAACCAAGACTGGCTTTTGCAGTGGATTGCACTGTTAAGAGTTATTTTGGAATGTCATATTTAAAAGTTTGTGGGTAATGATATACATTCTCTTTGTTTTGAGTGAATAAGCTTGTCATCAACATTACATAGCAGAGTCAGATTTTAAAAAGGTTCTCATAGAAAGCCAGAATTCCTTCACAAAAAACCAACATCAGACAAACGAAAAATACCGATGTGCACCTTTTTCTGATTTTTTTTTTAAATGAAGTATTGAAAGCTTGATTCTAATAAGAATATTAAGTAAATAAATGTTAACTCTACTCAGTGCTATTAGCATAGTTGAAATAGTTTATAAATTTTTGAGAGCATCAGCATCATGATATGGTTGTCATAGAAACTGCAACAATATGTCATTTCAATTAATTTTACATGCAGTGATGCTGAGGTCCGTGTAACAATTCTTTTAGGAAGTTCTAGAAGTAAATATTGAATAGCAAGAATAAAAACATTAATAGGTAATGGTACCCTTCAATTATTATTTAATTAGCAAAACAGGGAGAAATCTGAATGATTCTAAAATAATGACTGTGCTGGAGGAATTAGTTAAGCAGACTGTGACTTCAAAACACCAGAATTAAAGGCGAAAGCTACAGAAACATTCAAACTTTAAGTGAAAAAAGCATCTTTTCCCAAATGAAGCAGATTTGAAAAAAAAAGTAAAAAAAGATTTATTCCTGTGCAAGAAATATAAAACATGAAATAGTTTTAAATCATCAATGTTCCTTTTGTGTGTGCAAGAAGCAAAAAGTCAAATATTACAAATCCAGGACCATAATACAAGATTTTTAAAAAAGCTTTAAAGGTAGGAAATGTAGCATGAATAGATTTATTTTTCCTCTATAATGCAGCTACTGTGTGTTATGAATGCTACCTTAAGTAAATCATTGCCAGACACAGTCAACTGACATTAATGACTTGATTATTAGAACAGCAAAGCTAACCAAAATAAAGGCAGCGTTTCTAAAAAAATAATAATTGTATTGTAGTAGTGTGCATTTTTTATTTATTATTTTTTATGTTATAGGAACATATACTCCTGTTTTCTTATTGCATATATACGATACAATACCTAACCTGATAGTTTATTTATGAAAGAAAATACTGAGCAGATCGTAATGAGAAAAAAATTTAGATTTTCAACACATTTTATACAGCAATCAATAATTACATTGTATATTTTGTTTAAATTTACTGAGTTGCCACAGAGACTGGAATGTGCAAGACATTTCAAACTGAGATGTGAAACAAGCTGTTTTTAAGTAAATAAAAACTATCAATATTAAAAAAAAAATTAAAAGGAAAAAAGAAGAAAGCCCCCAGCCTACGGAAGCTATCTGCAGTGAGAAAGGAGAAGCATCTAGAGCTCTCCTTTCTGATAGGATTAAGGAATGCTACAAAAGAAGCATTTAAATCTCTAGTTTTCCCTGACAATTAACAATGAAAAGCAGATGTTTACAAAGCTATTTTACATGCTCGTTTATAAGATGCTTAAAGATGGTTTGTGGATGGTAAGAAGGAAGAGCTGGATAACTGCTTGTCTGGTGTATATTTAAAAGCATTTTCATTGGCTCAGTTATTGTTAATAATGAAAGAAACACTTTGTGCTCTATAGCTGTGACTATAGAAAACTGCCGTCGTAAAGTCCTCAACAAACTCTTAAGATGCAATTTACAAAGATAATAATAACACAGAATTATTTCACTTCTCTGAATGCTACACATTTGCATACCAGGACTGTGTACAATATACTCATAATGCACATTCATAACAACAAGGACTTCTTAACATTGCAACAGCACAAGATCTGTGCATTAAAAATCTACAGCTCCAAGTTTTCCTTTTTGGTGGGAAACCATTTGTATAAACCAGATGCTCTGCATCTACTCAGAGAAAGCTCACGTTCAGTTCTACACCTTTATTGAATGGGATCATATCAAGAAAATTACAAAACACTGTAAGGTAGCAGCAATATTAATAAATTCCCCCCTCATACAGAAACATGGCCAATTAAGTTTTCACACAAACTTGAGCAGAAGTCTGGTCTATAACTGTGAGTCAGGAGATGTGGGTTCTATTCCTGGCTGTGCTACAAACCTACAGAGTGTTTCTGAACAAGTCACTTACACCAAGTCACTTGAGTAGAAAAAATGCTAAGAATGCCTGCCTTGAGCTCAGTTTAGACAGATCCATATCTGCTTCTATCAGATGCGTGCAAATGTGGGCACATGTCTCTAAAAACCTGGGGGCTACCCTTTCTGGACTTTGCATCTTATCCTATTTCTCTACATGGAGGGAGCCTGTTCGGGGAATTAATTCATGAAAAACTCCTCACATACCGATTATATTTATGCATAACAAGATTCCCATTAAAAGCCCCAGCCCCGCTTGTTTCACACACACATTTCACTTCACACATTTGTAGGAGTCCCATTTACTCTAATAGAATTATTCACTCTCTATAATTCTGGGCGTCTAAACTTTTGCAGTACCAGGAACTAAGTTAATGGAATAGATAATGTGTAGAAATACTCATAGTTAGTAATGAGCTTCAGCCTTCACACTTAAAATCCTGAATCACATTCGATAGAAGGATTTTTAAATATTGCTGTTACAATGTTCTGGTACAAGTAAGACGATGCATAGCTGACTTGACATTAAATTTTTTTGAAATTAGCATATCTACATTCTCAAAACAAAGAAAGCTTTCTTTGCAAAGTGTAAAATAATTCCAAAATCTGCAGTACTAATCATAAAAGGCAGTCATAAATCACCTGTGTGTTGCCACCATCCAAGCTGCTTTTGGTTTCTGCCTCAGCCACTGAATAAATTCTAATTTTTGTTAATGTTTATGTTATTCCTACTACTTCTCCAGTTGTGAATGAATATATTACACTAAAGTACAAAAATATTTAATTCATATTAGTTGGCCAGATTTCATTTCCTCGATGGACTCTTCCGCAACTCAGACTTCCCATCTCCGGGACACTCTCTTGGACTAAAATTGTGCTACATGCATAATGATATGCAAAGTAGGTCAAGTTTCCAACGTGCAGCTACAGCCATCCTTAACTTCACCCAAATGGATACTGCTCACATGGTGAAAACTAAACATGCATAGAAATGTTTACAGAATTGGGGCTGAAAGTAGCAAACAGTCTTCCTGCCTTGGATGGCTTTTTACCACAACACAAATTATTTACACAGAAATCTAACAGCAAGGGATAATTGAAAATATTTTGTCTACCTTTCAACAAAACACCATGGGGAAAATACCTTCCCAGCAGCTGTTGTTGGTAAGGCAGAAGGGGACAAAAGAAAGAAACAGCTTCTCCCTCAGTCAGTAACAGCCTGCACTGGTGCTGCACTACTGCCAAGTACCAAACCAGCTAATAAAATGCAGCTCACAACTGCCCACTTTTTCTAGTACCACATTCCCCAGCCCAGAAACACAAAAGGTGTCCTCCCTTCTCCCTCCCCTCCTTCCCACAGAAATTACACTCCTGGCTGGGTCCTTGACTGCTGGCCTGCCACAACCACGGAGGAGGGGACACAATTTGCCTCTGTCTCAGCATTTTGCCGTTATTTTAATTTGATGGTATTTTAATAATATGGAGTGGTTAGACTCCTCAGACTGCCATCTGAAATGCTGGTGACTAAGGGTTCTGTTCTGGGGAGGTTCTTTCTCTCCTCTTTTAAAAAAAATTTTCTTCTTTTCTGGTTTGAACATTTCTTTCAATTAGCTTTCTCATTTAAGCAGTAGAAAGGTATGCCCAAAGTTAGCATTATAGGGTTGGGGTTTTTTTAAAATTAACTTAGGAAATGTTTACGGTGTTCACCAAAGGAGCCCATGTTCCTGGAAGCTGGAATTAAAAGGAAAAACATGTTAAGCAAAAAGAGAGCACTTTAAAATCAATATGGTCACACACACCCCAGATCCCCAACTCGTATAGTCAGCAAGCAATCATTTCTTTAGTACGGCGATTTTCCACTTAAGCACTGAAACCTCAACCTCGATTGTAAAGCAGTATTCAGGGGGTCATAGCCTTTGCTTTTCTTGTCCTTTCTAGAACTTGGAGTTGCAAAGGAAACTTGTTATGTTTTTTTAATGTACGAAAGTGGGGAGAGCTGAGTGTGGAATCAGCAGTGTATTAGATTTGAATGCACACTTTTATCATAGCCACACATGACGAACCTTTTATAGAACATCCTCCACAGTCGTGTTCAGCACAGGGAGCAATTCCTGAAAAACGACACAAAATTCTCTGACACACTTCCTAAGGTTCTGGGTCAAAGGAAGTGAAGGAGGGATTTGTCAAGGCCTATTTAATGAGTCTGAGAAAGGAAAACACTAAAATCTGTGGTTTAAATGTAGTACACTATACCAAATCCTTTTTTCAATCGGAAAAAAAACTCATCCCTCTCCTATACAGTATTTGGCACACTTGTTTTTCAAGAGTGAGATTCAAACTTTTCAAAGCCCTTACATAAGGAACTTGCTTCTTTTTGCTCAAAAAATTAATGAATGATACAAATCCTTTGATTTAGAGAGAAGCTTTATTTTGTGGAGAATATTAAGAGATTTTACTGTTGATATTTCCACATTAATATACATTATTTATCTCCACAGGGTGGCGAAAAAGAGAAAATTGCAAAGACTTACTGGGTGGCAGGAAGTGGGATTCACTATAATCAACAGCAGCAGGGGACTCTTTGAGGTTGTGTTGCAAGATATATTCAAGACTTTAGCAGAAAGAAAATAATTGCATTTAATATTGTGCTGGTGGGTAATAACATATGTTCAATCTTTTCTAGCTTTTACACTTACATTTAGATTTAGACTCTTGCCCTTTCGATGCAGACATACTACTCCTTAAAATCTGGATTTATTATTTTTTAATTATTATTTTTAAGCACACTTATGCAGAGAATATCCTGTTATTAGCCAGCTAGAGTTTTATGCTACTTGCAAATTTTACTTCAAAAATTTACTAAGGCTTCATGAACATACTCAGTGGACTAAATAAATAGCTCTATGTTCAATAAGCAAGCTATTGCCAAAACACAGTAAAGTTTCCAGCATTATATTATTTTAGACTTTTTTTTTAATGTAAAACCCAAAGATTGTATATTTCCTCTGATGTTTGCTTAAAGTTTTTTTCTGGTTCAAATCACTACACTTCTTAGAAATTCAGAACTTCTTAAAAATGGATGTACTTCTGTCTGTGTAAAGAGTAACTAATAAGTTGATGAAATATTTGCAGTTAACTAATACAAAAAAGCTGACAGTCATATAAAGGTTTTCCACACTTAAAGGGAATAAAAATTTGTGCATATGATAATTGAGATTCAATCTTAGTTTATAGCTCATAAAAGTTCAGGAAATTAAAAGTAGCTGTCTAGTTTAAGCTAACTGTGCAGAATTCCTTTCTAATCAAATACATACATACAGAGAGGTATCACCATAGCACATTTCAATATTGCCCGGCTTGCCCATGAAGTAGAAGAGAAACTGGCCCTGGAGAAGTCTGTCCCTTTCTCCCACCTTAAAAAGGACCGAGAAACAATTAATTTAGGCTAGATACCAGTATTTTAGAGACTAAGGCAAGTGAGATGAATTCCAACTTGCGCAGTAATTGCAAATCTTGTCTAGTCTTGCTATTTACCTTTTGTCATTCCCTGCTTTGTGTTACTGCAGAATGGCTCTCAAGGGGCAGATCATCATCTGCGTAAAGGGCTAAAGGAAAAGTCATCATTTACACCACAGGCCAATAGGATCAGCCTACTCCTTCCCTATGAATCTAGTTGCATACTTCAGGGAACCATATGAAATTATTTTTCAATGAGAATCTGTTAAAGTTGTTATTTTTTCTCATAACCCTACTGCTTTATTGATTTTCTCTGTAAATACAAATGAAATTACATGTATATATGTATAAAAACACATAACGGATTTCTGGAATATGAAAGATGCCAGACCTGGGCTTTATATTGACAGAGGCTTGCAGGTGGCTATCAAAAGACTTGAACTGGGAGTTGTGTGTGGGAGGAGAAGGCGAGGGAGAACAATCTTCCATTCAAGAAGAGTCTTCTTAAAAGCCATGTCAAGGCTAAACAGGTTGGTTCATTGGTAAAATGTAATATATATATACTTCACAAGCTGCAATTCCACGGTTACTTTACATGGCCTAATGACTGGCATTTACTTTTTCCCTTTTTTACTTTTTTTAAAAAAATATTTACTTTTCTGGCTCCATCCTCACTGCCAGCAGTAACATTACATGGCTCCATGCTCTGTCCGCCGAAGCAACTGCTGTGGGTTTGGGGGGCAGGGAGAGGGGGTCTGTTGTGATTTGGAATAGTGCAGCTACACAGAAACTAGTGCTGGCCCCAGAGGGAACAGCAGCAGGGAATGGGTGCTGGTGTGGAGATCAGCCCAGAGAAAAGGTGGAACTGCAGCCTGCGGGTGGGATCCGACGGCACCTTAAATCTACAAAGAATTCAGGTCGTCAGAGCCTCGTCTACCAACCAAGGCTTTCTATTCTTTCCCTTGCCTCAGCACTAACACCCACGTAAGCGTGCGGGAGCCAACCCAGGGAGGCTGCTCGTCTGTAAGCTAATCCCACAAAAGAGAAGGGGGAAAAAAAAAAAGAACAACGAAACAAAAAGACTTTTCAGCCAGATCTGCTCCAAGGAGCAACTCACAGAAGGATCAGACAAGAGCCAGCGCCAGCACAGCGCAGAAGGTGGAAACACAGAGCCAGAGCCAATAGAGGAGAGGACAAGGCAGCCCAAACTTAGATCAACTCCAGCTGTGATGGACCCAGAGCCGGAGCCAGCCTGACCGCTTAGAAGCTTCCTAAAACCTCTGCACTCTCTCTAAAAACACTGAGACAGAATGAGTAAGTACACGGAGTTTAAATTACCAAGATACCAGAGAAATAAAATCAGGATTCTTACTTAAACACTGAACGGGTCAAGAAGCAACAAAAAGCCCTCATGGTCTTAAAGCTATCTAGCAGAGTTTCTGTAGGGTGTAACAGGCCAGGAAAAATCCTTCCTGATCTACACAGATCACACTTGTGAGTAAATTTGTCCTTTCTAAACCTTTGTTGCGTAGATGAGAAGATAAGTTACAGGCCATTTGAGAAGGATTGAAAAAGACTGAAACCAAGAACAGTAGCAGCTAGCATTTGGAAAATTAATAGTGTGGAAGACACTAAGTTTTTTTTCTCTGTGCAAATATCTAAATTCTGCCATCCCACACCCATAAAATATGAAGATTTTCTTACTTGAGGATATGTAAGTTTTCAGAACAAAGAGATTTATCTGGCTAACATTTGTAAGGACAACTACATACACATGATGAAGTGTTGGAAAGCTGAACTTAAAAGAAAGGAGAAAAATACTTAGGAGAGATAAAGTCAAGAACAAGATTTATAGTATTACACTCACACTGTAAAACAGTCAAAGTCTAATATGTTGACTACAGTAGCAATATTAAGAAAAAAAGTCTCTGTAAAAGATCTATTGGGTAATTGCAGACAAAAGCTGCAGGGAAGCTACAAAGGATTGCTCTGTTAATAACTAAAAGAGAATAGGCTATTTGGAAGTACATAAATAAACAGATATTAGTCAGTAGGTTTAGCTTTCCTATTGAAGATTGTACTAGTTGGAAGGAAGATAAAATCTGTCACTGATTTAGGAGAAAACACCTTAAAAAATTTAGAAACGTTTATATTGATGATATACTTGCCAAAAAGGCCCAGAATGAAGAATTCTAGCAGACAACAAGGTGACACATGGACTGTTTCCAGGTATAAATTGACTAGCAGGCAGGTCTTTGAATCTAACCAGGATAAATCAGTATTTACAGATACTTTCATGGTCCCACTTCCTGTCTTCTACTGATAACTTAGGAAATCAGTATAAATTATTTTCAGACACAAAAGGAGATGTCCTAAAGGTAAGTAGTGTAGTCAAGGTACGTTAAAGGTTAACACAAAGACATCCTGGAGGACAGCAGTGGAGAGCATTATGGAAAGAGTGTAAAGGATACTTCAAGGAGAAAATGCTGGAAATCAGCTGTCAGATGAATTCAAAGAAGAGAAAAAAGAGCAAAAGTAATTCATATGCAATCAATACATTATGAGATTTGGAGAATTAGTGGATGACAGATTTCTAGAAATAAAAGTTTCTCAGAAATAAAAGTTTCATGTGTTATGTCTTCTGCTCCTATGTACAGTTATCGAGGAGAGGGAAG
Organism: Eulacestoma nigropectus; assembly: GCA_013397775.1. Taxonomy (NCBI): domain Eukaryota; kingdom Metazoa; phylum Chordata; class Aves; order Passeriformes; genus Eulacestoma; species Eulacestoma nigropectus. The sequence goes on from VZTE01005900.1 coordinate 1,063,495, forward strand.
GTAAGAAACTCAATTTTTAAAGCTTTAATTACTGGCCTGCCCTGGCTGAGATAATAAAAGCAAAGTTTGGTTAATCCAATTTGGATGTATATTGATTTGTTGTTGTTGTTAGCAGCATTGCTCTGCTGTACTTTCTGTCTTCTTGAGCAAGTAGAAAGAATCCTGGAAGGGAGAAATGGATGGCACAGGGAAGAGGAATAGGATGGCATCCCTGAGGCTGGGAAAATGTAACGTGGGCTTTGATGATACAGCTACAAATCCACCTGTAAATCCCAAGTCTTTCTGCTCAGCTTTGTTTATACATATCTGGTAGCAGTCCTCAAAACTGGATTTTTGTTAGTCAAGCAGATCAAGTCAGTTGAACTCAAACTGTAGGAGCACAGCTCAAGGATTCAACCACCCTTAGTGGATGGACTTAATTAGAATCAACATCTGATTCATTAGATTCAACATATTTCCTTAGGGAATTTGTCAGAAACAAGACATTTTTTAATTGTTATAAAAACAAAACAAAACAAAGCAAACAAACAAAAAAACCAAACAAAACAAAAAAAAAACCCAAAACCCAAGAAACAAAACAAAAAGCAATGAAGCAGACGCTTCTTCTTAACAGTAGATATATGAATAAGAATATAAGGACCACAGAATGTCTGTCTCGTGTACATTAGTTTAACCTAGAAACTACAACTCTTGTCTAAGCCAGTCTCCACTGAGTGGAGATTTTAACCAATATTCTCTTTAAGCAGTATGTGTAGATATACAACTGAGTACCTTTGAGGGCAGCCTGGAACTGCTGTCGTCAGAGCAGATGATTCAGGCAATGTCTGTCAATTATCCCATGCTGGGTTGTTCAATCCAGCATGCTTCCTCACAGTCCTGCCATCACAACAAATTATGATATACACATAGAAAACTTTACAATAATAAAATTACAAACTAACCACCTTAATCTACTAGAGCACATATAGTATTCCAAAACAGTAACACATTTCTTACCTTAAAAGGTTATTTCAAGTGGACAGAGATCACCGGTCTCCTTTTGTAATGAGTTCATGATATCAAATATCCTCTTTATTGAACGTTGGTCACTGGAAAAATTCATGGGTAATCAGGGATCTTTTTAAATCTGCTGGATTGTCACTCATCTCCTGTAATACCTTAAGAAATACGTCCTTGCCTGAGTAGATGTTTTGGTACCATAAAAAGGAAGCAATAAACCCCACCAAAAACCAGTGAATTTAAGATCTGCAAATGCATACCAGTACAGCAAATATAAATTGCCTTATTTTATTAATTGCCTTGTTTTAGTATTATAAAAACTTTAAAGTAGTTAACCAACACACCAGGACCCTAGAAACTAAGGTTGCCTTTTTTTTTTTTTAACAGACTGAAGCCATCTTCAACTCATCCAAAGTCTTAGCTCTCCTGTGGAAAGACAGATAAAAGGTTAAATCCTTAGAGAACAAAGAGAAATCCAAACAAATTCACCCTAAATTTTCATCAGGATTACAAATCAACTAATTATAATGCAAGAATATGGACCGGGTTGCTTATAGGACAGTGTGTAAGTATAAAACTGCTCTACACTAAAGGTGCACATACACTCTGCATGTTTCTCAGGAATTACAGAGATGAACATTTGAACTTAACAATTCTTAATTAAATTATAAATAGTTACATACTATCTTTTGGTGTCTTTCTTACAATTTTAAAGTTATTTAAAATACACAGTACTTACCTATTTATGCACGGAAAGGTTGTACTTTAAAATGGAAACAGTTATGGTTCTAATCTGCTACTCATAACATACAAAAATAACAGATATACATAATTCCAGTAGGCACTGTAATTTATTATTTTGGCCTTTACCAAGAAAAATATTTTCAGGCAGGTTTTTTTGATCAGAAGTTTATGAACTAAAGTTGGAAAGGTGGTTCTATAAGCCAAGTAAACAATTTCACTACCAATGACTTTCTCCCTTGCTTCCAAGGATCTATTGCACACAGAGACTTCATTAAAGCAGATTGCAAAAAAAAAAAAATTGTGCAACAGTATTTGCCTTTCAAGTTGCAGCTTTAACTTACTTCAGTGTTATCACACACTTCCAAATAAGTAATCTTAAATTTAGAATTCCTTACTTTTTTCCACCAACAAAAAAATATAAATAACTTTAAAGTCATTGTTCTTTTAATATGATAAATATTATTTTATTGATAAAAATTAATTATATTGTTATCCAAGAACAACAGAGCCAGCATCAAAGACAAAAATAGCAATTGTGTGCATGTTAATTTCATTACACATGTAAAAGATTGTTATCTCTGTTCAATTGCTCAACAGTTAGAATTCATTTTTATCAGCCCAACAAAATAAATTCAGTTCCTTTGAGCTGTGATACAAAACAAACAAAGACTAGAAAGCCCAACTCACACCTGCATCCCATTCTACCAGGCACACAGACAGAAGATACACAATAAAAGACAGATTCTGTCCTGAAAAGTCCAAAGTTTAACAGGCAAGAGAAACAGAAGGCATGAGGAAAGAATGAAATGCCTAAATAAAGGTGTGGAATGTGGGGAAAAGATAAGGTAAGAAAATGGCTATATGGTCACAGCCATTACACTACACACACATACATTTGCATTCCTACAGATATAGATATAGATGTAGATGTAGATGTAGATGTAGATATAGATTAGATATAGATATAGATATGTGTGTGCGTGTGTATATTTATATGTATGGAGACACGGGAAGACAAGCACATAGAATATACACACTGATGATTTTATTTCCTGCAGAAATCCAAATATTTTGAAAAAACAGAAAAACACCTTGCTTGACCATACTCTTTACCTGTTAATGAGCTGCTAATCAAGACTTAGCAAAATGCACGGTCATAAATTTTACTATAGACTGTTTTCCCAAGAAAAACCTTTGTTCAGCAGATTTCCAATCATACAAACTAAATATTTTTGTTCTAACTGAATAATAGACATATCTTTTTGTATATATGTCTTAACATTTATAATCTCTAAGCAAAAACAATTCATAGCTTTCTAACACCTACAAGTGAAATTAGTGCCTATTATAAGAGAAGCTAAGAGGGGCCAGCACAGCAAAAAAAGAACTTGGGTTTCTTCATGGTCTTTCTGACACACCTCTTGCTATGCCAGACTGTGCAATGCTCTCTTTCATTGGCTGTTTCTCTAATCCTAATCCTTGCCTCCATGATAGAAGACACGAGTTTTGTGGCAGTCAAAACAAAACTGATCAGCAGTACAAGATCTATGCTCAGAGAAGGGCAAAACACTCACGGAAATAGGGAAACCAAAGCCCACTCCAAGATCCAGCACCACCCTTCAAAAGGACTTCAGACAAAGCCCCCCTGCTTGCCTCGATGTTGTAATCTCTGACCAACATCTCTGTCCCATTTCAAACACGCGTAGGTATCACCATTGCAGTCACCAAGCTGCTGCTGAGGCCACAAAGTGATAGTTCTAAATAAAGGCAATACTGTTTAGCAGAGATGCTAAATAAGATAAATGATTTGTTCTGCTGAGCTCCATAGAGATGTACTAGAGCCATGAACATCCTGAAAGAATTCTGCACCTGCTTAAATTCAGAAAAATCTTCCAGCAAAAGGTAAGATTTAATTTTAGGTGTAATCTATCTTTTTTCTTCTGCCGTATTTCTGCAAGCATACTTGCCCACCATTTTACTTTAACTATCACCAAATTATATGTTTTGGTGTTTTGTCCAGCAGAGATTTTGTCATTCTTATTGTTGCCAGAACAATAAACAGTTCCAAATAAGTTCCCCTTATACAGCCTTGGACATGCTAAAAACTTACCTCTTAAAGTCTGATACCACGTTAATTGTGTTTGAACTTCGTCAGTCCTTAAAACAGAAAGTTTTCATTTATCCTGACAGAAACATGAGGAAATATAGATTGAAAACTTTATTTAAAAAAAAAAATACATCACTTAAACATAGAACTAAATGTATTTCTCAGCTGCAGTTAAGGAGAACACTCTGAATGCTCACTTAAAACAGAAAGTATATATGAAATATATACATGAAATATAATGCATGGACTTGACAAACAGAAGGAATATGATAACAGCAGATGCAGGGCTGTTCCTTTTTTACTTTCACCAGTCCACAGTTCTCCTGATTTGCATCAATAAGACTGCTGCCACTGGTAAGTCTCTTTGTATTTGACATGAAAATTAACAGAAGACTAATTTTAGGAATATTATAAACATCCTTCTAGAAGCATATCACAGGGTTTTTTCAATACACAAAACTTTTTCCTCCTGAATACCAAGGAGAAAACCTTCATGTATATAAATATTCATTCATTTTCTAAGTTCCTCTTTAAGAGTCTAATTCCCCTACATTTCTCGTTTTTAGGACAGCTGGCCATCAATAGGGAACAGAGGGCTGAAATTGTTAAAATAATGGGCAGGACACTGTGCAGACTTCCAAAGGCTTTCTGGAATCGGTGTCTCCTAAATCAAATATTAGAGCATTTCCCTGAGTTTATAACATGTGTGATATAGTCCAGTGGTTTGTTCAAGGTAATTTTCCTTCTCTTCTGTTTTCAAGTTCCTTTTTTCTCTTTGGTACACATTTGTGCCTATTCCCTTTCTTATAACACAGAATCCGTGGTAAGAGCTTATCCAAGAAACACTTCATGGTACGAGATAATCCAATAAACACTTTTTTAAATGTCCTAGAATAAGTTACACAGCTCACAAAGCACTCAAATAAATGGCTATTGCATTGAAGCATTCAGCATCTTTAACACTGTCCACAGCAAACCAAAGTTGTTTGAACAGTCGAAAATGCAGAGAGCAGCCTACACTGATCCATCCCAAACACAACTGCCTAAGCAGCATGTCTTCACTGTGGTTTCCAGACTCACTAAGCAGAGATCCCTGGGAGACATCACTTTCTTGGAAGACCAGCATTGCCCATTATGAAATGTTTTTCAAATGCCAACACTTAATGGAGCCATACTGTACCCCTAAAGGTAACTACACGCACCTTTCAAAAATATTTAAACACGTCTTGTAGCAGCCCACTGAGTGCTGCCAATACGCCATTGCTGTGTCTACATGTGCTGTACCTACAGAGAACCAGAGATACAAAACAAGGACTTGATTTACCCCACACAAAAAAACCATCTGTCACATAACTGCAAGGAAATCTCTGACCTCTCAAGTCCCTATGCCTTAACCACTTGACCAACACAGACACCCACATGCACTCCTTAGCAATTATTTCCTAAGAAATAAACGTAGCGTAGTTGCAAAACTGTAGCATAGATAGACAGAAATAATTCTTCAGCTGCTTGTACTTACAGATATAAACAGTACACAGCTCATAATCCACCTGCAGTTTTCAGAAGGTTTTGATGTCAATGCTGTTCAAACACATCCTCTAAAATGTTGAGTCTATAATCCCTCAATATGTGTCAGATAAAGGATTTCTTATTGATTTGAGGTCAGGATTTCAGCATAATGAAACTCATGCAAACTTAAGGCTTTTTATGTTGTTTCTTTTCCTTTGTCTGGCTACTCCCTTTCCACTTTTAAACACGCAATCTGTGATCCATGAGACTTAGGAAAAAATCCAAAACTGTTTTCCTTGTAATTCAGTACATCCAGATAAAACCGTGCTAGAAGGTTATTATTGATGCCTTGTTTGCTCATGCTATACTCACAATCTATTATATGTAATCCCTGGATATTCTGAAGAATCATTGCTGGAATTAAAGAACCTTTGTTTGAACTTAAAGTTTTGGGAAGTGAAAGGTATCTGCTAATAGAAGACAAGCTTGGAAAAAACCTGCAGAAAACTGTATTTCCTTACTGCTACTACTTTTGCAAACTAGCCACAAAAATATCATCCTAGGTAACCTCAACAAATTGGTTCAGGTGCCTAAGGTTGATATTCACAGTGTTTTCCTGGGACATATCTTGCCCTCCTTAACACATCCAGTGCTGCATCATTAACTCATTAAGTTTATTTAAAAACCCATCTCCCTGTTTGCGTGATAGGCTGCAGCTAACAGTCTGTTTTGTAAACTGAGCAAGTTTATTCTTGGTCTGTGTTCATGCAGTGCTGAAGATTTGTCTACATACAAAAGTTATGCCTAATTACACTGATTTAATTTAATCAGCTCAAGCCCCGTACTGTGATGAGATCATAAGTGATCCACAGGTGAAGCTCTTCATTGGGGAAGATGGACACGACGCTTCTACACTACTAAAGTTGCATCCACATGCTGGCAACACCTGCACAATTACTTCAATAAAATATTCATAGCCAAAGTATTTACACTGCTCTAGAACCTGTATTTTGAACCCAACACACTTCTGAAAGAGTACATGGCCCTTAGAAGTTTTGGTAAGAGATTTTACTAGGAATTGAAATACTCTTTTTTGATGTGCATTATTTGAGAGCTGATGGAAAGTTTCAGATATAATAGTCAGTCTCTGGTCTGAGTTCTGGCAGAACCAACTTCCTGAGCTTCTATGGCATCCGAATAGCTGAGAAGGTGTTGCAGTTTTCACTATGAACAAGCCCTAACTTTGGATGCTTTTAAATAGCATTCAGGATGCATTTCTATTTGTTGCTTAGAAAACTTAAAAACTGAAGTTGCAAAGTCACCTGAGCCAACATAACCTAGTAAATATTTGAAATTTTTAAAAGTGCTGAAAATATTTCAGAATTTTTTTCAACTTAGGATGAGATTCTTTTCAGTAGATTGCAAAATGCAATGGCTCTTTGTTACATGGTAGCACTGAATGACAAAACAATGTGAAACATTAACAATTTTAAATTTTATTGATGGAAATACCTAATCAGAATATCTAATCATTGACAACATTGCTATTTTTATAATTGAACAGGAATCTCTATTCTAGGGCACTAGGAACTGAGGAAAAATAACATTTAATTATTACAAAGCCCTAGAATATGTAGCTTCATTAATGGAATTTCAACACATATAAAAAGTTTTAATAAACAGATTGCTCTGTAAGCAGTGGAAATGTTCACAGTGTGGCTATCACATGACTTGCTGCAAAGCAATCCTCTACTTCAATAGTATAAAAACATTATTAACTCAGTGGGTATAATGACAGAGACATTTACATGCTAGCAGACTGTAAAAGCAGGATGTTATAGACTCTTGGATTACTGAGGACAAGGTTATGGAATGCCCTATAGGAGTTTTCAGTGCTGGATAAATAACATCATTTGCGTGTGGAAATTTTTAGGTATAATATTATTTCCTCACACCATTCCTGTACATTCACTGAGACAAAAACACAACAAAATGTAAGAGGTTTATATATATACACACACACACACACATATATGCACAAATCACAGAGTGCATGAAAAAGACTATGTGCTGTTACTCATGTATTATATAAAGATTATAGATGCATATTCCCTTATGAATTGAATATCTTATGAGATTCAGTATAAGATAATGAAAATACAGATGGAGCATTTAGGCTTCTCGCTCAAATTCCTATTATCAACCATAAAGCAAAAATAGTCTGAAATGGCCAAACCTGTCTACAACAGACACAGATTTTTTAACTGGATAAATGAAAGATACACATGGCCCAAAAACTTTCATATTATAAATCACTCCAGAAATAATGATGGATTTATAGCTCCCTCTCAATAGTGCAGACAAGCACTACTCTGATCCAAACCCCTGGGATCAGGCAGGTGGCCTGATACACCCTCACTCCAGACCGTTTAGATCCACTCAAGCATCAGCACTGAAAGTTATTAGCAAGGCATAAAGCGTTTGGAACTGTAACATATTTACTATTGTTCATATTTGAAATGTTGCTTTAAATATTTGGTGACTTTCTAAAATTTTATTGAGGAACATTTGTTGGTTATTAAATCACTCCCCCACCCTGTTGCTCTATAGAACAACACTGAGCTCTCTTGAAGGCTTGGGTGGCCCAACAGTCTGTGGCCACTCTCGGACTTCCCTTCCTAGATATATTTACCTTACTCCTACCATTTCATATGGAATTATTTGTTGGTTTCAGTGCCATTCCTTCCTCTGAGGCTGCACTTTCATCTTACTGAATTTTTATCATCTAGATTCATTTTGCTTCTTCAAGGGGTAAAGAAATTGAGGAAATGATTCCAAATGTAACTTCCTATGCTTCCATATCTTTGTGATTTGCAGGCACATTCTGAAAGGCACAATGATAGATTCCTTTGTATAGTGATTTCTCTGCAGATCTCACAAATAAGCAACAAAAAAATTCTCACCTAATAAGGAATTTCAACTTAGATGGTCACAAATTAACCAGAGAAGGGTGTACGTTAGTTTAAACAAATTACTCACTTTTTCCATTTTTGGTCTATAGCATAAGAAATTAGATAGTTAATTTTAAATGCAAAACTTTGTACAGCGTGCAAATCATGTCTGTATGTCAAAGTAAAATAACAAACCTAATGAGGAATGTTAAAAAAGCAAGACCCATTAGTTTAAAGATACATGGAAGCAGCCAAAGATGACAAACATGCATAAAATTCAAAACATGATGGAAAAAGGAACAGGCACTGAACCACATAAATCAGTGTTTTGAATTCTATTTCTCTGTGGGTATAATTGTACCTTAGTTTCTTATAATGATTTATTGAGGTAAATAGTCTGTATGGTTTAACAGCTACAGCTTCAAAGTGTCAGGCACAGACTCTCCTTTATTCATGAGGCAGCTGAGTATTGGGATGTGAATCAGCTTCTGTATTCTGGGACTTGGCAAAGTTTGTTTTTAAGGTCCTTATAAAGGATTCATGTTGATGCAGCTATTCAAATGTGAAAAACACTGTGCTGTAATGGATGAAATAGAAAAGCTTTACAGTAATTCTGGAGGAAAAAAGTAAAAACACTGAAATAAACCATTCAGAATTACCTTCAGGAAAAGAAAGGAACATCCCAGAGTTAATTTTAATACATGATACCATTTGGGGGAACACAGAAAAAAAGCTAATTTCTTGATGAAGCACAAAAGTGTGATAGGATTCCAGAATTTACTTTTAAGTTAAAATTAAAATAAAGTACAAGAAAGAAATGGTAGAGGTTTAAGCTGTGACATTCGCATTTTGGGTTGATTGCCAAACCACACGTTCTATTGCTCTCAGACCAGGATAAACCAACCATTAACTAATCAAAAGAATCATTATCCATGAAAGCTATCATGGCATTTTAACAGTTCTTAATCTATTAATAAGAAAGAATAATTTGCAAAATATATTCCCTCTTCTGTTTACATTCACAGGGCCATTCTTAGCAGAAATTATATGTAGGCTCCCATGGTGTAGAAACCCTGTGAAAGCCATGAAAATTCACTAAGCTTCCTTACGTCCCGTGCCAAGATATTCAGCAGGAACTTTGGTCGTTGCCAAGAAACTCGTGTGCCTCAGATACAGAAGCTCTGCGTGTACCGGTATTTCAACATTCCTGGAGAGAAATGTGACCCCTTGATGCATACACTGGTTTGCTGGCATGCTCACATTCCTCCCCATCTGTCAGAGTGGCGTGCTGCCTTCTCACAAGGTGGGATGCCAGTCCTGGAGCACAGGTGCCAACCAAATATAGGTTCGGACTAATACTCTGCAAAATGCAGCAAAAGACATTTCACCTGCAAGAGGACCGTCCTACCTGTGGCCCATGCCAAATGAGGATTGCATGCTTCATTAGCAAAGGGGGTCATCAGCTGAAAATCACAGGCAGAACCAGAAATGCTGGCTTTCTGGATAACGTCTCCTAGCTGAGAGCCTGCAGCACTGAGGTTTAATTTACAATACGCCAAATTTTCCTAACATTGCAGCCATACAGCCCTTTGGAGCAAGACGCAGCAGACCATGGACAGAGATCTGTTGAATTCATCCTCCCAGACTCATTTCTGACAAACTCTAAGATTCTCAAAAAAGGCAAATGAATTAACAGTTGGGGAAAAGCATAAATAAAGATTTGTGTTTCCTCTAAGGGGGTTTCTAACACCACAAAGAAAACTACCTTCATTATGACTTCATTATTTTAGGCTGGTCAAAGAAACGAACCTAAAATTAATTGTTATCCACCAAACTGCTCATATAATTCTAAAATTCTTAAAGCCTATAAAATATTTTTTTAATAAAGATTGACATACAACATAAAAAGTCAGTTTCTAGTTTGAGAATTTATGTACACATGAAAGTCATGAACAGCCATTATACAAAAATCATTCAACATGCAATGACAACACTGGATAATAATGGTATTCCAGTATCCTCAGAATGAAGTATAGTTTGAACCCTTTCATTAATAAAAATATTCCACACTATATTAACCTAACAAGAAAGGTTAAATATTCAGTTGATCCATAAAGAGAATAGCCACAAAGCAGTGTTGGTTTTGCCTCCAAATTAGCACAGCCTACTTCATTTATAAATGTACAAAAGAAAAATGAAGCATTGCTAGTCTGAAAGAGATTACCAGCTTTCAGGAAACAATTCTCTATCCTTTCTTCCGTAGTTTACTATGATTTCTGTAACTTATTTGCCCCAGGATGCACCTGGTATATCATCAGCTTTAGGTGGTTTTCTTAACCTGGCTATCCAAAAATGAGTCATATTATGCATAATTCTGCATTATGTAGGCTATTCAGAAGGCACGTCACTGCTATTCCCAAATGACAAACTCAAAGCTATTAATTCTCACAAGCACAAAATTATAACTCAATACATTGAATTCCATAATTACAATTCAATACAATAAGATGCAAAGTCCTGTATCTGAGATGGAATAACCCCATGCAACAGTACAGGCTGGGGGCCAACTGGCTAGAAAGCCTATTTGCAGGGAAAAAAACTGGAGGTCCCTGTGGACAAACTGATCGTGAGCCAGCATGTGCCCTGGCAGCAAAGGCAGCCAACAGCATCCCGGGCTCTTTTAAGAGAAGCACTGCCGGCAGCTTGAGGGACCTGGTAATTTCCCTCTTCCTGGCATTTGAGAGACTGCATCACAAGCAACGGTCCGGCTCTGGTCTTCCCAGGACAAGACAGATACTGAAACAGTGAAGCAAGACAACTGGGAGGCTGCAGTGTGATATACAAGACAGAAAAGAAGTTGAGAGAGCTGGGCTTGCACAGCCTGGGGAACAGCAGCTGAAGGTGAGAGCTTATTGCTGCCTGCAACTGCCTAATAAGAGGGTGTAGGGAAGATGGAAAAAGGCTCCTTGCAGAGGTGCACAGGGACATGACAAAAGGTAATGGACACAAGCTAAACTATTCCAACTCAATATAAGGAAAAAAAAATTACCTTGGGGGTGCTCAAACACTGGGCTAGGTTGCCAAGAAACACTGTGGCATCAGCATCCTTGGAAATAGTCCAGCTTGACTGGAGATGGCCTTGTGTAACCTGCTCTAATTGGACCTGCACCGAGCAAGAGGTAGGACTGCATGGCCCCCGGGTGGTGCTTTCCCATCTACATATTTCTATGAAATATCTGCTAGCATTTTTTATGATTTACATTCCAGTTTTAACAATGTACAGGAACATTTCAGAGTATCACACTCCAGGCAATCACTAAACTATTCAGGGACGGCAGCCAGCCTTACATTTGCTTTTCTTGTCTTTTCCTCCAAACAAAGTATTCAGTCTTTTGTACAGAACTTATTCCTAGTAAATTAACAGCATTAGATATGGCATTTATACTATGCCTTCCCACTTTGGATCCCAAATGCTTTAGAAATGATGCATTACTTAACATAGAAACAGGCTCCTGTTATGCCCCCAGCAAAACAAGGAAGGTGGCATAAAGTCAGTAGAACAGCATATTTTTCTTCCTGGCACACTGTGCCTGTATGTTACAACCACTGTCCTAATGTAAAGGAGATGGTCCTGCCCACAATTCCATGACAGTCTTGGGCCTATCATAAATACCACCATATTAAGTGGACATGCCTAGGTTAATTTATTTAAAATTTATTATTTCAGATTATTAAAAATATCCTGATGCTTGGGCTGCAAATTTCCATGTTCAAAGTCAAAATGCACATACATTGCTGCAGTATTGCACCTGCAACTTACTGTCATTTATTATAAGAGTATGAATATTAAAATGGTAAAGTCTTCTTTAGTACAGGCAGAGTGTATAGTAGGTTCTTGGCAATGCTGCCAGATAGTTTCTAGTTTATTAGTAGAGTGTAGATCTTGAAAAAATCACTACATTAATTTTAAAGACTTGATGTAAGAAATAAGATGTTGGTGTTAAACAGGTAAAGGAGGGTAATGAATTTCCCTTTTATTTTTGTGCTTCTTGCAGTTACTCAAAGCCAATAGGCTGTGACTGAAACACAATTAATAACCCATGAGCCCACTACAGGGACAAAGCAAATATGTATGTCCTTGGTAGAGTAGAGATCTTCCAGTAGCTAAGAGGAGTAAAAATCAGCATTGCCAAGGAGACACTCTGCCTGTGTTTTAAGGAACACAAGTCACAGAACACATCCAAACTGGCTAAATAAGAGAGGTAATGAGCGATCACACCTTTTAAACATATACTGTCAGGACACAAATTAATGAAACCATTTTTGCAGCAGGAAAAATCTTTCTGATGCAGTGGCAGCAGAAAGTATTGTGATATAGCAGCTATTGACAGGAAAAAATATCTTCCACAGTCTTCAAATGTTATTTGGACATTGAGTACGTATGAAAAGTCTACATGCTCTCCTGCTGATGAAAGTTGAGGAGAAACATTTCTTTTCAAAAAGGACCCTGACTTGGGAACTGTGCAGATATATCAAAGCTTTAGCACACCTTTAAAATACTTCTCTAAGGATCGAGTGAAACCAGCAGGATAAAGATTCCTGGTGCTATTTCTTATTCCTTTCCACTGACCGCTTCCACAAATGTTACTGAAGTCCCTGGGGAGAAGAAACTACTACAATCATACAGGGTTAGCAAGGAGAACACGGAGAGTCACAGTTTTTCCCATACCACTTATATTTCCTTCTAATTTCTCTTTATTCATCCAATAAAAGATTCAAAGGTGTTAGGAACAGAAACACTTATATGAAGAGACAAATTCTGTCTACAGACAATTTTCAGCAGACTTCAAAGACTTTGGCTTTCAGAACACCGTGTGACTCAAAAAAGGACAATGTTAATTTTGTTCAACCTTTTCCAGCAGCTTTGCTCAGTAGAGTATGTTAAGCAGTGGTTTGTCCACACCACTTTCAAACTACTCAGAAGTTAAATTCACCAATAGAAACAGATAGAAATGTTAAGATTCTCTTTTCCCTAAAGTTTTCTGATTTACTACAGATGGATGAAACTGTCTACCAAGATACACCCAAGGAAGGATCTACAGAGTTTTCACTCTAAACAAACACAGTTCATTTTGATAACACTGAAGATTTTCTCCTCATTCGGACTCACAGTAGAACAATTGAACTTGGCAGATACTTTCTGTGAAATGTCTTGTCTTTATCGGGGCTTTTATGTGCTAGCAAGCACAAAAGAAAAAGAAGGAAAAAAAGTAATATCTATAAAGCTGTATCTTCATTGCAGTAAAAATTATTTTTACTCAGGTACAATATTCTTGCACTGCACCGTGTACAGTGCTAAGTGAAGAGGCCTAGTCAGTTTAACATGATGTAAAATCTTAAGGAATCAAAGCACTGTATTTCCTTATTTTGGGGTAGCTGTTTCACATCAACTCCAAGCAAGAGACACATCACCAGCCTTGACTGGCTACACTGATATGAAAACTACCTGGAACCTGTCTGCACTAGGACTGTACCAAAACAAAGGTTCTAAACATACCTTTTATGATGTTAAAAAATGAGAATTTTAAAAAAAAATCTTTGTAGGAGCCTAATACATGCAGGGTTACTAGAAGCCTGAACAGCGCTAGGTTCAAGGACATAATCTCTCCATTCTTTGTTTTCCTCTTTCGTTAAACTGGGGCAACAATTCTTTTTTTCTGTGGTATTGAATAATGGACTTTTCTGCCAGTCCAGAAATAAAAGTAAGTGAAGATGGTCTTTGTATTGAAGTGCTGTCTGTCTTGTTTATGATAGAAACTATTTTGGTTTTAGATGGGAAGTGTTCTAAAAAAGCTTTTACAACAGGTTCAGAAATATAAAAGCCATTACAGGATGAGGACCTCTCTATCCTTTATTTTGTTAGTCCTTGAAAGGGCTTTTTAAATGTTAACAGCTATGACTGCTTTCCCTCAAGTGATGCTCTCTTCTCAGCAATCCTTCTGTTGACATCTCTTTGTTTGCTCTTAGCTTGTCTCTCCTTCCCAACCCCTTAAAAGAAAACTTAGCAAGAGCTTGGAATTGAACTTTTGGTAGATATGTGGCCACTAAAACACATTGAATAAGTTTGTTGGGCAAGTCAGATTTCAGTAAAAGAGTTTCTTTCCTCCCTTTCAGTGATATACAGAATATTTTCCACTCTTTCCTGTGGCAACCTCCATATATTGCAGTGACAACTACTAAGCAAAGCTGCTCAGAAAACAGGAAGCATTTTCAGCTTAAATAGCTTGAAAGAGATGAAAAGGTAGGGTAATGTTGTGTTTCTATTGGATATGAGGTAAAGCTTTTTGCCTAAACCAAATGTAATTTAAACCGTGCACATAAAGTAGGTGTATGTGTACATACATATATTTTTTTTATTTCAAGCTAAAAAAAAGGCATTAGTTTCCTTGTTAAGCTTTCTTACAGACGGGTACTGGCAGCATTCCCTGCCTCATGGTGATAGCTACTTTGAGTATCAGAAGTTCATTAGTAACAATTAAACATTCTACAGCTCTTGAGAAGAGGTTGATCCTGTTTTATAAGCCAATGTCAGTGAGCATATTATAAATTACAGTAGTCCAATTACTCTACAGCTAATATTTAGCACTTATACTTTGCTTTGAACACACACTCTGCAACTGATAATTAATTCTTAACGCTGGCATGTAGATATATTATTCTAATTTCACAGATAAGGCAGAAAAGTGAGATAATTTGCCAAAAGCCACTTAGTCTCAAGTGGAGCCAGGACTAATCAGGGGAAGATTCAACCCTGTATCCATGGCTTCCAAGCCAGGGCTGACCAATATCTTGGTCACTGTGTGATAGTTTTATTATTGCAGCTTAGTCAATCACTGCATGGCAAAGACATCCTTATCAAATTATACTTTGAGAAATTATATTGGCCATCAGATCTGGTTCTACTTTAATCTACCCTACCTCCACAGAAAAAGCTAAAAAAAAAAAATTAAATAAAAATAACTGTGAAGATTTATATCAGGATCTTCACTCATTAAACAGCTTCCACAAGTTAAGCCTCAACTTTCCCACTCCCATTCCTTTCCATGAAAGGAAATGAAATCTCAGGATTTCAATTTTCATTTCAGCAAGTTTCGGTTCATTTCACTGCACTTCACCTCATGCCATTCCATTTCATTGTTTTCACTTCATTTCAGAATTTTCTTTTTTTTCCTTGACAGGCTTTTGTCTGCCTGAAAGTTTTTATAATGCAGACTGCTGAGCTTCAAAACTTGGAACTGGCCTGGGGTGGGAAATCCTTATTCGAGTGGTTCTTCTGGCACGTCCTGTAACAGAGCTGGTGTACATCTACCCCACACCCGCAGAGATGGCTCCCATCCACAGACAGCAGCTCCCCACAGCAGCAGCAATATATTGAAAAGTCTAAAAGAATAATTGTACATGACAGCAAATAATTTTGTTACCTTACCTGTCATTTCAGCTCATCTCACTCTTACCTTATTGCCTCTGTTAACGTCCAACAAGAAACCTCAGCCTTCCTCCCGCTCGTGTTTTAGCTAGGCTGGCAGCCACTTACTTGAGGCTGTGGTTCTGCATCGTAGCAAGTTTGTGCTTCATGACAAAATCTTACCTCCTATGAATTGAATGTTAACTTCAGGACAGTGTCTTCAGATGGACTGTGTCAAAGAAATGTGGAAAACTCCCACAAATATTGCCCAGATTCCTTAGCTATTGTTTTGTTTATATTCTAAAGCAGCCTCAGAGATGGCAGAAGACAGGTGTCTTCTTAGAAACTCAGTGTCTCTTGTTCGCCTGCAATTAATGACATTTCTCAGTTGCTCAAAAGAATACGGCAAACACTGAATCCCAGCATGACAGGATTTTCAGAACTTCTTTTTTACCATTTATTAGTGTTGCTGGAATTATATAAAGCTCATGAGTCACACATCCTCAGACTTACCTGTAATATCTCCATAAAGATAAGCAAAACCTTTACATAACCATTCTGCTACTGAGAGAATCTACATTTTTGTTAGCAGTCAGATCACTCCATTTTTAAGTTATCCCATAGGTAGATGGCTGCCATTTAATGTTTAGGATGTCTTTGTTTAGTAAGGTACCTCTTCTCTGAAAAACAGCATTTTAAACAAGGGATCAATAAACTAAGGGGTAAAAAAATTTGTCAAAGACTCTCACTAAAATATCAGCACCACATCATTATTCAAAATGTAAACAAAAACAAAATTAACAAACCATGACTCGGACACATAAACATTAGTTCATTTCAGTTGTACTGAAAAAGACTTGAACTTAACAATAAGCCATAACTAAGACACAATTACAATAGCTGATTGAAACAGTCTTATTTTTTGCACCTTTTTTCCCAAAGACAAACCTTCTCTGTTTGTCCCACAAGGGAAATGTAGCCATGAAGTTAAAATTGAAGTTAAAATTTCACACTTGTTTTTTATTGAGATGCAGGTCTTTAAGCGTAATAGTACAGAAAATCTAATAACAGCTTAACTGAAAAAAAAAGGAAATGTACAGTTTCACTGGTATTAGATTAGCACAATTCCTGTTAACAGACTAAAAATGCTGCTACATACTACTAAAAAAATCGAGTTTTTTAATTTATAAAGTAATGTTATTTTCAGGGTTTTCTTTCAATTTTACTCCTCTTGTTAGAAATAATTTTTAAATGCTAAAATTTCAATTAATCCACTACTACAGCCTCTATATAATAGTCTGTACATTTAAATACATGAAATGAAGGGTTAAAGATGCGAATATATGATTCTCTCAGATTCATTGTCATTTCTGCTCTTTTATCACTGTTAAACAAGAATCATAGAAGCTGTAGAAAGCAAATGCAACAACTATGCTTTTCTGTTTGGTTTTTCACACTCGAGCAGTGCAAGACATGCAAACATGAAATAAAACATCACTATCCTAGTACTATTCTGTATAAATAGCAGTTGAAAATAATTATATTCTACATATCACATCATATTTCATACCATACATCATATCATAATCATAGTTTGGGTTGGAATGGACCTTAAAGACCATCTCATTCCAACCCCCCGCCATGGGCAGAGATGCCTTTCATTAGACCAGGTAGTTCCAAGTCCCATTCAGCTTGGTGTCACCATACCACACAGCTTGGTGTTGTCAGTAAACTTACTGAGGGTGCCCTCGATCCCACTGTCCATGTCACCGACAAACAGTGCTGGTCCCAATATTGACCTCTAAGGAAATCTTTAATTCTGAATCTACCTACCCAAGACATCTCTACATCATTAGATCTGCTGAGATTTTGCGCTCCATCTTCCAGAACGTTTATCAACTCTTCTTTCGCTGTATTTCAATCCTATAAAAGAGCAAAGGGTCACAGCAGAATAACAAGGCTCGGGGAGAAGCATCAAAGTGACTCAAGAGCTTAATTGCCACAATCAAAAAAACTCACTGAAAGTTAAAAGTTCAGATTTGATCCAACTATGGAGAGGAACTGAATGTTTGGGACATATTCTGACCACCTGCACTGCCTTGTGCAAAGCATGCCAAATTAGAGGGAACAAGCATATATAATGTCTGGATACTTAGAAAAATGAAAGCCCATGGCTGAAGTGACTGCCCTTATGCACATGGTCAACATGCACATACAGACTGCAAACCACTCAAAAAAAGATATAATTAAGACACTAACTTTAGCTCTTTAACAAAAAACAAAACAAAGCAAAATAAACAAAAAAATTGCAATCGTTTGTTTTAAATGTCTCCAGAGGGAGAAACTCCATGACCTCCCTGGGCAGCCTGTTCCGGTGCTCTGCCATCCCTCAGTGTCAGGAAGTTTTTGCTCATGTTGAGAGGGAACAACTTCTGGTTTTGTTTATGGCCGTTGCTCCTCGTCCTGCCACTGGGCACCACTGTGAAGAGTCTGGCACCATCCTATTAGCCTCCCTTTGAGATGTTTATACGCATTGATAAATTCTGGGGCAGTGCGTGAATCTGTGCTTCGTACACGTGCGGGGGTGATGGGACGGCGGCAACAACAGCGCAGGCAAACGGCCAGAGGCACTGAGGGGTTAATGGGAACACCCGGAACTCCGCACACAGGGCTCCACTCGGGGCACACGAAGGAGCAGGACCGGCGGGCACTGAAGCGAGCCGAGCAGCGGGCGGGGCCCCCACACCACCACCCCGAGCGCCAGCAGAGGAGAGAAGCGCCG
>VZTE01005900.1:1082504-1105794 GCA_013397775.1 Eulacestoma nigropectus
GGCGGGCGCAGTGAGCGTGTGCTCCCGCAGGGCTCCAGCAGCTGGGAGGCGGCGGACCTCGGCAACGAGGAGCGGAAGCAGAAGTTCCTGCGGCTGATGGGCGCCGCGAAGGTGAGGCCGCCCCGCTGCCCGCGGCCCCCACCCGGGGCGGGCACAGGGACCGGGGTGCTTTCAGCGGGGCGCGGCGTTTTGTGGGCGATGAGCTGCGGGCCGCAGGGCGCTCTGAGGAAAGCGACAACAATTTAAAGCTGCTGGGCTTTGGGGCTCTCCTTCCAGGAGGGTTTGGGTTTCACCGCTGTTGTGGCCGCAGCCGTGTTACACAAAACGTCGCTCGGAAGTTGTGGAGTCCTTGCGCCGCAGCTTCATCCCCACCCCACGCCTTAAATGCTTTCAGGCCAGCTCGTAAAATTACTTGTTGACGCTTCCGAGAGAGTCGTTGTTACAAAATAACAAACCTACATACTAGGTCTGTAAATTTCTCTTTCACTGGGAAAAAAAACTTTACAAGAGTGGTAGCTGATTGATTTAATCAATCTCGGAAAGATTTTTAAAGAAAAAAATGCTCCAAAACTAAATTTCTGTTATGCTTGCTGCGAAAAATGCTGCAAAACTGGTTAACTGTAATATTGCTTTTTTCATGTATAAAATGTTGGTTTAGTATTGGTTTTACTTACCATCAAAAAAACATTTTTACTTGCACTAACTTATTTTGCTTGAATACAGTAATTTTGTAAGCAAAAATAGCTAACTGTATCAAAGAGGTGAAGGTTAGAACTTCTTAGAGGATAGGGATACAGTGCCCCATTAGAGCATCCCACTACCACTAATCTTAGTATCTGCTTGGTTACTTAATGCTGCTTGCTGTGTAATGCCAGTTCTTGCCTATTGGGACACATTTGCTAATGAGCAACTACTGAGCCAATAAATTAATCAGCACTGTGAAGATCTTACCTGACCCTGTGACCAGTCTGAAAGTGGGATCATCATAAGATGCACGGCCTGAACTGTTGCAGAGTGTCAGAGAAAGGGTAAATGATCAGAACCTGAATACACATCTGTCCAGCATCGTGTAGTATAATTTTCATATCAGTAGAGTGAAATAGAACCATCACTGGGGTCTGGGAAGAGCAAAGAGTGTGTAGTTGTTGGGGTTTCTTTTTCAGAAAATTCAGTAAAAGAAAGATGAAACAAGTTCACCTAGAGGCAGCAGCTGTTAGCTAGTAAAACTTACAGTCCTACAGTTGGGTGGCAGGGTTTGACAGCAGACCTTTTCCAGTGAAGATGTCCAGGATGTTGGCAGAGCTGTCAGTGCACCCTAAAGCTCCAAAACAAACTGCCTTTTCTTTTAGAAAGAACATACTGGCCGCCTTGTTATCGGAGACCACAGATCAACCTCTCACTTCAGGACAGGTCAGTTTATCCAACAGCTGATACAAAGTTGGAAATCTAACCCTTATTTAGGAACATTCCAGTACTCTGAGCTTGGTAGATATGGCAGGGAGAGATTTCAGGTTTTGTGGCTGCAGCTGAAGCTGGGTCAGGCTGTAGAGTTGTAGAAGTTCCTTATTTCTGTTAGATTACTGACAAATGGTTTCTCTGACTGCACTCACTTGCCTTTTAAAGTCCAGGTTCAGTAAAGTACCTGAAGGTCAGGTACACTTGAGTACAAAAGCCCTGGAAAATTGGGCCTGTATGTCCTCAGTCTTATTTTGCTATCAAAATAAGTTTTATTGCTGTTGGCACCTATCAGTCTATGCCAGGATATCCAAACTAAATTGTGCATGGAAAAGAACAGGGTTTGATTTCTCCCTGACCTGGTTACCTATTGAATAGAAAGATCTCTGCCCTAAGGCAATGAAGTAGAAGCTGTAAAGATCTGCAAGGTCATCTTGGCAATCAGCAATAATTGGATGTCATGTAGGACCATGGTAACTCCTTATCGTGTTTGCTTAGAAGTCAAACTGCACGGCACCCAGCTGGGTTGGACTGCACTGCCTGAGAGAAGCTTTGGTAAAGCCTTGTGGAATAGCAGCTGTCACCATTCCAGAAAACTTTCCCTCATGTTCTAGAAAGCTTTCCCTGATACGCTCCACTGATCATTTTTCACGTGATGAAAAGTTATCTGTGGACCAAAATAAGGCTGAGGATTGGTTGCAGGTGCTGCTGCAGGTAGCTTATTCATACCTGAATTTCCTAGAAAGGAAGTGATGCTGCTTCTTGGACTCATAAAGAATCAGTACTGGTTTGTTAATAGCAAAAAGTTCCTAAAATGCTGGGGTTTTAACAACTTCACCATACAATTCTTGTCCTTTTACAATAGCATACAGCTGTAACTTCCAAATGAGGAAACATGGATTTGTAATATAACTTTTCAGCTTCACAGAGATACAAATTAAAAGCTACTGTTGTAGGCCTCCTGGGGAGAACTAGAGATTCCTACTTTTTCTGGGTACAGAGGATCTTTAGCTTTTTTTGACCACGTTTTCCCACACTGAAAGTGATTATTTATTCACTTATTCAAACAAGTAAATAAAGGGCCTGTAGAAGTAGCTCATTAAATTAGTTTTTCTGCTACTTCCTAAGGATGGGAAAATGCAGAGCTGTAGTAACTGCTCCCAGTGATTGAGGATGCATGAAACAGTTTGATACAGCTCCATAAACAAGAGTGGTGGTATTGTCCCAAGGCGTGATGCTATATCTGAGGGATGATTTAATCACAGTAATCCCGTGTTACGTAATGAAGGTCACAAAGTTTCTCCTGCTGGGGCATGTTGCAGTATTGGCTGCAAGCACAGAGAACTCACACTGATTCCATTTACCTTGTTGAGTAGAATGTAACACTGCATAGTGCAACTCTGGAATGCGTCAGGTCTTAGGAGCTTCCCAGCCCTCTTTGTATGAAGGCAGTCCTGCTTGCACACTCGATACTGTTGCTTTAAAGCCCGATGGTTTGTATGCAGTAATACTCGATCCTAGTTAAGAATGGTTACATTTAAACTTCTTGACTTTGAAAATGTGACTTCCTGTAATTTGATGTCTTTGTTAATTTGAATGAACCATAACCAAAGTACCCTGGACAATGCAGGGGAAGAAGACAAGAAAATGAACGAGGAGTTGGAGTCTCAGTACCAGCAGAGCATGGACAGCACCATGTCAGGGCGGAACCGGCGCCACTGCGGGCTCGGGTTCAGTGAGGTACTGACTTCATTTGCATAATGATTTGGCTTTCACTTCACTAAGACAAGGTGGTACTGGGTTTAAAAATCCAAGCAAATTTCCATGGTTTGGGTTAAAGGACAAACCTATTGCAGGCACTTGACTGCTGTTTGTGTACGCTGTGGTTGCCATTTAGATGCTCATAAATAAGTGATTCTTGTCATTGTTCTGAGAAGTGATAAAACATACTTAATGCTCCAAAGTAGTCAAGACTGATTAGGGCACAAAGTGACAAATATATTAAATCAGAGTGTTGCTGAGGAATACATAAGTAGGCAGGATAACCATCTGCATTGTTGTTAGCAGTATCATTGGATAACCTCAGCATTCCTCATGCTGCAGTTTGCTAAGCTTCCTTGCAGAGGTCAGTCATAAATGGGAATTCTTCATGGTCTAGCCTTTAGTTCCATTGCGTCACACTCTGTGACAAATATTCAGTGTCAGTACTGGCATTACTGAACTGATGTGATCTGGCACTTCAGACTCATTGAGCGGTGTCTTTAGGATTTCTGCTGTAACTATATAAACCAGTGGCTGATGAATCCATGGATGTCACAGCTGGCATGGTTAACCACTTCAGGGGAGTTGCTTTCTGTCTAATAATTCATGACTTACAGGCCTCTGTTTAACAACATGGCCCATTTTAGTACCAAAGTGAAAGGAGCCATTACCTGAAACATTCTCACTGGGAAATTTTAAAGGCTGCAGTGGAGTTGCCAGGAAATAATATTTTATCTCTCTCATAATCTGAACTTACAGTTTCAGGAAGATGAACAAGAAGAGGAGGCAGCTGGACACTCCTCTGATGAGAGTTCAGAGGATTCTGAAAGTGGCTCTGATTCGGAGCAAGAGGAGTCTGGAGAGGAGCTACAAGCTGCTGAAAAACATGATGAAGCTGAGGTTCCAGAAAACAAAAAAGAAGCAAAAAGCAACTATAAAATGATGTTTGTGAAAGCCAGTGGTTCATAACTGCAGATGTAACAGCTTTGTATTTAAAGTACAGTAAGCCTTATTGTTACAGTGCAAAGTGGAGGACTGCTACAGCACAAATCTTTGTATTTTGATTTTAAGAAGACCCTATTAGATGACAAAAAGTAGTATTTGCTTTCTGTTGCCATGGATAACATTTTTATGGGCACAGTGATATTACTGGTTTTTGTAAAGTGTATAAAATCCTGGATGGAGAAATAAATTTGTTTTGTTCCTGCCCAATCTTTACAATGTTATCTGAACTATCCCTTCCCTTATTTCCTACCAGATAAGGAAGCTTCATGTTAGTGGTTTATTCAGTTAGTACCCCAGTCTTGAATTTTTAACTATTAAGATTACATGTGAATTACGTGATGTTGCATTAGTTGTAAAATACCAATATTAGCATTATTCTGTGATGTACTAGAGCTTTAAACAATGATTTTGTCTATAAATGCTAGTGTTGGCAGGGCTGAGAGGAGAAACTGCTCACTTTTGTGACAGCATTAATCACTGTATCCATCTGAAGTCCTACAGCAGTTGCATAGAGAAGATGTTTTAGAAAAGCATAATACAACAGAAGGCTCTAATTGCTTCTTTGGCTTTCTAACGAGGGGGAGGAGCTGTAGTTGTTTCTACCTTTCAGTAGAAAAGAGTGATTTTTTGAATTACTGGTTCCTGGCTATAGCACTGGGCTGTTATTAAAAATAACACCTTCTGAAGAAACCAGTTTAACTTTGAAAGAGAAAGTATACTTTGATAATAAAAAGGATATACAAATCATTTTAGCTTTTTTAAAATATAGAATAAAGAGTTAAGTATGCGAGCCCTTCTTCCTTTTCTCCCTGTACATGCATCCCTTGGAGGTCTGAGTCAATTAGCACAAGGCTGTACCTCTCAAGTCAACTTGATACACCTAGAAAGCCAGGAGTCCAGCAACTCCTTCCAGCAAGAGTTAAACACATCCATTCCTCTGCAAATTCATTGCATTCAAGTAATGAGTAAAATATCAGAGCTTTTTAGACTTTGTTTCCTCTTAGTACATCAGACAGATCACCTGCCTCTCCTGGCTGGGAGAACAGGACATCTGACCTGTACCTCTAGTACTGCCACAGCAGTGTTCCAGAGGATACTCCGGATGCTTGTGGAGACTCCATTCCTGTGTACAATTCCTGATGTGCAGACAACATTTCCAAGCCAGTTGGCTGAAGGAAAGCAGCAGTTTGTACTATCATTACCTAGTTTATTGAATGTAAACATTGCAGCATCAGCTATTGGGGGAGGACTTGGAATAAGTATGGAAAAAATAAAAATAATACTGTAAATAAAAACTGAGTGTAGATTTTGATTACTCTGTTTTACTACATCTGCATTTAATACAAGTTTTTCCACTCATTCAATTTTAAGAACAATGTTACAGCAGCCACTAATGGTCAGTCATTTGTACTTTATCTTTGTAGATTTTTTTGTTTTCCCAATATTGCAAGCTTCTAATACATAGAGAAAAAATTTAAGTTGCTTGTGCATTGTGAAGAGAGAAAACCTCACCATGACTTAGGAAAGCTGCTCTATCTCTAGGAAAGAGTGAGATGCCTC
This sequence comes from Eulacestoma nigropectus, assembly GCA_013397775.1. Lineage (NCBI taxonomy): Eukaryota > Metazoa > Chordata > Aves > Passeriformes > Eulacestoma > Eulacestoma nigropectus. Next base: position 1,088,286 of record VZTE01005900.1, read on the forward strand.
CCTAAGAGATCAACTGATTACTTTCCTTGTAGACCCATTCCAGGTTTTCCTAGTTAGACACTCGAGCAACACTCAAACCAGCATTTCACTGTTAAAATCTTTTAGCTGTGGCTGCCACTCACCTCTCTGCCTTCTCTATCCCAGGACTGCTGCTCTCTGGGCTTTCCCACCAGTGTGCAGGCACACAGACATTCACACTGGGATCTGGACAGAGCCAGGAAAAGCAGATCCAGCTGGCCAGCCCTGCATGGGTCTCTGCTGACAGACACAATGAGGGGCTCTTCCACTCAGCCTCTTGCCTCCTTGATTTGGCCATCAGTTTCAGTTATAAATAAATAGAACACCGAAAAGGTTAAAAAAAACCAAAACAACTGAAATTAAACTATTCTACATACAGCTCTGGCCAGAAAAAAAATCTACAGAACTTCCATTCCCCAAAAGTAGGACACCAAATATTGCGAACATCTGATGAGGTTTGGGGTAACGTCTGTGATGCTGACCTAAGACTCACCTGCTCAAAATAGGTGCAGAGGGAGTTCTACAGTCTTCTCTGTTTCTGCCTAACATTTATAAACATACTAAGAACTTGCAGACTGAGCTATGAAGCAGCATAAAAAGCTTCTGCACATATACCACGAAAGGCTGATATAACTCAGTGTAGTTTGTGCTTCGAATGTTTCAATTCAGGAGTCAGTTTTAGCAACATTTGATACAACAGTATCAGCAGTAGCGGCATAGATAGGAGCAGGATGGTTTCAGCTCATTGGAGAGAGGGAACACAGGAAAAATCAGTGTCTCGGTTGACTCCAGTCAGCCCTTTGCTTTTTCAGGTTGGTATGGAAGGAGCACCCGGAGAGAACAGCAGGGAACTGCATTTGTCTATTAAAACAAGACTTGTCCACTGAAATTCCTCAACTCAAAGACCAGTTAATGTCTGTCTCAATAGAAAGGCAGAAGTCCACCTGTTCTCCTACCCCTCAGGAAAGAAGGACTGAAGTTAGACCACAGATGGTTGTCACAGAAAAACCATCACATCTGATAAGTTCTCATCTGTTTCTAAACCACACTGAAAATTTACATACACAGGTGCATTCTCAGCACTTGGCTTTGGAAGACTGAAAACAACTGAACGAGGTCAAATGCACTGCTGCGCCTGTTCCCCTTCCATTTGTCCGGAGCAAGGAACCCCTCAAGGTGAGCTCCAGCACAGCCCCAGTGCCCACAGGTCCAGCAGTCACCCAAGAGGGTGCTTCTAAGCCAGGTAAAAAGGGATTCTCAACATCCTACAGGAATTCTCCGAGGCCAAGGAAACCAGATCTGTAAGTTGCCCTGTAGTTTCTTGCAACTGCTTTGCAGTTTACTCTCCCTTTCTTCCTGAAGAGGAGGCTGACAACTTGATTCCTGAAAGCACAATTTATAGGCCAGCTTCAAAGCTATAGGTCCCTCTAAGGCTCTGGTTGGGGAATTCACATCAAAGACAACGTGCACATGTTGTTCTGATGCCAGAGAGGACGGTTGGTAGAAATCTCCATGGATTTGCTACAGTCCCCAGTACAGGGATTAAATTATGCACTGAAGCTGCCTCTGTAAACTGCAGGAGACAAAGAGAATAAGTGGCAGTGCAATATCTCATAATCAAAGCCTGGCACCGCTCTTTGCATCAGTCTCTTGGAAGCTGTCAGGGGATTAAGAGAAGGGACATGTGTCAAAGTACCCTCAACGGAAGGGACAGGGCAGAAGCTGGTTTTGTTTGCTTTTAAGCCTGTCACCTCTGCATTTTTCCTGAGAAAAATATCTTAGTACAAGAGGTGTACAACATCGTGATGGGAGATGAGTTTCCTTAGTTTTTGCACAGCATTAAAAAAACACAACACTTGGTGATTTAAACCAAGTTGAGTTAGTTTCGATGTGCAAGTGCAGAAGGAGCTCACACTTACAGTTTGTGCTGTTATCTATCCAAACTCAGTACCATTTGTGGTGGCCATAGGAGGATCCAGTGGAGAAAAATAAAAAGGGAAGACTGAAAAGAACTTTAGATGCCATCTAGGTACAGAGTACAGCAACTGGCAATAGAAAAGACAATTGTCCTGCTACCAAAGCACTACCCTGAAGTCATTAGTGTTTCTCCTTCATCCACTACCACCATCAACATCATTCCCTTAACTCTTTCACAAAGTATTTTCCATACTAGGACACGAAACATTCTCATTTGCCAGCTATTCCTTCTTCTTACCTTCCCCACTACAATTTAGGCCAAGTCCTTTCATTGAGGCATTTTGATGCTGTCCAAGTCCACATATTTCAGCTCTTTGCATCTTTTTACTACTTCTCACTTCCCACCACCAGGCTGTTTTCCATTCTCACCTTCAGCCCCTTATTTACATCTTGCTTGCAGATACATCTCTGCCATTATTTCCTACAATCTCACTACTCACCTTCACTTTCTTAACCTCTTCCTTCCTTTAGTGCATCCTTATACTACAGCTCCTGGTGAGAGGATTCAAGAAAACATTGTCCTTCAAGTTTACATCTGGTAACACAATTTCAACAACAGCAGCTCCAAAAATGCTAATAGTGTTTTCTTTGGAGGCTGTTTTCCACTCTCTGTAAGGCAACCAGGAGCACTGACAAGTAAATAACAAGCCAACAGTGCCTAAATGTGCATGTACTTTCTATATGCACTTACTTTTTATACCTTTGCAATACTTTCTGGGGTCATTTACTTTATAATTAGCACTTGAAGTTATTCCACCATCTCCCAGCAATTTCATGGCAGCCTTTATAATTTTACCTCCCTCCTATATTTACCTGTAGTTTAACATTCCAAGTGTGGTTGTTGCACAGAATACCTCCACAGACTTGTATTAAAAATGCTCTTTAAAATTCCAGAGCTTTGAACTAAAGAAATATCTCAAGAAGTTTTCATGGAAAGTTCATCGCGGTTGGTTCAGTTCAGCTGCAGTTAGATGCACCTTTTCAAATAATGGAGAAAAAAAAATGTAAAGGGGTCAGACCCAATCAATACAGTTGTTCAAACAGAATTTCAGGCACTGTGATGTGGGGATTTTTTGTGCTCTTTCTTTGTACTGCTCCACTATGAAGAAAGGTTGCTTTTGCTAGTAGAGCAATAAAAATCTTAGCCTTTTGAATACAGCCAAATAACCAATGAGAATCTTTAACAGGTACGGAAAATACAGCAATTTTTTCGTGTTTTTCTTGTGCATGGCTTTGTTCTTTTTATAACCACGCAGTACACGGGCACACAGACACACACGGCACAAGCAAACGCTTTAAAACACCCACAGATAGACATAAATCAGAGGGGTAACATCATATCCTGCCTTCTGTATCTTCTAAGTTTTGATGCTGAGTAAATCTGGTCTTTCCTTCATAGAACATCCAGAAGTTAATTGCTAAGACACCTGGGAAATAGGTGGTTTCATAGAGGGGAACAGATGCTGATATAAAACACACACAAATATATTTGAAGAGCTGGAAGTCAGGAGTAAATGATGCAGGGGGAAAAATAACAGTGTAAAGTATCAGAACGGGTTGGGAGTGCTCTGCTTTCTCAAAACACCAACCCCTCCCTCCAAAGGCTGTGGGGTACCCAAGACCACCCTGCTGGGTTTTAAGAGCTTTTTGAAATAGCAGCACACAAGTTTAGTAGCATCCTTCAGTAGCTTTTCCTTCCACACATACTTTCCAGAATTTAATCTCTTCAGAGTTTCCTGAAAAACCTTTCTATCTACTTTTGGTGGGGTCTTTTCGCTTGTGCAGGGCTTTGTGGTGGTGGTGTTTTTTTTCTTCCCAAGTATTCCAAAACAGCCTGGATGCCTCTAAGTACTGCTTACCTGCCCAGTCCTTTAAAACAAACAGCTTAATACAGATGTGCAAAGACAAACAGTGCTATAGCTCAGCAGGATTCCTTGCAGCCCAGCAATGCACACCAGCTCAAAAAAATACTGAAAAACAGGGGTGGGGGCTGTTGTGCAAGTCCAAAGAGGTGAAAGAGGTGCTACTTATAAGTATCAGGCTGTACTTCTATAAATGAAGCTGGGAAGTAAAACTTTAGTAACTTCGGCTGAAGAAATTAAAACCAGCTGTATATGGGAAGAGAAGTCAGCCTGCAAAATTTTTGCTCGGTGTAACATTACAAAACACTAATTAAAAACCAGCACAATCAAAAGAACTGATAATGCTCTCTAATGAGTGAGTTCAGTTAGTCCCAAACACCCCACTGTTTAATACGCAGAGGGGAAAAAAAAAAAACACTTTCTGGCCAAAATATTATTGTTCTGCAAGTAAGCATATTTTTTTTCTAGTTTTAATACTAGGAAGTAGCCTGTAACACCTAGAAAAGAGCACGTTGATTAAAAGAAACAGAACTGAAAAAGGAAACTGACCCAAACCAAACACTCTATGCATAGGAAAACTAGCCATTGTTATTTAAAAACTACACCCATCCTTACACAAGATGGTCACTAAGAACAGCATTTCACATATTCAACAAAAAGTTTTGGAAGAAAACTTATCCTTTAATTTTTTCCCAATACGGGATTAACTACAGACATGACCAAAATCTTTAGATCAAGACTGGTTTTGTTGAAAATGTTAATGATGCATCTGTTTAGGGCAAAATCAGTCTCTTCCACGCAAGCTTGAATGAGCAGATTCTGTGTGTGTGACCAAAGGAAAGAGAATGAACATCTCCCCCAACCTGCAGAGCAGCAGTTGCCTGTGCTCCTTTCCCTTCATTGCTCCATTGTGCCCCACAAAAAATAGGACAAGCACATCTTAAGCAGCTCAGCTCTGAATTTCTGCCACTTGCATTCAAAGGCCAAGCACTCACAGCCTCAAACATTCGCCCTCGAATTCACACAGTCAACACTAAGCCACAGAAACACTTCTAACTGCTGCTTCACATTTTGTTTGAGAGATAGATTTTCAGAAATTTCCAGTGTTCTCCATCAACCTGGTGTCTTTGGAGGGAACTGCTGGGAAGTCCAACACTGCCAGTGAGCTGCAGCTTTGCCAGTGCCCACCACCTTCCCCTTGGCCAACACTCCACTCTCGCTATTCAAGAATAAAGACAGATTTCATCATATGCTTAGAAAACATCTCTATAAACAAAACAAAACACAACCCTCCCCCAACAACCCCTAATAATAATAAATAATAATAAAAATTATTATTATTACGATCATTCTTTAAAAGGTAGAACTTGTACAGAGAGAGCCTGATTCAAATCCCAGTGAAATACATTCAAAACTGGGGAACTTCAACGGGATTTGAACCAAAGAAGAGCAAAATGTGATAAAAGCACAAATGACTCAGGATTTCCAACTACCTGGACACTGACAAGAGAGCAGACAAGACAGAGGCAATAGGAGGCAGTTATGTTAATATTTTAATCTGTACATATACCATTTTCCAAACTGTTACATTTTATTTAAATTAATGTTTTCTTGCAAAATATTCATTTATGCTTTCAAAACTTTTTTATAAAGGCAAAAATAGATCATTATTTTGGCAAAAGGTTTTGAAGTCGATACTGGCAGTATTGAGGTAAAATAGATTGCATTAGCTAAATATATACTTTTAAGAATATTTCTGAGTATAGTGTTAATATAATATGATTTGTCTTAAAGTCTGAAACACAGAGGTCAATTCCAAGGGGTTTTTAGCTACTACTTGAACAAAGGGAATAAACAAGTTAGTGGTTTCACAAAATACTGCAGAAGTATTTCTGTTATTTCTCATCCAGAGCTGAATTCAGCTACTAATTACATAACATTGGGAAGTTTTTGCATGTCTTGCATTCAATACATACACAGGGTCTTTTCAAGTATAGTTGCAGCAATTCAGTTAATCTTATTTTCTCCTTATTGTAATAACCTTACCCTTTTGTCCTATGCATAAGCACAACACAGAATTTCAAAGTTTGGCAAAGACAAGCACCAGGTGAACATACATACAAAATTAGCAGGTGCCACATTCCATTAGTTTTGCTGTTTCCAGGATAAATACTAGGCAATATGTCATACTGTAATGTCTATTGAAAAAAAAAAATCAGAAGAAAAATACGTATTTTCTAGCCAAATGACACATTTTAATTTTTTATTGCTTACTTCACATATTTTAATTAAAAATCATCTTCTTTCACATCTCAACTTTCAAAAAAAAATAGAATTTGTTAGCTGTTTGTTATAGAGGGGGCAGCACTACTGTCAAGGGCAACCTAACAAACTGTAGATTGATACCAGCAAGTTAATCATCTGGGATCAAAAAAAGGAAATGGGAGTTAAAACTGGCTTTCATTATGGCTTTCTTGGGAAGTTTCTTCTATACAGTGGTTACTAATATTCAGAAATTCAAGCTAATGGCTCTTGCAATGGATTAATTAATGGGCAAAAGGGTGGGTGATTAAGTCTACAAAAATATTCAATCCAAAACACCCCTTCACCAAACCTGTCACCTGCATTAGCTCTATCCATACCCTATGAACGTGCTTCTGGGTTTGCTCAAATTTGGGGGCTTTTTTTCACAAAAATTTACAATGTGCATCTGAGCCTGAGGGGGAAGAAACAGCGTCTTTTAGTATCTATGAAAGAAGTGTCTTTTTAAATGAATTCAGCCCTTGATTTAAAGAAAAAAAAATCTAAAATACATAGTTCTAAAAATACATCGTCAGTATTTTACAGAGTTTATTAAAAGTGCTGTTTATTCGTATAAAAAGTGGGAACTAAACTGAAGTAAATAAAAAATGATCTGCAGTTCTCTTCATTTTCATAGAAAATCCCCCTATTGTTCTCTGAATGTCTTTCCAGAAGAAGGTGTCATCAGCCAACGAGTATCTCCACAGAAACCTGGAAAAGAATCTCCTCTGTCTTCCATGCCGTGTCACAAAGTGGGATTTGCCTCGAGTCTCACGTCAATGTTCACTTACTGCTTTGGCTGGTGTGAAGGAAAACAAAACATGGTTAAACATTGAAGGGAGTCAACCAAAGCCAAGCAGTAAGCAATTGCTGGAAACCCCTTTTTTTTTTTAAGCCTTTTGCAGTTTCACAGAAGGCACAATTCATACAGACACATTAAATGAACAACTATCTCATGATGCCACTGATGCGCAAGTTCCTGTGTCCCCTGCATGGTGCTGGTTATCACAACTACTTTCTTTTTCTGAAGAAAATGCAAGTTTATAAAAATATATATATTTGTAATTGTATATCCATGTGTAAATATTTGTATAGACATGTGCTAGACATGTTTTTAAGTCAGTCTGGAATCACAGAATGGTTGGGGTAGGAAGGGACCTCTGAAGGTCAGCCCCAGCCCCCTGCTCGAGTCTCTGACACTGTACAATTATTTGAGTTACTCAAGCAACCCTCTTTACTACTTCATCTCTGCTTTATCTTGTTCAATTTCAGGCAATAAAATTAAGCCAAAGGAAATCAGAAAGGTAAGAACAACATCAAAGGAAAATATGGATGCATAGCAAGTGTCTTAACTAGGGGCACTTAGCAGTTGCATACAATATTTACACTTTTTCCTATTTCAAACAGGGAAAACTCTGCAAATCCTACTCAGAAGAGATACAAATACAGATGTTTCTTTGTAAGGACAACAAAATTATCAGAATTTTAATACCTGAAGTGGCAAAATAACCTAACCAGAGACAGAAAACCGTCAACATGATCCAATGAAAGGCACGATCAAAGTCAACACAACATTTCAGAATTGGTTACAAAGGGCCAAATTTTCAGCTCACCTCAGCTAAGACTCCGATGCCAGCTCATGTGTAGGATACTAGCCCACAAAGGAAGCCCCTGCTTGTACAAGGGTGCACTTTGGATTCTCTTTTTGTACGCCCTGAGCAGCCACTTGAGTACAAAAGGCTGCTGAAAACCTGGCCCCTTGTTACCCAGAGCACAGATGTCTCCTCCCGTCACCACAGTAGGACTGAGGAAGCACCTCACCTGCAGAGCGACAGCACCTATCTGAAGACTTCATCAGCCCACGTGTTAGCTCATTAGAAGCAATATTTACAGGAACAAAAGGTTTCCGAAAAAGTAGCTGCATGCTTTCATTTGGACGTAATTTTGATTTAGTAAGGAAGTTAAAATTTAGCAAGCCACAGCACAGGCACGATGGCAAATCAGACATGCCGAGAGCAGTTAGTTCTTACTTGGAAGGTGTTTAAACAAATGTGTAGTGAAATCCATTGCTTAGGGGGGAGTGAGGTGGCTGTGGTACAGAAGGTGAGGGTGCTTTGGGTGGATAGGTCAACTGCTGAGCTAGAAGGGATCACACACAGGAATTAGGCTGCACAATCAAACATTCACATCATAAACGGAGTGACCTTAATTTTCTACCACACGAATAGGAAACCTGATCAGCAATGAATGAGGTGCTATACTATTTTAATCACATGGAACACAATGTAAACAACAACATTTCTACCTGCTGCTTTTGTCTACTCCTTGCATAAATTAAACAAATAAAGATTCCTATTTGGATGAGAGTATGGACAACCTATCTTAAGATGAAATTTTACTGGAACTTTATGAAGGCACACAATACTGATACACTCTCATCAGCACTGCTTTTAAAGCTGGAGCTCTGGACCAGCACCTATATTTGCTAATTTGATTTCAAGACTTCACTGAGGCTGTACAGGTTTTCGACATTTCCTTTGTTATACGCCAGTGAGCAGAGACAAAAATAATATATAGAAAAATAACATTTAAAAAATCACATACGTGTATAACATTTTGCTTAGTGCCATGCGTGATACAGTAAATACATTTTCATATCTCAGCTTGAAAATACAGGATAAAGACTACAATGATAAAAAGTATCCTTGTTTATAAACCAGAGTAACAGTATAGTATTAGAAGACAATAATAATAAAATTGAAGACATTGAAACTCGATCTAAAATTCTGCTTTTACATTTAGGAGGGCCGAAGCACACAACATAGGAAACAACTTCTTAATACTCTTGTATTTGACTTTAATCTTCCAGATTCTTGGCATGATTTCTACTCAAAAGATTGATTTCTTATTAGGAACACAGGAAACCCTAAAATGCTACTATTAGATAAATGTACAACTTATCTTACAAGATTTACATTAGCATAGTATCCTAACATAACTGCTTGCCCTGAAAAATGGGCAAAGTTAAGCTTCACAGTCTGTTCCACAAACAAATCTTTGTAAAAAAATCTAGATAATTAATTTGGAATTTTCAGATATGGTCTGCTTCATCATCAAGGAGTAAATGACAACCCACACTTCAAAAATCAAACTACGAAAATAAGAATGTGAAGAAATTTCTAATATGAGACTACATGAGAATGTCCAATCAGCTGTGCAAAGTGCCAAAGGCTTTTCTTTTTAATTACCTTAGATCATCAGATAATAGGCCATAACTGAAAATCCTGAACTCTTTTCTGGTTTGTAGATTTTCTATTAAAACCAAACTACTCTGGCTTTCTTTTTTTTTTTTTCTCTTTTGAATACCATGAAAGGTCCTTGCTTTTAAAGAAGTAAGAAATAACTGAAATCAAAGCAAGACATATTTCAAGAAATGAGTTTTTGAGGTATAAGTGTGGCAACAAAAGCTGTGCACAAACATAAAGGTTTGGAATTCCTTAAAAACCTTAGTCTTTGGCTACTGTGTTAGGGTTTAAGTGTCTGAAAGACAAAGAGGCAGCTGCTATGCTTCACAAAGAAAATTAAACTAAAACTTATCTCACAACTGACGGCAAATTTTCTGAAGCAGCATTTAAACACGCAGTGCCAATACACACTTTAATTCCCTCTTTGAGGAAAATGAAAGAATTTAGAAGATTTTTGTGGTTACATATATATCTAAAAGATTTTGATGGGTCACACTTTTGAGATAATTAAACATAAAAAATTAAAACATATAAATAAAAAACCGATAGTAATGAAATGTATACTACTACATTCACTACACAACATTTAAAAAAATCAAACTCATTTCAGTACTGTACAGTTGCTACAAGTTCAGGCACACCCAGAAGTAACTTAACTGGCCCCATGAAGACCTTTGAGTAGGGCACACACTCTGCTCTTGTTGTACTGACACAGAGTAATTTCAAGTACGGGCTGTGTTCATCTGGGCTGATCTTAGCCCAGATGTGTGACCTTTTCCCAGCAGCAGCTAGAACTCAAGTTGCAAAATGCTGCACTGGCTCATACCTCATTAATAAAAATCCCATTCCATAACCAAAGGATTGGAGTACCTGTTACAAGGTTCTGGTCACTAGAACTGGAATGAAAGTGCTGTGGAAAAGCCCTTTTGATACACTGATGGCCTGAAGGCCCACAAGGTTATTCCTGAAATGCTCCCATGATTTCACAGTTCTGTTTTTCTCTTTGTTTAGTTTAGCTTTATAATGCCTGGCCTCTTCAGCGAATCATTTTATCCCCACCAGTCAGTTAAATTACCTACAGAAACTCTCTGAACTCTCAAGATTCCTATCTTGAAAATGTATTCCTTCCCCTCAGAATGCCATTCCCCTCAGGTTTAGCTGGCACTGCATCCCTGAGTGTACAGCCACATTCAATCAACACTCTGTTACCGCAGATGCACGTTACGCACTCCGATATTGGAATAATCTCTCTTTAACGGGAAGGTCTTAAGGGCTGCTGTGGCAAGAGCCATAAGTTTAAACTGACAACTTCAGATGAGAAATGTGCGCATTTTTTCTCCATCATAGCTGAAGTTTCCATTATTTCCATTCTCCACTGGAACAGTGAATGGTGCCAGTTATAAATGGCAAGTCAGATACTTGGGGAAATCGCTGCTGTGTGGATTAGTGTGTGATACAAATCTCTTGACATTTCTTACTTATTTCAACTACAAAGCAATCAAGAGTGAAATTATCACTTTTAGCAACATTTTGCAAAGGATCTATTAATTTCCAGGCATCAAGCAGAATTCATGCACAGCTGTCTTGCTCTGACCTCTCATCCTGGTCACCAGACAGAAACATGCCAATCCCCATTTTACAAGGTCTTTTTCAGCCTGCTGTCACACAGCTCAAGCTGCAAATTATGGTAGCCTAATCTCAATCACTGGACCAGGGAATCTTTCTCTTAAAAAAAAAATTTTAAATCCTCTTTTCTTGATTTTTTTTAGAAGTCACAGATCAATTTACTTTTAAAAAATGAATATAGAAATATTTAATATAATTATAGAGAATTCAGTTAAACGTTAAATTCTTTAGCTCTATTAGTTAGAGCAAGTTTCCAAGTTCTGAACTTACTGATCATACTATTTTGCCCCCTTTATCCTGTCCACTGGAGGCCAAATACTCAATGTAAATCGTCAGCCCCTCTCCATTTGTTACCTACACACACTCTTCACTATTTTGAATGTGAATGACTAAAACTTTCTCTCATGCCAGGAGCTCAGCAACAACCCCACACAACTTGAGAAGCTGGTAAGAAATAGCTGTTATTTTGTAAATAACTAAGCATTACCTGCTACCTCCTTGCTCCTCTGAGAGGCTTCAGAAGCCAGAGCGTATGAAATGGTAATGATGCGCTCCTGCTCCTGCAGCTGTGAATCTAAATCAATCGAGTTGTGTTTGTCCTGGGCAACAGTAGGCTGCAGATTGTGCATACTGGGGGGAAAGTGAAAAACAACATTAACATTTGCAAACATAAAGAATCCACCATGCAGATAAGAACAAGCTTGGATTCAGACAGCAGTTTTCAGATCTCATCCATCAAGCTCCCTGTTTTATCGCCATTCTTTAAAATAGGGTTGACGTTGTATGCAAATGCCTACAGCACAAGGAAAAACGATGCAGCCACCACACATTCAGTCAAAATTTCTGCATAGCCTTAAGAACATCTGAAAGTCCTTTGCTGGAAATATGCTGTTTAAGTGAAAGCGCTACAAAAGTGCTATTTATTTGAAGCTGTTAGTAAAATTCCTTGCTAATGCTCAGAGGAAAAGGAAACAACCTGGTGGTCCTCAGGCTGTGCCCTTTCCAAAGAGAGAGCAGATCCTTGACATATCAAATTCCTGAAACTGAATGTTCAGCTGACTCTATGTTAGCTCTAAGTAGCCAAAAGTGTTGTTCCACAACTCCAGCTCTCTAGAGACAACAAAAACTTGCTCTCATGCCGACTTTTCTTCTGCTTTTGGCCAGATTCATGCCTTTCCTTTCCTTCCTCCTCACTCTCATCTACAAGTTGGTTGGTAAGGACTCACTAGTATTTTAGGATTCTCTGAACAAGAAAATGGACATATACAAAAATCATCATTATCTCCTCTACCTTGTTTTGAAAAGCAGCTCTAAGTATACTACATAAATTCTGAGTGCATTTTCTCAAAGCTACAAGTTGCATTCAGGTAACAGAAATTAAGATTGTTGTATGATGTTAGTTCTCAATGTTTAACATGAGCCCCTGCGTAAGATTTGGAAAAAAACCTAAAACCTAACCTTGATTTAGTAAGAATACTCTTTATCTTTTCTGCTTTCCGCTGCCTTGCTGCCAGTTCTTCTGTAGAAAGGGGCTCTTCTGGCTCCAGTTCAACATAACGTTCTGGAATTACAACCTTCTCAGGTTTTGACAACTGTAGAAAGAAAGCAAGCATCAAGTTTTCAATAAGAAAGACTTAGAAGAAATTGAGATAAATCCTCCTCAATGGGAGAACACAGTGAAAAGAATAAAGCATGGATTTTCACAGTCAGTACATGTACCTGATGCTAAACACTCCTTCTGAATATCTAGCTGATGCCCTTTCAACAGTGTCTTTTCCCTCTGATTCTTTTTACTTCAGAAGACAGACTGAACAAATATTAAAAGGGATTACAGAAGAAATCAGAATCAACAGAAAACCTTTTTTCAGCTCAGGCTTAGAGCCCCAAGTAGGACACTGCCTAAAGCTCTTGCAGCAGAAAGAAGCAACCACTAAAAGACCGACTGGACAACTCGAGATATTAATGTCATGATATTTGTGTCATGCCAGCCAGAACTTCCTACAACTGAAAGGAAATATCACCTAAAGTTTTAACCTAGGATGTCATTCTTCTGAGACTGGATAATCTTCTGTGAGCAGCAGAGGGAAAAAAAGGGCAAACAGAAATACACTACACCGTGCAATTGTAACAACACATTGCATAAACTAATTCTGTAGACTGAAAATTTTAACATGATTCCATGAAAGCCAGAAACAAGTTTTTGCTAGGATCCACTACTTTGTGGGAAATTTTCTCTCAATCTAACGAAAATAAAGTTTACAGACCTTGAAAATCAATTCTTATCATATAGAATAGACTGGTTTTGAAAACAAAAATAGAGGATGTGTGAATAAATGGAAATAAGTAAAGAAGTATTTTTTTTTTCTTCTTCTTGGAATTTTGTTAAAACGCTCATGAGGCAATGAGTTTTCAAAATTCAAAGTTTTCAATGAAAATAATCCTAAATTTTTTCACGACTGACTTTGGTTCACACTAATTCAATGGATTATGTAAAGTGGCCTGACCTAACCCCCAGTGCTTTGGCTCAGTAATTCACAGGCAGTCACAGGCCAAGAACACACACTGGCACACACACAATCATATTGAAATCATAGCCTCAAGTTTTTATATTTCCTTCTCACAAAACCCAAGGCCAGTGCTTCCAGAAAAACCCTCATTTTTCCACTACACTTCCCTACTTTTGAATCCAAGTCCTCCATGGAGGTCTAGATATAGACATATATACACTTTTTTTTTAATGTGTATTTCTATCTCCATACTGTATCTAACCTAGATTAGCTCATCCTGTCACTTTCAGAATAACAAACCCATTGAATCACATGAACAGCAGATGGATTTCCTTAAAGATACAACTGAGGCACAGAGGTACTTCGAACACAGAAGTGCCTGCCAGGTGAAGAGGATGGCCACATGAAATGGGAAAGGACAACAAGGCCAGGTTGGATGGAGCTCTGGTTCGGTGGAAGGTGTCCCTGCCCATGGCAGGAGGTTGGAACTAGACGATCCTTAAGGTCCCTTCCAACACAAACCATTCCATGATTCTAACCTGGGTAAACTGCGAAAGAAGCTTTACACTCAGAGTTTCAGACCTATTCCAGTTACTCTGAAGCAGGACAGAAATGCCTAGGAGCAAAAATGTCTCCTATCCAGGGCTGAAAGAAAGTACAAAGGGATTCCCATAGCCCTGGAGGCCTTCTGGAAAAGAAAAATTAATAGCAGAGTGCAACAACGAAAGGCAGTAGAACAGAAGTTATTTTCTGTTTCTGAAGTTTACAGAAGCACTGTATTTTCTGTAAAAATTATACAAAGATTAACTGAAAGATCCATTCATTCATAGAGTTCAACAGATAACAACTCACAGAGTAAACCTTTTACAAATATCTCTCTCTGTAAAGTGATACTCTGCCAACAGCTTTCAGAAGAGTACAGGTGCTTACTAGTCTAAATATCATTAATAGTTTTACTGGTTTGCCATCTCCCGTGGCATTTAACACAGCACAAGGCACCCACCCCCTGAGGCCTTTCCACTTGCTGTGTTCTCTCCTTCCCACCAGATGGCTCAATCGCATTTCAAACTGACATTCGCTCAGCTACTGGAGCTGAGAAAAGACCTCGTGCCCAGAACACCAACCAGGTCATTCCAAAAGCTGACAGAAATATGTTTTCTGTTCAAGCCCAAATAAAGCAGTGCTTCCTCGTCTCTATCATCCTTTGCCAGTCAAAATGAAGAGCACTAAGGTAGCTCTGGGGAACTAACTTTTCCTTCATTCCTGTTTCTCATTTTTAATTATTCTTCATGTTGTCTTCTCATCTTTTTTTCCCAATTTATAGAACCTTCCCTAACTTAATCACTCTTTCCTTTATAAAGCCCGAGATAAATATTTCAAAGAGTAGAGACAACTTTTCGATTTCTTCTCTCCACTAAAACACAATACAAACACAAATATTACAAAGGTGCCAGGTCATAAATTTTTAGTACCCAAAAGACTCCTTTTAGTTCGAGCTTCCAGCTAACTTCTGAAAGAAAGGATGAGAATTCACTACCTAAAACTTAGAAAGGTTAATATTTTGGGGCAGAGAATAGGAGGGAAAAGATTGTGAGTGTTACCTCTCTGCTGATATCTAAATCATAGTCTTGAGGCTCCAGGTCAGTCTCTGTCACTGCTACTGGCTGAACTTTTAACCATTCATTTTCATCCTTGTCTTCTCCACGAATTGCCCTCTCAAGTAACTGCAAATCAAATTCTTGCTCTCGTTTCCACTGGTAATAGATACAAAACAATTAACAGCATTCAACCATACTGCCAAATTCACCACATAGCAATGTACATTTCTACTGCTGCAAATGCTACACTGCTGCAAGAATCACCAGGGCAAACCCTGAACTGACAAGAAAAAGAAAACGCAACTGCACTTCTTGGTACATATGGGTGGGAGTTTTGATCTCTAGCTGTGCTGTGAGGAATTCAGAGTATTGTTTAATTTTACATGTTCAGGAGAATTACATTCTAAGAAATTTATTAATCCCAATTTTAGATTTGCTGATTAACATAGAACCAGCTACACACAAACATCTTTGGAAGCACAGGTGTCACTACCAGCAAGCCTACAGACTGACAGAGAAGTCCTTGGCATTGTAAAGAGGCAGTGCTGTGTGGTCCTGAATCACTACACAGAAAGGCTATTTACAGTGCTGGTTGAGAATCACAACTTGAAAATTTTATGTATAATAAAAATAATACCTACTGTTTAAAGTTGATAATACTTTGTGTATTAGCGTTAACTTGTCTTGAATTAAAAACTAATTAACTTTTAAGCTCTTCAGACTTTACTGAAAGCGGAGTCTAGCTACCTGCAAAAGTCTTTCACATGGTCTTTAAAAGGTAAGCATTTAGCTTTAACTAAATGACATATTATTAGCTTTAACTATTAAATATTTATTGATACTTAAATTTAGCATATTTAAACTAAGCTGCATAATGTAGAGTACTCAAAATCACTGCACAGTAGTCCCTTCACAACTACACACAGTACAGTTACACATAAACTCACACTTGAGGACACTACCAATACCTTTTTGTTCAAAAAAATTAAGTTCAGTTGTAGCATCATTCCAGCCAGTGGATCTGAGCAACTTTACCATACATGATATTAAAACCAGTAGGAAAAAGGAGGGAGAAAAACAACAACAAAATTATCTCCTCAAGGTTTTGAGGGAATCAATAGGAGAATGTGTCACTTTTGTATTTCTTAAAAATGTCTCCAGTATTTCTGGTACAAATCTTTGGCTTGTTTTGGATGAAGTTTGAACTCCATGTGAAGTCCTTAGATTTCATTATGTCACTTGCATTAATAAATCTAATTGAAACCTATTCATGCACAAGCTCTCAGAATTCACTCAGAAGATAAGTATCTTCCATGTAAATTAAAAAGTTAAGTAGGTAAAAGGCAATTATATCTCAAAAATTAATATGTTACAGAATTCAAAAGAGAAAAGAACATTTTCTCATATGAGTACTCCAAACTCATTCTTCTACTCATATTCGAACCAGGCCTGATTGATATAGTATATTTTAAATACACTGTATCATTTTCAAGTTGTTATTATATATAGGTAAGAAAAACATCAAACCATTCTTAAGAAGCAGTACTTTTATTGGCTTTGATGTTGCAACTTTTACATTAAAAAGGCATTGTATATAACAAATGAATTCATGTACTGTGATCAATACTTAAAATGTCATACTACACTTGAGAGCTGACCAACTAAAAATTAGAATTACACATACAATGTATGTTTAAAGCAAATGTTACACACTGAGCAGCACTTCAATTATACATTTAACTGTTTGCCATTTTGGCTGCTAAATAATTGTAATGCTGTAAGTAATTGTGCTATCAAACATGCTCTTGTATATCAAAGCCCTATAGGTACAAGAGAGGACCTCTACAAAACATTACTAGGGCTGAAAAACTCTATTTTAATTCTTTACAGCAAGAAAAAGACCAAGATGGCACCCAAATTTATAAATAAAGTGTTTGCCACAAATGTTAATAATGAGTGTTACGAAAATGTTTCAATTCGACTTGTGCATGTTATGTGGGGCAGAAAACATAAGAAGCTCAGATTTATTTCTTCCAATTAAAGTACGAAAGTAACAGTGATACTACAGTACTACAATTTCCAAACATTATGCACTGTCTTTAAAAAATTTGTGATTGCAAAACAGAAGACAAAACAGATGAATGTCTCCAAGCAGTGCACTCGTATTTACTGGGAAAGTAAATACAAACAACTGGCTGCAAATTAGTGCTACAGAACAGTGGGAATGAAAAGCTGAATATTATAAGGTTTTTTTAATGCCAGCAATTGACACACATGTACTAAATGCAATTAAGCCTGGTAAAAATTGAGTAGTCCAGTTAGAAATTTTAAAGTAACTACAAAAGTCTGCAAATTAAAAACAAGCAAACAAAAAA
>VZTE01005900.1:1105851-1244128 GCA_013397775.1 Eulacestoma nigropectus
AAAAAAAAAAAAAAAAAAAAAAAAAAAGAAAAGGCATTAGGTATGATGTGACGAATCTAAAAGCAAGAGATCTTGTGCAATGAATTAGGTAAAACAATGTGATCATTCTAAAGCTCTAGTGGACCAAATAAAAAAATAAATTAAAAGACCACAGCATAAGTGCAATTACAGTACAATCCTGGTTTAGCACCAAGTGAGCAACTGGGTAACTTCACCAATTAGAATTGCTTTGGTTAGTATCCAAAATGTATCATTATAAACTTATCATCTGCACAGCATTTACTCTTAGAATGCAACAAAAATATTTTTCTTCAGCAGCTTAAATTTGAGCCTTATCAGAATATTCTACATTTTGAGCTTTAAGGAAGAATTTGTATCAACTAAAATACATCAGCTCTCACACAAATTCCTAATCAGCACAATTAGATTTTAAAACTGATTATCCATTTATCATCTTTTTAAAAGAGAACAAACAAACACCACCTTGGTCTGATATTACCACCGACTATCTTGCAGGCTAATTCATGAATTAAAAGGAAAAATACCCATGGTGAGAAAGAACATTCTAAAAGGCCCATTCCATTATGAAGCAGTTTTAAAACTGTACAAGCTTCTGACACTTTCTAAGTACAATTCCAAGAAAAAAAAAAACAAATCATGGCTCTGAAATCACCCCAATACACTGGCATCTCCACTCATCACTAACCCTTGACCAACTTACCTGCTGAACCTGCTACATTTACCTTAACTACAAGTAAAAAAGATCATCTGTTCCTCACACTCTCTGAACTCATTTGCTACCACAAGACACTAATTTAATTGGACTAAAAGCATCACACACGCTCAAGTGAAAGTGCTTGCCAGGGGAAAATAAAAGAATAAATCCAAAGATATTTTTAGTTTAGTCCTTTTAAGGCATATCTAACATACTGAGCCTACGTCCGCAGACACGGGCCTGATGAAAGACCGAGATGAAACAGGCTGCCTTTCTCCTTGGCTAAGAGTTCTCTTGCGTTCCCGCACTAATGCCTTCTGATGTCTCTTCATTCTTTCTAGCTGCTCCTCTGCACTCATCTTGCCTCTTTGGTGGTCTCCAGAGTATAAACGTTCCAAGGCACTCTTTGGTCTCTCCTGGAGAAGTCACAAGGCACACAAAACACATGTTGTAATTAATACTTTATAAGAAGTATACAGAAAAAAATGAACTCCTTCTCCTACCTTATTACTAAATTTTATTCTATTAACTTTGCATTTCTTTGCATATTTCAACTCTGTATTTCCTATTAGCAGTGCTGATTTTTTGTTCTAAACCTTGTTTTATAAACCTTTTTGAAATGCAGTAAGTTGTTTGTCTGTTTTCCAGTTCATTTAAGAAAGCGAAAAATTGGAGACTTCGTTAGATCACAGCTCTTGGTCCTCTCCCAGGCTACCGCAATCCCGCTTCCTGCTGCACAAAATATACTCTGGGCTTAACTATTTCAAGCAGTTCAAACATCTGCCTTCAGAAGTTTATTTAAAACTTACCTTGGACCTATCCCTTCGAAGTGTTGCAAACGATGAAATGGTAGATGACTGGTGCAATCTGGAAGTTGATCCAGATAAACCTTTAGAAGGAAAAAGAGAACACCTTAAAACCAGATGACAGACAAAAAGTGTCAGGTTTTTTTTTTTTTTTATATTTTTATACTGTTTCTGTGGCATTCTGGTTACTATTTTAGCTCACATTTTACAGTTCAGAAGATCATGAGAGGCATGAAATTTCATTTCAGCCGAACATAATGCATTTCAGGTCACTATTGATCAAAATTCAGAAAATCTATAATAATTTAGAAGCTTATATTAAATGAGGGATGGGTTGAACTCAGCTGTACAACATTAAATAAACTGTATAAATAATCACATCTGTTAAGAAAATAAAACCTTAACATTCACAGTTAAAAACAAAAGAAATGAGAAGCAAATGGCTAAGAAATTATTTGCTTTTGGCCCAGATATCATCTCTATCCTCATCTGTGAAACAGTTACAGGACTATAGCACGGTGGGGATGGAGTGTCAAGTCAGACGTAATGTTTGGGGCACTACATTCATATTCTTTATCAGTTACATTTTAATGGCAATATAAGTGTTCTAAAAATACTTAAGGGTTTGCAAAAGATAGCACAGAAATCATGAGGAAAAATAACTCAGTATAAGAGACATTCTAATAGCTAATTCCATGTTTTGCTATGGGTTTTTTTTAAGCCTTATATATTAAGTTGCTTCGCTAAAGGCTGATTATCTGCAACAGCACCATTAAAAAGCACAAAATCATTAGACTTCCCCTGTATAGTTAATCTAAAAACAGTGATCTGGTGAGAAAGATCATCTCCAGGAAATCTTACAAGAGAAAAGCTCCTATACAGACAGTACTGTTAAAGATCAACTCCACAAATTCCTGGCTTACCACGGGTAGGTAATGTCTGGTATCCACTGTCAGGGCTTATTAAAGCACTGGAAGGATGGCTGAGGTCACCCCCTATCATTGCTAGTTCTGGTTCACTCACATATGAACGCAGTTCCACCTATACAAAAAAACACCCATCAGCTCAAATGAAATCACAGACAGCAAGTCTTAATAATCCTAAAACAAATCCTAAAGCTTTGTTTTGATTACTACATCTCTCTCTACCATTATTATATTATTATTATATGACATAGATCTCTCACTGTCATTATTACCTCTCTGCCATTCCGTATCATGATTACTTTATTAAAGGTCCATATATTTTAGGAACAACAATAATATATTTTATCCAATGTTCCCCTATCTTTGAAGAGCAGGTGTACAGTGTGAGTGCTCACCCTGTAATCTCCATTTACATACTGGCCGAGTTCTCTGTCTCTCTTTCTCTCATCTGACTGACGTTTCAGACCCCGCACCGAGGTGTGTCTGATGACAGTGGCTTCTCTCGGGAGGGGTGGGACAGCTGGTGGCTGATCCTCAGGACTGTACAGCTGAGGGAGAGGAGGTCTGGGCGGTGCTTCATCTTCCTGGGAACAGGAAAGCACAGGGATTTGGCAAACAGCATGAAAACAGTCTGGCATAAACTGAAAGTTCATTGCATTATATGAATTATTCATGACTGCTTTAGCATGCTCTCCTCTGTCCACACCAGAAGCTTGAGGCTTTAAAGCCCCAGCAAGACCCAAGAAATCAACCACAAAGCACTTCCAAGGAAGGCTCTGAATATTAATATGTTCTAGACCAGTCTATGCCACCATACAGAAGGCTCCAGGTTATGCACGTGTATTGTGCTGCAAGTGCCACTGCTCAGCTCCAGCAGGAACACCCAAAGTGCCTCCCCGTTGTGCCTCCACACTGTGTGTGCTTCCCAACCACGACACTTCCACCGTTCCTGACAGAAGGGAAATGGAAACACTGGTCAATGAATCTCACAAGAGCAGTACTTACAATCTTTGGCTTGAGCTTGACTGGTGACTGAAGAGGTGGCTCGATTTTTTTCAGCTGCTGTGCTTGGTGCTGTGTCCTGGTCTGGAAATAAGGCTGTGGATACAGCCTAACCTCCAGAGGGGATTTAACCGGACTGCGTGGAGGGCTCTGCGGGACTGAAAGTTTGCTCTCCACAGTAGCAAGGGAAACTGGTAAGGAAGGCACTGAAGACTGAGAAAATGAAGGCACTGTTTTTCTCTCTAGGGGAGAAACAGACAAAAACATTTCTTGATGAGGATCTAGAAAGTCTTCAGGCCAAAAATAAAACCACACAGTTCAATATCATCCCATAAAACTCCTGGTAGAGTGCAGTGGGAGCAAAGGAAGAAAAAGCCTGGGAGTCATATGAAATCAGTCCATAAGCTGCATCTAGCCCCATGCCACAGATTCCTTAAGTTGCCTACGGATCTAGACCATCTCAGAACTATTTTATCTCTGTATGTAAAAGATGAGCAAAGATACTTTAAATATAAAGTGAATTTTGCAGTAGGCTTTAACAGTCTCTTGCTATCCCAATGCATTAGATCTTGTCTTTGAAACAAAATAAAGCCACTGAAATGCAGACCACACAGATTTTCCCTTCCTCTCTTCCAGAGGTTGCTCTGCCCACCAAACACCTGCCTGAAGAGGGAGGGGAAAGGCAACTGCAGCAAGGGCAGTTGTGCTGCATCCAAGGGGAAAAAACCCAATAAATCCAGAGGAAAAACTCAGAGAAGAGCTCCTGGACAGGATGCAGGACAGGTACTACACTGGTAAGGGCCTGGCATGTGACAGAAAGCCCTTCTGCAACTTGAAGAATTTAGCCCATTATTGTTATTGTTGTTCCCTTCACGGCGCGTTACATTTTAGTGCCATTGGTATGTGAAAGCAAACAACAAAAATACTTTCTGTCACCTCAAGCAGAGAAACACCAAGTTAATGTGCTCAATCAACAGAGATTTCTGGCACATTCAATAGCAGAATTAACTGGATTTTCTGCAGCAAAACAAACGTCCAGATTGCTTGCACAGATCCAAAGACTCAGTTGCATCGGTATATTTTTTTTTTTTTTTCATCATGTTTTCCTTACCTGGATTCTTTATAGAGTCCACTATGGTTTTGTAGTTTGCTTTATTCGCACTCAAGCCTGCTGTAACATCTTCAATTCTCCACAAGTCTTTTTGTATTTGTGTTTTCTCCTGTTGTTTGTAGTAAAAGAAAAGAAAAATTACTTACACCTCGTTTTTAATTTATTATGGGCCTTTCCTTCATTTGATACCAAAACCAAACTACTATTTCAGAACTTACATGAAAACTTAGGAGTTTAGAAATGAGTTAAATAATTCTTTTAAAATAAAAATTTTTAAAAAACCCAAAACAACATCAACAAACATATCTTGTCCATAAAATTTATTAGAGCATTTTCTGACTCTTGGAAGACTCCTTATAGAATACAGGTGGGAAAGAGATAAGTCTATATTTTTTCTAGAATATCGTTCAGGCTACAAAAACAGTTTAATGTTCTACATAAAATGAGCTTCTGGAATCTATTAATTTGAACTACAGTTATCAAACTTAAGACTCCTAAAGCAGCCTTACAAAACATCTTAACACTTTTAGGGGAAATATCCTGTATTAAAAAAGCAAGAAACAAACTCAGAAGTGCTGACAATTTCAATTTCTGCTTATATTTGAGTTGTTAGGCCTACTGGCCATGATGTGTTACAGGTTAAAATAATACATAGCTGCTGTTCGAGGATTTGGTCTCATCTTGCATCCTATTTGCTTTACCAAGGCTTTCCAGGAGGAAGGAAAGAAAGAAAGGGAAGCTTTGTCTACAGACTGGACTTCGCCTTTAAGCGCATCTCGCAGCCTGGCTCCTGAAGCCACCATTTCAGTCATTCCAACCAGCTCAAATAGCTGCTGCCATCTAATTAATTAAAGCCTGCTAACTCTGACTTCAAAAATTTGCATCAAGAATAAAGTTAGTAAAACCAATACCATTAAAGAAAGCGAAGGCAGTGAAACACTTAAGTTAAGAATTGCTTACAAACTGCTCAAGAACTCCAGAAATCCATCACTTCCCACGAGCTGCAAAATAGCTACTAATTAATCCTATAAGGCTGAGGGTGAAAAAAAACTTCAGTAAAAGCTGTTACACCTCATAGAGCTAAGGAAGGCATATAAATTGCTTTCCACTTTCTGTCTTAAATCAGGAAATATGTTCAGCCAGGTTACAGATCAGCAAACAGGGTGCCAAGAACACAAACATTTAAATGATGGAGAACGTTATTTGCCTGTAGTAAACTCACTCGATAGATGGGATATATCTTGAAAGATTGTCAGGACACAAACTATAAATTTGCACATTTCATTTCATTTTTCTGAGATTAATCATACTACAAGGAACCAAATGATGGATTTACAATAATCGAGCCCCAGACTGGTGAAAAAAACACTACATTGCACTGAAAATCCTGCTTCAGAAACCACTCAGAAAATGTTTGATTAGCAATGCAGAAAAGCCAGATCTTTTAATATTATTTCTTCCCATTACTTAAATATTGATGTGAAGAGAATATTTTAGATCTAAAATGAACCAGGGCTGAACAATAAGCAGATGAATTAATTTTAAAATTATGAAAGCCAAGATTGCTGTTTACAGAGGGGTAATAAACATACTTTATTGGCAAGCATGAAAAGGTAACTTGGAGAGAAAATTTTATTTCTCTAACTTCCTTCAAACAGAAACATAATTTAGAATGACATAAAACCAGAGGAGAAACACTTACCAACTAAGAAGTTATCACTGATAAAATAACCTATCTCAATTAATTTCAGCATGCTCAGATCCTCCCCAACCCTTAAGCAAAAGACAATCGAAGCTACATTCTAAAAAGCAAGATTTACTCTGACCAAGCTGCTCGAAACATTTAGGTTTTAACCTCTTAATTAATGCTACATAGAAACAACATCGGTGGTCTCCTACAGCAACTTGAGCCTGCAAATTTACTGAATTTTTAATAATATTCCATGAAGACTGCATTTTTTTAAAATACAGTGTGTATTAATTTAGTGCTATTGGAAAATGCTAGATAAACAATCTTGAGTCTACATGCCCTTGGGCAGAGATGAAAAAAATTCTAACTATTATGGGTACTTCAAGTGAGACTTCTTTGAAGGAATATAGTTTTTCAGAATATTCAGTACTTTCTGAAAAAATCAGTTCCCCCTAGTATCTCCAAAATAGGTATTCAGAAACAATTTTTTAAAACTTAGCCAAACATATCTGTGCATACTTACATATATGTATGTATATATATAAGTATACACACATACAACTATATAACGTGCTTATGGCTGTATGTGTATTTATAATTAATCAATTATGTGATATGAGATGATAATCATAGTGAATTAACATTTTTTTCTGTGCAAACCATATTCCCTTCCATATGTATTGGTGAATCCCATGCCACACATCCAGTATTTTAACCACGCTCAATGCCTAACTGGAAATTTTATCTTAAAGTAGTCTAAAAAGGTTTATTTTGTTTAAACTTGTAATTTTCCTTTATTAAACAAAGTAACTTCATAGAAGGACCATTTTATTCTAATATTCCCCTGGAATTTTTTTTTAAATATGTTCTACAGCTGAACTCAATTACATAATATTCTGACTCCAGAAACTGCATCACTTCCCCACCCCCTAAAACGAAAAGTAAATGAAAATGTACATTGAAGATGGATGCAATCAAAAAAAGTTTTGCAACTCTTGCTTTGATACAAAACATTTATCCATTGATATTGAAAATAAACAGGCTTCAAATTATACCTGACCAGATATTTACTGCAAATAAATAAGCTAAAAAATTTAAGTAGAGAGCACTTTTGGTCCAGGATATTTGGAAAAGTAGACTAAGATTTGAGAAAAATGTATACATTAACTGCGTTCCTTGTGTTCTGTTCTGCTCACACAAAGGAAAAATAATCCAGTCTGTATTCCCTGCTCTGAGAATAAAGTCACCAGCTGTAAGCAGGTATGTAGAAATAATCTGGTATTCCATAGCCATTTCAGCAAAAAAATAACTAAGCTTCAAACAAAGCTTCTTTATTAAGATTTGAAACTGAATAATTGATTTAAAACTGAGATGCCTTTCAATTACTGATGGCTGTTAAACACTTATTCCACTTCACAAAATGATCTGCAGAGATAAATCTTCCATAAATAGAAGAACATGACAAAGAACAAGTAATGACAATAACAACCAGTGACTGATGCTCTTAAAAATGGATAAAGAAGCCAGCAATGTCAGATCAAATAAATGGAAGACTAAGAAGTCCTGCACAGTCTTATAAATTAAATACGTTATCAATGTCAAGATGTCAGCACGTAATAAAAACGTAATAAAATAATGACAAATTTGCATAGACAACTTATGAGAAACTATTGCATGCGCTGCAAGACAATGTAGTGGGTTTTTTCACTGCACAGCCATGCTGCCACCGTGCCTGAACTCTGCAAACCAAACCACATGACAGCTGAATGCACTGCAAAAATGGCAGAGAATTTCTCTTACGAGATGGTAACTTGAAGTTCAGACAGAATCATCCTCTGAGTGTTGACAGTGTCTGGAAATGGACTCACCTGAGATACCAATGAACTGTTCATCTGCTCCTGTAAGGCTTTTTTCAGCTGGCTCACGTCCTTTTCTAATTTCAGATACTCATTCCAGGCATTTTCCATTTCCTGTTAACAGAAGGAATACTCTAATACAGTGCTAACTTCAAAACCACTTTAACCATTCTCTAATTGAGCACCAAAGTGTTTCGAAGTTACTGTTGTTCTATTATACAAAGAAGTAAAGAATCCATTTTAGTCTCCACTGTTGCTTAGAATTGATTATACACCTCAAAACACTTCATAGCTTGCAAGGTCAAGAATCCCTAGTCAAAAAACTCTGGCCAGCTTCCTGACACAAAATCAAATTGTCATATAACAGAATCTCTGCAACAGTACAGCCCTTTTCACAATGACTTGCTATTTATGCCCGCAAGTACATTTTAAATGCTGACTATGAAAGTCTTACATTTTCTACAGCCACAAACTGACTCAGTATATATAAATAATACTGTCATTTTAGTGATCAGATCTTACTATAGGAAAGGTGTTCATGCAATTCTAGAAACAGTCTTGCAAAGAGCTAGTTACATTTCCATAAAGAGACAGTAATAATAGAGAAAACAACATTAAATCACATTTGAATTTTATTAAGTTATAATATCAATGGTAAATTCTTAATGAAATATCAACAGATTTTCCCAATTCCTTTTACGCTGGAAAAACATCCTGGAATCACATTTATATTTGCAAAAGAC
Source organism: Eulacestoma nigropectus (assembly GCA_013397775.1). Lineage (NCBI taxonomy): Eukaryota > Metazoa > Chordata > Aves > Passeriformes > Eulacestoma > Eulacestoma nigropectus. The sequence goes on from VZTE01005900.1 coordinate 1,114,701, forward strand.
TAGCTGAAAGATTTGTAATTTAAGCCCACACATAACATGTGAAGACATTAAAAAGGTTAGGGATTTTTGTCTGGTTTGGGAGGGTGGGAGGCACGCATTGAAAAGCAAAGCTGGAGAGAATGTTTAATATTTTTGTCTGGTTTAGTATCCTTTATCTTAATCAAAACTGTTCAGAACAGGTCTTAACTCCCCTATCCAATGCCCCTATCCAATGCCCAATACAGTTTTAGGCTAACTGGGATTTCAACTGTGGTTTTCTTGAAGCAACCAAAAACACATACCGTTGAAACTTTGGATATTTCAGCCCGAATATGTATAAGGTCCTCTTGCAAAAGCCTCTGCTGGTAAGATATTTTTTCTGCATGTTGTGGTTGGTCTTTGTACTGATCCATCTGCCTGTGTAAAACCTCCAAAATAGACTCCAGCTGATCCTAACAAAGAAGATGGCAGTAAGTTTACAACATTTAGTCGGAAATTTATGCATCTACTTGCAGGAATATGAAAGGTGTTTTCCATGCCCCAAGTCTTCCCTGCAAGCCAACAGAGGTTAGGATTGGCCTCCTGTTTTGGAGACTCATATGTAAACAAAAAACTGCAAGAGCCTTAATTACCTATTATATCCAAAATTACCTGATATTTTCTATGAAATCTTTCCATTAAGCAGCCAAAACCGTTGAAAACACAAAGCAGTGAGAGGGGAATTTTTCTGTTTACACCCTGTACAAAACTGTAATTTACAGTTTCAGAAAAATCCCCTGAAGCAGTATAGAACTATGACAGCCCTACCACAGCCCAGCATGAGCTGTTCGTTTAAGGACAGGTTCTCATTCATGGCTATAGGTGAAACAGTCATGTGAGGGATTAAAATATTGTCTAGAACATGAAACAGGCCCGATTCATTTAGTCAGGAGTAAATAACATGGAATTAATTTTGCACAGTAGCTCTTCTGAAGGATCCACCTGAACAGTAATTTCATTTTAGAATACACTTTTTTCTGAACCACCTTAATTTATTGACAGCTACAGCTCACAGGCAGTGAAGCAAAAGGGTTTAAAACATTTCATGTTTTCTTAGAATGGGTATTCAATCCTAACACAAACCCCAGTTCTTGTTATCATAGAAGTTTATACACTCTACAGTGAAAGCAACATCCATTAATTCAATTTTTTTCATAATTTCATATTTTATGATTAGCTAAAAGTTTATATTTTATTTTACTAAGCCCTTTTTAATCTACTTACTTTATTTTCCTTAAGGGCTCTTATTTTGTCCTCCAAGTCCTGCAGAATTCTGTCCTGCTCACAGAAAACACTTAGTTTCACCTGGAAATGAAATCATATACATATACAAGGTTAGATTTTAAAAACCAAGCAGAAAAGTATCCACTTGTAATATTTCACCCCAAGGAGTACACTAATGATCATGTAACCATACAACAGAAATAGACAAATCAGTGCAGGAGCTGCTGAAGTGGTGTTTGATACTTACATCAATATCACTTTCTGCAATCTTGACAGGTTTTGTACTTCTTTCTTTTAACGTGTCACGTCCTGTCACCTAAGAGGAACAGGTTTTCAAAATGTAAGGAATTAGCTGCAAACTAAAACCTAATTATGCTTCAGCAGTGAAAAGAAAACTTTTGTTAAATATTTGCTTTTATTAAGAAAAAATTAATAAAATTTTGGATACAAGTATTTTCAAATCTGGCTTTAGTTTTTTGAGAAGTTAACAAAAAGGATTACTGGTTATATCAGGCTATTTAGTAACTCTTCCAGTAGGCTTAGAATTCTGTAAAAAACCAGCATAATCCCACCTATCTATGGTTATAGAAGTCCTTTTCCTGCAAAATCTCATAGTTTTAACTGTTCTGCTCTAATGGCTTTCCTGAAGCCAAAGAACTGGAACAGTTCCTTTAAATGCATGGTTGCAACAATAGCAGCATTCATTAATGACTGAAAATACAACTTTTGGCAAGCGCTTCATTCTACAGAGGACAGTATCTTCCTCAGCACAGAGCAAATTTTATTAAAGACAGACTGCTATAAAAATGCTATAGTGGAATTAAATGTAATTAATCTATTTTGACGTGGTTGCAATGGACCAAATCTCTCATTCCATAAATCACTGGTTTCATATTCCATTTCTGGTGAGATTATCTTCTCACATAACACAGTTTTAAAATCACTACCAAAACAATACTCAATTGTACTTCCAACCTTCACAGCAACCTTAAAAATTAAGGCATGTCTGTGTCTGTAGAAATGTTTATTATTTCCACTGTCTACATGGGACCTTCTTTGTGAACAAATGAGGTTAAGAAAAGAGCAATATAATAAAGGTCATTAATCACACATTTTTTAAAAAGCCTTAAAACCTAATGATTTAATATCACCTGTTTAGAACATTTTAAAAGATTCATTAAAGCAAATACTATCTTACCATAGGACCACCTGGTGATTAGTAGTATTCATATACAGTATATTCCTATTCATCCACAGGCAAAAGTTTATGAAGAAAATTCACCTCAATATTGTCTTCAATAATATAAGAGGAGAGGTTTTGATACAAAAGCAGAAGTTATTGGCTTTTTTGGTGAGGTAAGAGGGGTATAAAGAGGCAGTTTGCTTTTTTACCAACTGACTGGCCATCTCCAGACTTGAAGCTACATACTTTACTTATTAACCCAAGAGTCACCTAGAGGACCATGTTAGGTTTTTAAAAGTAATTAAATTTTACTCTAAGTGAAGTAAATATTGTCTTCTCTCCTCCAGTGGCAGACCCCATTCAAAGACTTCTCATGTACCTTTGTGTGGTGAAAAATTACTTCACCACCACCAGTATCAAAAGTATTTATAATGCCTCCAGAAACTCAATTTTTTGATTTTTTTTCAACAATTACATGTTTTATAGGAGAAAAAACCCTTTCTCTTTCAAAAGTATTAATGGAATTATTTAAATGCTAAATCCTATATATAATTGTAACAGTTAATTAAATATAAACATAAAATACTAGCATATCAAAAGTAATAATTTTGCATATTTAATTACCTGCAAGCTAAGACAATGCAAAAGCCTTTTTCAAAGCAACGGAACTAACATAAAAACAAGCCTACAGAACTTGGGGATACTTTAAAATTACAAAATCAAAACTCTAAGGAATTTGTTAACTATCAAGCAGCGAACATGAGAACATAATGAAAATTAAGCATGCTTTCACATTTTCAAAATTTCACATAGGAGTCACTACTTGACACATCCATTTTCAAAACACGATAAAATGAAACCAAACACCGAGGTCAGCCATAATTTTGCAAACAGACTCCAAAAGGGAGGAAGAAAAGGAAAAGAAAGAAAGGGAAGTAAAAATAAAATCTTACAGGAAGCACTACTGCGTACCAAAAGGCACCTGTAAAAGCCAGAACACTGACTGCTACTTGAAAAAGCAATGGGATGAGCACATTTCAATGCAAGCAGTCTTACATGTATACTGGATAGTAACCCTTGTGCTGAGTTCTTTAGCACTTTGTATATCATGTTGATCAGAGGTCCATTATTTTCTATCTGTTTCAAACAAAAGTTCAGTCATAGCTTGTTACAGACGCCAAGATTTAAACCCCCAAACCTTACAACTCAAAACTCCACGAGCAGCAGTGATCTCACACTCTCAGGTCACACCTAAGCATTAAACAGTTTATTGCTCAATCACAATTCCATGTTGAAAAGTTCTGTTTTGAAACATCTAAGAGAGATCTTGAGAAACGATGGATTTAGTGAGAAAAGTTTAACTCCAGTTCCAAAATGTTCGGTCCTAATTGAAACTGTTTAACCAGGGTGGGTCTAATTCAAAGCCCAGTGAAGTCAAAAGAGAGACTTGAACTAACTGGTTTTCTGTCTGAGTCTCCAGTGTTTTAACTGGAAGGCATTACACACATTACCTGTGAATTTGCCATATTCCACCATTACTAAAATACATACAATTTGCTTAGTTGCATGCAGTGCACTCTTCTTTTTTCCTCATATCACAAATCAAAGCATTGCTACATTTAGTAGCAAAACACAAATGTAACCAATATGAGGACACATTCTCCAGTTTCACACAGCACTCTCTCAGCAACCTGACCCGAATTTTTACATTTCTGGACCACAACTGAAAGAAGGTTATTAAGAAATGCCCGTTTTGAAAAATTACATCATTCCTTTTGAAACACACTTGACATTTTGACTGTCAAGATTTTCAAAAGGGAACCAACTGGCATTAAGTTTCTTTTCACAGAAATATCAGGTGCCCCCATACATTTTTCTTTCTGGCTGCTTTTATTAGGTGCTACAGGCAGCAGGAAGGCACCAGGGGTGCTCCTAAGAGACCAAACAATTCCTTGTGTTCCAGACTGCAACAAATTAATCTGGACAGAATCCACTAAAAAGTTAAAAACGCCTTCTAATAATTTTACTAAGCATATCACATTTTCAGAGGCTTGAACTGTGGCCACTTCAACTGCAAAAATTGTTGTGTTTTATAATGGACAAAACACTGTGATTATTAATAATTTCTCACCTTGTAGGACTTCTTAAATTACAATTTGTCATAAAATTCGTCTGACGGCTTGGGCTGCAGTTACACTTGGCAAAGCCATGAACAAACCAAGGACAAGGCTTAAAACGAAATGTGTCCAACCAATTTTAAAATCATATATTAATGATTCCAACAGTTTACATATTTGATCATTTAGACTACATATACACCACCTACATTACATGCTAAATATTATATCTTTATACATATATGGTACTATATGTATGTACAGTATGCATTACTAATATTTTCCATTTATATATTTGGTTATATATTCAGGAATTAAAACATCAGATAAGATTGAAATACACATGCTCATAGCTGCAGTCAGCTCATTAGCTGCACGTAGGCAACACCCCATGGCATCAGTGAGCTCTGTACTTGCAAATCAGACAGAGAACAAGGTGTCAAATTTCCCTTCACCTTGATTTTCAGGAACACCATAGGATTTATATATGGCAAGACATCCTACACACCATAGAAAGTGGCAGACTACTTTGCTAAGCGAAACAATTATACCTTTTGGGTGTTTTCTTTTTTTCCTTCAAAACCTGATATTGAGAAGTCAAGATTTGCTTTCAAATTTCCAACCATCAAGTGTATCAGATACAGAAGTAATTTAGACAGATGATAGGCTTATATCATCCTCAGTACCACATTTAATTATTTTTTAAAAAGAAATACCTCCTAACATTACTTGATCAGTATATATCTATGGATGGATGGGTGCATTTGCAACCTTTTAGCTGTAATAACACGAAAACAATGACAGTGCTAATTAATCACATTTTCACAAGAACATATGGCATACTGTACAAATAAGGGAAAAGTCATCTTAAGAAGATTTAAAGGAAAAAAGCTGGATTAAGAGAACACGCGTTTTAACCTAGAGGTGTTGACTTCATATTGGTACTAATGCTACAGCAGGGAAACATTTTCAATCTGGTTTTTATCTGATTTCCCTAAACCCACATATCATTCATCTCAGTACCAATAACACAAGTTGTTCTTACAAACTAAAGCAACCATATTTTCCGAGTTTGCACTTTAATTGTATAGTCACTACTAAAAAGACACTCAATATTCTAAGTGCAACACTGAGGAAAAAGACTGTTTCCACCTCAGACTACAAAGTTACTTTAAAATTTGCAGGTAGAAAGATGATACAAAAAAGACAACTGGGTTGAAAAAAAAAATTAAGTAGACTCACTTAAAATCTTACCTTTAGATCCAAATACTCCAGATCCTTTTTCAACTGGATATAAGTGTCATCCGCCTTCAGGTAAGTACATAGGGAAAAAACAGTGCAATATATTTGAATGTTTGAAATCAATAGGTGGATTTGCCATATACAAGAAAACAGATGAAAGAGGGAACAAAATAACAGAGTAGGAGCACATAAAAAAGCACACTGGCTCCACCAGCATATTGCTATTTACAGCTAAAAATTGGGCAAAATATTTCCCAAGAGTATTACTGCCTCATTACCCACCCTCCGAACACCTAGATTTTTGTTTCCACCTCTAATGAGACACAGGACTACCTGAAACAATACATTTTTAAAAGCTGTTTTTTCAAGATCAATTTTCACTGACTAGCCCTTCACTGAAAAAGTTACAGTGGTGTTCTCCAGGATAATATGAGCCTTTGGGAGAAGAAGAGAAGACCTGTACCTGACTAAATGTCAGATGCAACTACTAGAAGACATCATAGAATATATCATTAGAATACTTTTGATCACAATTCATAAGCATTTTAAGCTATGAATTCCTTTATTCAGGGAAAGTATGAAATAAGCTTTGTGAATAAAATTCTGTAAAAGATCTCACTTACATGATTAGACAATCAATTCTGTCTTTTAAGTAATAGCATTAAACTCAATCCTTAATTTTTCATTGCCTCACCTGTAATTGCTCTCAGCTTAATTTTATAGTTACACTTATCTAGCAACATCTTTATTACAGTCTCTTCACGAAAAACATGCATGGAAGTCATAATAAAGTTATTTGTCCTATTTTGAAAGGGGATATTTGCAATACAAAAAGTTTAACTGTTGCAAATGTGCTACTTGTAGTTAGACAAAATGCCCAAAATGTCTTTGAATTTTAATTGCTATTTTGTCAGCAATTTATATCCTGGTTGCAATTAACTTCAGAATAAAAGAAAAACACAACTATACCTTTTCTCAAGTTTTGAGCCAATGAGAATGTGTAGTTAGAAAAAGAAAAGAAAAACCCTTTATGCCATAAAATCAATAGATCACGCTTGCATTTCTTTAGAGGTGTTCACTTACAATTCTTGTCAGATCAGCTTGTAAGACTGACTGAGGACTTGACTAGAAAGTCTGCCCATTTTTGGAGAAATCCCTGTTATTACCACCCATCTTAGTGCAATTGTTCTGTAGGTGAGGTAAGTCGGGATATGAAACATTTTCAATTCAAAAAAATTGCTTTAGTTTTGGGCCAAAGCCTTCACCAATTCCAAGAAGAGTCACCAGATTTTATTCCCAGGTGGCTCCATTTCTGAGGCTCTAATAGGAACCGCAGAGCTCTGTGAGTATATTTCTGTTTGATCTCACATTTACAAGTTCCATAACACCAGTGCAATCAAGAGCACTACAGATGATCCAAGACGCTCCTGAGCTTTTCTGAACCAATGTTCACCTGCAGAACTGACACAGTTACAAGCTCATATGAATGTACAGACTGGCTGATGCATTTCAATTTGCAGGTGATGCAGCATGTGGCACAGGGAGCCAACCCCACCATGAAAGCAGCACAAAGAAATGGTTTTGCTTTAGAATGAACTTATACAGTATTTCAACCCACATTTCTGAAGATGCAGCATTTTCAGAAATAGTATAAATACACAGTATAAAAAGGAAGTAGACACTTTGAAACAGATGCACTGGCGTCCTGTAACTTAAAAACGCTCATCTTTTATAGCAAATACAGTAAGCAAAGAAAAACCGCAAACGACCTGGGCACTGTAGAATACCAAAGAATGGGCAAGGAAGCACAGACTCAAGCATGCCACTAATGAAGCATTTGCAGAGTCACAAAATGTCACAGATGAGCCACGCAGCAGCTGACCTGATAGGTGGAATTAGTTGGCAAGTGCTGCAGTAACTGAGCGATTGTGTAATTTCTTATACTAGCCAACTTAGCCTGATGTCTCCTTAATCGAATGAGAAGCAATGTTAGCTCTTCAGGCTGCAGGTATTTAGACACATTGTAAAGAGGAAATTAGCAGTCTTCAGGGAGAGGAACTATAATTACATTTTTCACCTCAGTGCCCAGAAAGCAGTTACTTGACATGAGTAAGCAATTATTTAATTAACTCTGCATTTGGTCAAATAAACACAATAAAACTTGAATCCTGTAATAACAGACAGCTCACCCCTGTTCACGTTGCAGATAAATGCAAAGTTCCTACAGGCTTTACTGGGTTAAGTTCTCATTCGAGTTATTTATGCTTTAACTAATAAAGTTAAGATTAAAGACTATGGATTTCAAAATCTAGCAGCAGTAGTGCGAGGACACAAAAGGAGCTGTGCTCTGCGCTTACCGACTTGCCGTGCAAGCTGGGCGCGCTCACGGTGTGCGTCATGTAGCCCATGGCAGGCATGGAGCGGCGATCCAGGTGAGTGGAGCTCTGCAAGAAGCCACAGCCAGAACGTAAGGATTGTGTCCAGTGGCAGCTGTGTTGCACCTGAGGGCAAATTCAGTCTGCACCTCTGCCACAGATTTTTTTATTTGAATTCGTGGCGTGCTTAGATCAAGGTAACACTCACGGGCCAGCCCGATCTTTTGATGATTAAAAACTTATGAATGAACAAACGCAAACTCAGCACCTGTGATGCTGGGCAGATCAATAGATTCTGGCAAGATGAGATGCTTCAGCAGAGCATGCAATGTAGCTTCCAGCAAATTAAAAAAAAAACAAACATGAAGTTCCCCCCCACCTAATGTCTCCCAGAAAAAGGTTGGGTTGGATGATGCCCTCCGACAGCAGGCTTGTACTGTACACAGGAACAACTGTGAATGCTCTCTTTTAGCCAGGGAACTTGATGCTACTGACATGACTGACACCTTGTGGCAATGGCTTCCCTTAATACCAAGGGTTTTTTTAACAACCATCCTTGATCTGCCCCTTTCTGCTTACAATACGAAAGCCTACCGCACACTCATTCTTTCATCCTTCTCTTAAAGCCAAACTTCTGTGGCTTTCTTCAAAGCAGACTAAATGTCTCACAATTTATTTTTATTCCTCTCTCTGAATTTCCCTGAATGCCATTTTGTTTTGCCTCCCCCTCCACCTTTTTTTTTTTCCTAAGTGCGACTGGATGGAATTTAATAAAGCAGTACAGGGAGTGTGGAGTATCACGGATTTATGCAGACATACACATTTAAATGCAGAATGATGCTGTGTGCTTGCACAGAAAAACATGAGCATTCTTCTCTGCAAACTCTCACAGAAGTTCCACAGGGAAGTTTTAATTAAGAGGAACTGTGTTTCCCAATATCGGTAAAGCCAGGATGCCATAAAAAGAGCTTAAAATTTCTGCAGTTACATTGCAGAGGAAAGGAAAAGACTGCTGTACATGCCTTCGTAAGGGATGCAGTGCTCCTTCAACTTACGCATGGAGAAACAAATGTGTGGTAGAATATAAACAGGGGTTAAAAAAACATTACTTTCCAGTGCTGCACATCACTAGACTATTGCACCCTCTGACAGAATATTATAAATCTATAAGTGCTGAAGACAGCTAGACCACATATACACCAGGAAAAAAATCTAAACTGTGCATGAAGCTGCAGCCTAAAGCCATGGTCCTGAACCCACAACGGGCATCTGAATTTACAAGTCTCTCTCTTTGCAAATACTTTCCCCATCAGAGGCCATGGCTGAGGTCAAAGTATTAAGTGAATACAGAGGCTTTCAATATCAATTATTCCAGATCTACGAAGACACGTCAATCCTTCACTGATTCAACACAAATTTCCCCAGATTCCTTAGGCAAGGAGAGCCATCTGGAGTACCAAATAGGGAAACCTCTGTCACCTCTGGATAAGAAAGTACAAGAGTCCTTACAAAAAAGCCCACACTGAAATTATGAAGAAGATTGAAATTTCAGACCAATGCTATTTGATTTTGGTTACCCCAATGATAAAGACTCTGCAATGGACTTGAACTATTAAATCCATGAAAAATAATATATTTTACTATAATGATAATAATTTGGAGTTTACCATAACTAGAAACAGAATCAGCTGTAAAACTAACTACAATAGCAAAACACGTAGAGAAAGCAGGCATGGCAAACACAAAGCTACAAGCAAAAATAAATAATCAAGGAAGGTTTCATCCTGTTGAGTTTTATATTCTTGCCTACATACTCTCTATCATACAATACCACCATTTGTATACTTCATACATGTAAGTATATGCCTTCCAGTTTTTTATCAAAAGTATTCCAAACCTATGTGATATGCCACCAGTTTTCCTTTCCTAACCAACAAAAGTTAATAAACCCAAATGATCAGAATGGCAAGAGCTTGAGGAGTAAATTATTCATTGTATTAGCTTCTACAATTTACACGATCTTTCATACACAAGGAAGGATGCAATGAACCACGACTAAATAAACTCTCCATGTGTGGCACCACGCGTGCAATAGTTTGTAAACAGTTAAATGGATACAAACCTTTACAGCCCGATTCCGTATCTTCCTGGGGGATCCAGCGAAAGGAACATCCAGAGTCTGTCTCTCATCAGATGGTTTAACTGTGAGCCTTTCTGCAGGAGTATGTGGTCTCCGTGGGAGAAAGCTTTTTGGAGGTCCGGGTGGAGGAATATCAGATGGAGAGGGCGGAACAGATATTGATCGTGGAACATCTAATGAACTTTTTGACTTAGCACGATCAATAAAGTCTGAAGAACCTACATAAAGTGGGGCTGTGGGGCTGCCATGTTTGAACTGCTGTCTCTGCTGCCACTCATACAGCTGCCAAACAGTTCCATCCTTATTTGCTTTCCTTTCCTCCTGGGACATCTTCAAGTGGCTTACACGATCTTGTGCATATTTGTAGTCACTCGGCAAATTGCGGTTTGGTGGTGGTGAGCTCCCTGAAGGCTGCCTGGTATTCTTTGGCAAAGTGTGATAGTTTTCAGGAAAAGGAGGATTGGGACCCTGACGTGTAAGAGTCTGATCAGAAGTGAGGCTGTAAAAAAAAGGGAAGAAAAGGGTAAATTTTAGCATACATTGATGAGTGGGAGTGACTGTTAAAAAGCACCTCTAATGACATTAGCATAGGAGCTACAACACATGTAACAGACATTTTAAAAGAATTTACAGAAATATTAACAAAGCAATATTAATGACATCTATCCTGCACACAAACACTGCACTGTATAAATACAGGACTTTAATTCAGTGTTTAACCTAGGATGAACTACTAGAAACAAACTTGAGGGACAGCAGCATTATGCACTTAGACTAAAAAGAAAGTCAAGAACATGAAGAAAGGAATTATTGTCATGTTTAACGAGTGAGTCTGTAAATTAAAATACTCCTTTTCACAGAAAGTGTGCTCACCACTAGGTGGTGCAGTTTACGAAAACAAATGCATTTTCAATATAAACATCTTTAAAAGCAAGAAGAAATCTCACCAATCCCGGAATATCTCAGATAGTTTTTGTTCATGGGAATGAAGCAAAAAGAAAGAAAATGGTAAGAACCTGCTCAAAGTCCCCAGGTCTGTATGACTGACTTTCACCTAATGCTTCTGGTTCTACTGTTTTGAGCAACACGAGGCTTTTTACAACAAAGGTCATTGACAAATTAAAACATACAAAGAGGCATTACATCCTGGCTTTAGTGCTGCACTCATAAAATACTTAAACTGTAGAAACTAGATATTTTAGTAGGTAGTGTTAAGACAGAATTGGCAAAAGTTTTGACAAAGTCTAGTTAGCTCTCTCTCCTGCTTTGAAGTCAAAATCTTTCCATAGCCTCATGCATAAGAGTCTGCCTAATTTCTGATTCTTCAGTCAAACATCTGGGGGTTTCGTACTTGCAGTCATTTGCCCATTGATTCAGAACCTCCAAAAAGAAAGTCATTCTGCTAAGCTCGCTACAAAGCATCAACACAAAAAAACCGAAATTAAAAAAACCAACCCAGCACAAAACCACACAAACGAACTCCAAGCATGTTTTCATCACTTCACTCGGTAAGTTCCACCCCCTGCATGAGAGAGAGACCTAATGGTTTGGAAAATGAAGGAATTCCACATGAAAGAAAGGGCAGGATGGAAAAGAACATCTTTGTTCAGCATCCAAGCATAACAGAAGCAAGGAGGAAAGAACTGCTACCAGTAACTGCTGCTCAGTAGTTGCCACCATCTCTTTTTACTTGCAGGATTTGGCACAGCTGGGCTGTCTTGAAATATGGATACGCTCGAGAGGATACATAATTCCTCATGCCAGCAAGCAGAATAACTGCCCTGCACTGCCTAGAGGATTACAAATCTGTAAAAGCTCTGCTCTCTCATACCACAGAACCTTGATGCTACCTCAAATTTCACAGCGAAGGTTAAAGCAGGTAGGTAGTATGAACACAAGACAACTCAAAGATCAGCATACAGTGGTCGTGCAACCTCTTTTAATCCTCTAATTCATTGCATCATGCGTACTTTGAATGTCCTGTGCACTTCGCTGCCAATTTTTTCCACAGGAAAATCATGTGGTAGAAAGTTGGTAGAAATGTATTTTCTCTAGATAGCAATAAGAACTGAGAATGCTTGGAGTGGATAATGCTTCAAAAGGACATCTGAGGCAGGCATGAAGCTAAGACAGATTCCTTTGGTGATTTCTTTGTGAAAAACACAGAGGGGGGGGCTTGACCACTCCTACACTCCAATCTAGTGGAGACTTCATGAAGGCATAAGCAAACTATTGAATGTTGCAAACCATCTCTGTGCGATTATTTTCTAACTGGACATGAAAAGGTAGAGTATTGAGATCAGCTGGAATTGCTGGCAGTCAGTGAAGTCAGCAGGGCTGGCAGCTTCAGGAGCAAAACCAGCCGGAAAACAAAGACTGCTTGAGTTTTGTTGGGGGCAACGGGAATCATGCCTTCCTTCTAGAAAAGGATGAATTTGAGAAGAACTAAAAACTGTTATTTTGAAAGCAGTACGTGGAGCAGCTGATATGAGCCAGGTTCATGCAATACTTCAGTCTGCAATAAAAAAAGAACAAAGTTGAATGTGTGTAACATTGCACAGGGAAAGTCATATTCGGAGCTGAACTTTGGAGGCAACTGCCTACATACAGGCACACTGTGTTTTCTCAGTATCTGAAGTAGGGAGAAACCTCAAGCTGAGATGACAGGCTTTAAGCTGGTGGCATCTCTGCCACACAAGGTTTGAGATGCTTAGAGATAATTTTCATCACGTAAAAATAGGCACTGAGACGACACGCCAATTTCTAGATAAAGAACAATGTCTGAAATGACTCAAATTAATCCACAATGGACTATGGACTATTGCTTTCTCAGAGATTAAGAGTAAAAATGAGCAAAAGCAGCTATTCCTGAGAATCTCCCTCATATGAATGAAGAGGTATAGAGAATATAAAAGGGAAAGCAGACATTAAAGAGTGAATAAATGGCCTGATGTCATATTATATGACTATTGGCCATGAAAATAATTCAGGGTCTGCAATGGGAAACAACAACACAGAAGATATTGTAAAAAGAGATGACAGATGTTCAAAAGACAACAAGTACTATTATTATAAACACTGTGCCCATTCACGAGAATGCACAAAAGCTAACAAAGACAAGTAATGTTTCTTCCTTAAGCATATCAGGAAGGAACGGAAAGTTCTGCATAACAAGAAGGGTTTTAACACTATTTGCAAGGAAGGAAATACCTCAACATGAGTAGTTGTGGGGAAATGTTAAGCCTAATCAGATTTATATATTTTTTAAATGCAAATAAACTGTTAGAAATAGCAAATTCTTCCCTACGCATTGACTAAGTTTATGCAGGCACTGGAACCAATCAGATCAAAACCTAACAATTTCTGAACAGCTGACATTTGATGGTCCTGACCTTGACCTTTAATTGCTTAAACCCAAAATCTCCTGAAAGCCTTCTTTCAAACTTTCTTCCAGTTCTTGAGATCTCTCTGAAAGGCTGGCATGAATCTTACCAAAGCAGGTGTTCCCATCTGCTGAGAACAGAGTGGGATTAGATGGCTACACTGGATGTCACTGGAGTGCAGTGGAGAGTTCACTAAGAGAGGTGGATCTCCAAAGTGACAGCTAACACTTACAACTCAGCAAACTGAGTGCTTTATCAAAAGGGGAAGTAAAACATCTGTTTGAAAGATTCAAAGATCTATATAAAAGGTGCCATTCCTACAAGTAGTCGTATGAACAACTTCAGTATTTGTGTGAATCCTTTAGCTGAAAGAGTTCTTTCTTGTCACAATCAACTTGCTGGCAAGCACTGCATCTGTATGTACCTGAGCCAGAAAACAAATAAAACTGTAGTCATTCTGTGTTCAAAAGTTATCCAGCCTTCTAAATCCTCAGAGGTTCTCTATTTGTAACATTTCAGCTGGACTAACAGTCAACATGGAGCATTAGAAAATTAAGTGGTCTAATTTACTTACTAAAATCAAAATGGAATGTCAATCAAATTAACATCTCTAGCTCAAATTTCTATACCATGCAATCAGGAAGATATTTGACAACTAACATTCCACTTCTATCCATCATTTAACTACACTGCAGCAACCTCAGCAGGCTGAGAGAAAGTGCCATTTAAAAGATGGATCTATTAATCTCTGGGAAGGTAACATGCAATTCATTCTGAACGCAGAGGATATAATGGCGTTTGTCAGGGAAAGGCAAAGAAAACAAGGTCAACTGAGCCAAAATAGACATTTTTACAGATATGTACATGCAGAAACAGATCTATATCTAGCTATAGATATACATAGATATACACATATATTTGTCTTTATTTTCACTGAACACTTAGCAGCTCCAGCTGAGGTAGCTGGTTTTATCTAGAACAAAGCCTGGCACCTGCAACAATACTATCTTAACACTGCACCTGATACACACCCCTAAAAAGTTAATTTACTGGAAAGAGTAATTAGGAAGAAAACCATACTTATTTAGCTATCAGTCAAGCCTGCCACTGCCAATACTTCTGATGTAAAAAACACCAGCAGAAGCTTTTTAAGCATTAGCTCATTAGTTGAATCATTTTCTGTATTATTTCAGGCAAATATATCTACGCGTATAATAAGAACTAACTTACCAAGCACTTTTTTCATTGAACTCATATTCTTTTGGGAAGCACTGATTGATATCCCAGCAAAAAAGATGGAAGCTAATTGACTCTAGCAGTTTAGAAGAACGCTAAATAATACCAAAAAATAAGTAAGCCTCTCCGAGGGTAATTTCAAAGATAAAAGAGTAGAAGAATGGACTTCCACACAAAATTAGCAAGCCTTAAACTTCTTACTGGCTCCAAAATGACAAATGTTAGCTTCAAAAACCATTTTAAAAACTCCCAAAATATTTTCTCCTTCCTAAAAACCACATGCCAATGTCTCTTGTTTGTTTATACTATAATTAGATTTGAGCAGATTTATAAAACACTAATTCAGTAGATCAAGCATATTTGAAAAATCCTCACAAGTAGCATCAAGCCCAACTGTTTTTCCTGCTACTTGACACAAGGTGACATTCTGAACAGACACACATATTCATCGCTTCATTTTTCCAACTGGTACTTTAATCTGACTGCAGACTTCAAAAGCAAAACAGTTATGAGATTTTCAAATTACAGAAGCATTCCAGTGTGCATTTCACCTATTGGTACTATTTATATCATTTTCAAGGGACTGAAACTGGAAAACAGAATCCTGGAGACCACCCTCGGACCTCTTCATTAGCTAAATGAATATATGGAGACCTTTCAATATGTGATACGCACACTGTGACTCTGAGTGCAGTGATCTGATATAGAGGAATGAATGGATGTTTGGAACAGGAATAGAAGGCAGAAGGAAAGTAATCAGCATTCTTTACTTTTTAAAGTGGAAAACGAACAATTATCTGTAATTTATATTGTGTAGTTGTTTATGTATAAGAGGTAACTGAGAGTTGCACTTCACTTTCTGGCTCTTCAAAATTTAAGCAAATTTTAAGAAGTTTTAAGTATCCACAGTGATTAAAAGAAGGAAAATAAAATAGCATGCTAATCTCACTTATTCTGTTTGCAGTACTGTGACAACATTAAAGAGATTTGATTAGCCAATCCCATATTGGCTTTCCCGTGAGATAAACACCTGAAAAATACCATTCTGCACTGAAGGACAAAGTAAGTTTTCTTACATATTGTCTCTGTAAAATATTGTTATGATTTGCACCAAAGGTATTACTGATACACATTTTCCCTTAATTTAAGAAAATGCCACTTGGCAATCTAGTTAAAGATGGGCTTATTACTAACCTTTTTGTATCTCCTTTCTGGACTTTTACCCAGTGCTCCACTTGAGCCATGTTACTTTTTCTTTGAAACTGCTTATCTGGATTTGTTCTGGGAACAAACCCTCTTTTATACGAGCCAGTACCATTCTGCTCCACTAGGCCAGCACTCATACTTAATGAACTAGGAAGCGTTCCATTCTTCTCAGCTGGCTGAGGCTGAGCTACTTGGGACCACGATGCATTCGTTAAGTCTGGAAATAATGACTCAGCTTCTGTTAATGCATGCTTGGCCTTTCCCTTTTTGGTTTCCAGAGTTTCTTTTCTGTGGATGTAACGCTCCTCCTCCTCCTTTTCTCTTCTTATCTCTTCACGCTTATCGTATCCAAGCATTTCAGCTGATTTCTGATAACCTTCTTTTGTGTCTCTAATCTCTGCCTTCACGCACTCTTTGCAGGCATCCACATGATTGACCTGGGGAACAGCTTGCTGATCCACTTTTTCAGTTTCTCTGAAAAGAAAATGGGTGTCAGTAATGAACAGTGCTTAATTGTGAAAGGTTGGTGTGGCCTTGTTGCTCTTTCAGAAAGGATACCTACAAAATCACTGTCTGCAGACTGTGATAAATATGAGATGTTAAGATAGATATGCTCAAAAAAACTCAGTTGCCATCCCAGTTAGACAAAAGTTACCTTTACTGTGCTGTCAAGGAAGCAGAAATTATTTATACACATCTGTAAAAATGACTGAAATACTAGTATTGTATGAAAGAAGAGTTCAACATAAAATTATGTACACAAAAAGCTGTAAATAAAAAAATCCTCCTATCCTAGGAAACACTGAAAGCCAAAAAACCAAAACTAAGCTGCCAACTGCTCATGGCAAAATATAAAAAAAGTCTTTCACATCTTTGTAGCTGCCTCAGGGACTAGTCATTTCTGGCCAAGAGGACATAGCGACATCTACATTTGAGTCAGTACTACTGCCCAGGGCATTTCTATCGGGGAGCTACTCCTGAAGAAAAAAATACTCCATGATGCAGTGCACACTAGTTTACTAGTTTACTTATTTACCTTATTGCCTAAATAATATCAGAAATCTTGACATTAAAATTTGAACACACTATAAAATGTCTGAGGATTCGAAAAGTTTCATGTTGCTTTTGACACACAACATACTTCATTTGCAATTGTCTTCATCTCCTCATAATAAGCTTCTCAACAACATTTTTTCCCTCACATCAAAATGGGTTATCATTGATCTCAGGGTTGTACCTCATCTCTGAAACTAAGTTCAGCTTCTTTAAAGCTTTATGGAAAGTAAATTCTGAGTAAGTGCTATGACAAAACTGTTTTCACTTCAGTCTAATTAGAAATGAATAGTCTACTTAGGAGGAAGGACACTGGATCAATACTTCTAATGTTTCCAGACTCCCCCAGGTTTTCTTTCAATTATTCCCGTCCTTATAAAGAAGATAAAGAAAAAAGAAACAGGTACCAGCTTGTTTCTTGAAATTTAAATTAAATCTAGAAAGTCTTAACACAGTATCATATAGGAGGTAAAGCTCTGGAAGAGATGTTGATTCTTTGCTTATATTTGATTGGCCAAAAGAAAGCTCTGAGAAACTGCACCATAACATTTCAATCCTCACAGCCACAATGGTTAAAGCAGGGTTGTCTCAGAGAACAGTCTTCCTTCATATGGAGGTGTAGGGAAAGAGTCACATTCCAAAGCAAAACATCAAGAAGGCTACATCAATTTAAAGAAAAGGAAAAAACTGGAAGCATATTTTGGCACAGCTGAATTTGTCCATAATTAGTTCATACCTGCATAAATTAGTTGATATCCATTAACTCTGTGCACTTATGATTTACACATCTTTAGCATACTTTTCCCCCTTAACAGTACTTAAATTCTAGTTCTAAACACTCATTTGAAACAACCCATTAAACTTCTGTTCTTTCTCTTTTACTTCTCTCTCCCAAAGGCTCCCAACTGGCTGTTGCAGGTGTATTAATTTGCCCACAGAAACTGAAACTTTTTACCTGAAATTCCCTAAAATATTATATATAGAGAGAAATTAATCCAGGTCACTAAATGTGGGCACACAATTTGCATGCATACACAACATTGAACCAGGTATTCTTAACTAATATCAGTTCACTGATTTGCAACAGAACGCAAATGAAAAATAATTATTTCTTTAAAACGTGAAAGAGTTTTATGCACATATTTACAAGCAGCAGTGTCAGATATCACCACCGGCGCGATTTATGCAAGACACATTAAATTTTTTTTGAAAAGCTTCTGAGTGGGACTTGCCTCTTCAGCGAGGAGCGTGTCTGCATGAGAGCAGCCTGATTCATAGCCCGGATCCAGGCGTTCATGTCCTCCTGGGTGTCAGCACTGAAGTAGTACGTCCGCATCCCTGTGTGCTCTGCCTGAGAGCCAATGACAGAATTCTTGTTATAAATATACGCCCGCATACCTGTGTGAACAGCCTGGAAGGAAAAAGAAGAAATAAAAGTCAGACAGCTTTTTCACTTTTTCCCCCCAAAAATTTACTTAAAAACGACTTTCCAGATCCCTTGGCGGTTTCTTGAATTTTGGGTATATTACCACACTGCCACAATGTGCAGCAAACTCAAAAGGCACTCTGATGTTTACTGAAATTCCTCTTTCTAGAACTATTAAGCTGAAAGTCCAGTGCTTCTGATTTTCACAGTGGGAAATTTCAGCTTTTCATTTTCTTTTAATTGATACATTTAATCTGCCATAAATACCGTACTAAACAAATTGAAGAAATCCCTATACTAAAGAAATTTAAGAAATTCTCAATGAGATGTGCATCAGCAAGTCAATTTTACCAGCTCATTTAACAAAGAAATTTATTCAGACAAAACACAAACAAAAATCTTACAATTTAAGCAATTAAACTGCTTATTTAAGAATCGATTATAATGCATGTTAAAGATCTTTTGGTTAAAGCGTGCTCTTGAACACATATTAGCTGCAAAGTCACAAGACTTACTGATAAAAGTTAGTAATACTGATGGAATTATCACAGCACATAAAATCTTGAGAAGTATCTGCACACCAAAGTACTCCATGAAATTCCACTGCAAACTAGAGGTACTGGGCAATTCCTCTATAATACATTCAATATTCAAATGGATTCAATATGGAATATCTTTGTAACTCTAGGCTAGGTGAATTTAATCAAATCTCATCCACGTTTGTATCAGCAACAGTACAAATAATACCAAATCATATAAGTCCTGAGACACTTCAGATTAGTAGGGAGAGATTCATCTCCTTAATTTTCAAAAAAAATTGAAGACAGTATACTCTGCTTGAAAACTCTTGTAATGATATTAAAATGAAACCAGTAATTTAAACTTACTTTTACAAAACTAAGCCTGCTATCACACACAAAACCTAACAGCATTAAATACTGCTGACACAGGATTTTTTAAAAAGAAAAAATAATTATTTCAAATTTTTAATTTGGCTACATCTGTTTTTAGAGGTTAAATGCATTTTGCAAATCTTGCCTAAATAACTGGTCTTTTTATATTGATGAAATCCTCTTCCCCTTGTTATTCTAAATCATATTTTTAAAAAATGATTGTAGAGACAATCACAGATGGTTTCAGAAACAGAACAATAGTTTTGATAAAACCCAGGCTATTTAATCCTAGCCTTCCCTAAACATTATAATTTCAGTTGTTTACCCTGAAACTCCCAAATTACCATAACCTCAGAGACTTCTATCAACAACTCCAAAGAGCAAAATATGTGCTTGCTGTTACAGTGCTTTTAAATAAGTTCTGTGCAAAATTTACTCCCTTCCTATGGCAGGCTGTTCCCCTGAATGTGTGAAACGCGGCCTTTCCCTTCTGCGCCTCAAGCACGGATGCCTGAGTTTGTTTTGAAAACTGGAGACTGAAGTAGAACAGCCAGCTAGAAAAAGGAGGAGGAGGAGAAGGAAGAGAAAGAAAAGATTACATAAAGAAGTCAAGACTCTCTCCTGTTCGAAAGAGTCTCCCACTTCCCAACAGTATTGGTGCAAAGGGAATGAATGCAAGGTGGTTTCTTCTCAATTCCCACCACTAACTGCCTACCTGAACACAGGAAAACAGGACTTACACACGTTAAACAATAGCTCTGATCGATCACATATTTAGGAATCAAAGGACTTTGTTCATGTTTGCCTGGTTGAGTTCTTTGGTTTTTCTTTGTTGTTATTGGGGGTTGTCTTTTTTTCTCCATTTTTAGAACACCAGAATGCTCAAAGCAAATACAATTTAGAAGCATTAATTCATTACAATTTATGGTTACCATCCAGTGTATGACAAGAACAAAAACTGGCAGCTCCAGATATAAAGGAAAATGGTGGTTTTAACGTGAGATCACACATTATGTAGCATGACTACAGAGTTCCTTCATGGAGCAGGCTGAGCCCACAGAAGGTGTTGAAATTCAGAAGCAAACTGATTCCTGCAGAAAAGCATGTCCCACTGCAGATGACGCAGTAGGACCCGACCATTCACTGGTTTTACACTTGCTTAAAAAACTCAGAATTTTGGGTAACTATCTGCAGAGACCGCATACCAGCTGTGTTAATTGATCTGTACGCCCTGATCAACATAACCCACTTGTGTTTTAGGCTTTCCTTTCAACACAGCTGCCAGCACTGCCTAAGAGGCTGCAGGTGAAAACAGTATCAAAATGCAAACTGTGCTGCACCGCTCTCCCTTGAGAGACTGAAGCTCTCACAGCCATAAACATTCCCAGCTCCAGAAGGGATAACGGAGATAGTGTGCAATTATCAACAAACACAATATCCTGAAGTTTGCAATATATAACACTGGTTAAGACAAAACTCAAATTTATTTCAGTTATTTATTAGTAGTGTGTTTTATATGCAAGAAAGCCACTTTGTGCCAATGTCCTGTAGCTGTCCCTGCTGGCAGACAGCAGCTAGCAGGCCTTTTGGGCTGGGATTTTTTTTAAAGCCAAAGCTATTAGGATGGCTACAGCATACTAAAAAGCCTAAAACACAGCACAGGCCCACAGGTACACCATACACACAACAGGGAAAAAATAATATTGGTACCTATTCATGCATTCAGACGCCTTAATGTAGATAGATTGAGAAGAAAAGCAGTCTCTCTCCCATAGTGCACAGTAGGAGAAATGGACAGTAAACCCCAAGAGCATATCAACAGGACAAGACAAGGACAAAAAAATTAAACAAGTTAAAATCATTAAAAGATTCATGTTTCAAAAAAAAAAATACTTAACAAAAGACTGTACTAAAAGTAACTAATGTCTACAGCTGTTCACATCCACTTGTTCAAAACACGTAAGAGAGAAGAAGCCACCATTCATAGAACAAAGGGATGAGGAAGGGAACAGTTTTCTAATAACTAATCTTTTAAAGCTAGTTCTGTCAATAAGCTATAATATACAGAAATTTCCTCCTTATCCTTAATTTTGATATTTATGAACCATTTCTGAGCAAAAACTGAATTAATATTCTGAGCCTTCACTACAAACTCAACAACAGCCCACTACAATCTAACGCATCTTTCACCCTTAAGTAATATCGAGCTTTTTAAGGATTTCTAAAAGCTTGAACCCTCTCCTCCTGCAAATTTGAACACAGCACCTCTCAAATTTACAATGCTTGGCATTTCTTCACCTGACTCCCCAGACTCAGAGCAACATGGGAGCCTAAGGGAGAAACACTGATTCAGAGACCATAATGGAACAAACTATGTCAAATTTTTTGTAGGAAAACCAGTGAGATCAAAGAAATAGGTAAGAAGTTTGCCCTGGTCTCAGTAGGTCTAAGCAATGAACAAATACTTCCATCTGTAAGACCAATTAAAAATAATTTTCATGCTTGAGGACAACAATGCTTCTAAAGAGACTGTGATGACATGAACCTTCTTAAACTGATATTACTCCTGTTTAAAACTACTGTATTACTACAGTCAGTTCTCTGTTAATCACAGGAAGTATTTCCAGCTATATACACTAATGTTGCACAAGCCTTTTCACATTACAGTCTAAACACTCAATTTGTGCTCACTCATATTGGTACCAACAAAAAATTATTATTTTAAAATGCAGCAATTAGATTAACTAAATATCTTTAGGATGTGAGCTGCTGAACTAAATATGCAGTAAGGATCCCGAGTTCTAGGCTCACACACAGCTCAGTGACAGTGGCTTTCAGCTAGTCACAGCACTTTGCTTGGCACAAAAAAAGGAAGTGAAAAAATTGTCAAGTGTCAAAAATTGTATCAAGATAGATGCTTAAAAGCATAGCTTCTAAACAAAAAAATTAAACTCGCACACTGTTACATTTCAAAGTAGAGGTCTGATGGCATTTCAAAAGCCTGATGCAATTCTGGAGGCCTATAATTGTTAAACACCCAAAGAGACACAAAAACTTAAGTTGGACCTCAGGAAGTGATGAAAGGAAAAGGATTTTGAGAACTCCTACAGCGCACATTTTAACAGTTTGCAGGGTTTAACAGAGACCTCACTGAGTGTGTATTTTACAAGCCTCCTTCTAACCAAATCATACGCAAAAAGCATCCATGCATTTGCTAAGCAAATTTCCTTCCTCTAATTTTGCAAACAAAAGAGTTGAAATTTTTTGCAGTTTTACTGTTTCCCTAGCTTCCAAACTCACTGCCACTTCAAATGGGAGCCAACCCCTCTGTTGTAATAGAAGATTTACAACAATCTCAATAAAGAACAGGCCAAATGTAAAAAATGTCATGGCGCATTCCCCCACTCATTCAGGTCTTAAACGCAAAAAAAAGTCTTATCTTTATTTTGGGCTTAATCTGCTCGTGTGTTCTATTCCTGGCTGTGCTACGCTGCAAGACAGAATGTCCGTCTGTGCTCTGGGTCTCGAGGTGCTCTGAAGAGATGAGATAAAGGTAATGGCTGCTGAGTGATGGAATGCCAGCACGGGTGTGCTCCTGCTGCAGGGTGCCCACAGCCGACTCCGTGACCGCTGCCTGTCAGTGTTGGACAGGGTCCATACCACAGCCACCGTACAACATCCTCCTACTGCCCTCGGAGCTGGGTCTAAACAATATCAAACTGCAGCATCCAGCCTGCAGTCAGTCATCAAACACCTAAAGCAGAGTTAAAACTGGACTGACAAATCGATATATGAAATGTTGGTTTTTTTAGAGAGATTTCTAGCATAAACTTTCTTTTGCTATCAACACCCTATTTCTATCTAGATCAACCTTTTAGTAATGATCCTGTGTTGAAAGTCTAAGGTAACTGGCTCCTAATATCTTCAGAAAGAGATTCAGATTAAATACTTGGTAGAGCTCATAAAGATATGACACCCTAAAAGGAACTTCCTAAAAGGAAGTCTGCATTTGCTTCTGGAAAGGTTTAACCATGATCACACCATGGATTCTTCTCCCTTGGCCAGTGATGACTCAAGAGCATGTGTGTAAACACTTTTGAATAAAATAAAAAGCAGGGAAGCCTAGAAGAGTACATTGAGTTCCCCCCTTTCGGTATGTGCTTCCTCCTAGGAAAAGGCTCTAGAAAAGGAGGGCTTTATGAATCACACTCAGTAAATACTGGAGGTGGAATGTTTTTCTTAAACAAAGATTTCTTTGTAGCTTTATCCTGATATCTCCTGTTCAACGCATTTGAAAAGGTACAATAAACATTTCCACAAAGTGCACTGGGTCTTTTTTAAACACATTTCCCAAGTTAATATTTGTTCAATAAATTTCAAACCATTATCCACTTGAACATAGAACTGAAAGTAATAAAAGGCAGTCTTAATCTTAAAACACCCCAAAAAATCAAAATGCCAGAGTAAGTCAGAGGTTCTTCATAATTTCAGCACAGAAAATATTTAAAGAGAGATTCTTTCCAGATCTCCTAAAGTATGCTTGATTGAAACCTGATCTGTAAATTACTTTTAAAGTACATAACTCATTTGCTTGATAGAAAAATAAGTTCTGCTCTGACTTTAAATCTGCCACAGGCACAGAAGTTTCTAAACTTTGCCTAAGCGCTGCAGTTTAGACAAACATTTGGAGTCGGATTTTTGCACTATCAAAAAGTGTATGTTTTATGTCATATCTGTGGGCTTTTATAGCAAAGACTAGAACCGTAAATTATACAATCACATTTATTTTTAGAAAACGAAGAAACACAAAACCACCCTCAAACTATATCAAACAAGTTTTCTTTAAAAGTCCATATCACTTAGGACAACTAAGTTGTCATTTTCTAACTGTGAGAACTGATTCAATTCTTTTCTTTTTAAAAAAACCACAACGAAACCAAACAGACATCAGTCCATTGTGAGATCAAGTACTCTATTAAAAAGTAAATTAGACAACTTTTCTTCCAATTTATAAACAGTACTGAAACAACTTGTCAATACTAATTTCTGATTTTAGAAACAGGCTCTTTACTCACAGACACTTCATCAAGCTCTAAGGACACTTACAAAGTAACAGACATGAATGCCAATTCATAAGCAAAAAAAAAAAAAAAAAATGCTATGTCACATTTGAACAGGCAGTCAATAATCCTGTCTGCTTTTAAAAACGAGTAAAGTAGGAAAATAGATGATGTTCTTGTTTACAACAGCAGCTTTTCTAATGCAAATAAACTACGATTAGCTGATAAGCTTTGCAAATGTACCTTAAAAGAAAATTTGCGATTTATACGATCTTCAGGTCCAACTGGAGATATTACATAACTAGGCAATGGTATGCTCCCCAGGACAGACTCTTCTCTGCTGTCTGTGGAATAAAAAAATAGAATTTAATTCCCTGCACTGCTCAGTGGGCTAACAATACATTCTCCTTCATGGACACAGAGAAAACAGGCATTAAGTAGAAGGAAGCATGGTTCAGACTGGATATAAGGAAAAGCATTTTCCCAAGAACAGAGCAGCAGGGCCACAGGCCAAAGAAGAAGCTGTGCCATCTCCATCCTTGGAGGTTTTCAATGCTTGACTTGATTAATCCCTGAGCAACCTGGGCTGACTCTTTTCCTGACCCTGCTTTCACCAGGCAGTGGGATAGGACACTTCCTGAAGTCCTTTCTGACCCAAATTCACTTATGACTCAACACCAATAATACGTGCAGAAAAATTTTTTATTTTTAAAGAAAAAAGTTTTTTTTTTTAAGCAGTTTGGGTTTTTATTGAAGTTTTTTCTTTTTTTGGGGGGGGTGGGTGGGTAGATGTTGCTTTTAGGTTTGGCCAGAAGAATACACTTGAAGATTAAAGCTTATTGTGCCAAATGAACTGTGACAGGCTGCATATCGTGATGGACCTTCCATTTAGCACTGTACATCTAGGCTAAGTGCTGTAATTAGGAAAACTCTCTTACTGCTGGCTCCAAGCGATCAACAGCAGAAATGCAGCATCCAGAAATATGAATTCCAAGTCTGATATCCTGTAATGCTTTCCAAAAATTGTAGCACACAAAGTATTCAAAACCTGAAAATAACCGTATGCAATAGCTAGTTTGGTCTAAGATCACATCTAACCTTTTTTCCTGGTAGAATTACTGGATTCAGAAGTTCTCATTCTTACTTTGGCCCTTAGATTAAAACTGAACCAATGCCCTGATCTGGCCATAGCACATTCCGAAAAAACTCAGACGTCCAAGTACAAGCAAGTAGGTACCACAACACAGACCAGAGGTGGCATAAATCTTATTTATTACAGTCAGATGTTCTGCAATGTAAACCATGGCATATACCAAATATAAATCATGTGAAAAAACATCACACAGCATCCTTTGCTTCCCCTACTCTGGCCTGGAATTTGCTGTGCATTTAAGATGTCTGGCCAAGCAGTTGTTTCACTGTTCATCTCAGAACAACTGACTTTATCTGAAGAGTTCAGCTAGTTCATGCATTCACCATGATTTGTACAGGTGAACTGTTCAGACTAACTCAAAACAGCTAATATCTACTCACCTTTGTAGTAAAACAAGCAATAATCAGCAAGCACAAACCATCGTCTCTTCCATAATCGCATTCCAGAGCTATCCTGAAACACAAGAAATGTGAATTTCATTTAAGGAAAGTTAACAGATACGATCCTGATCCAGTGAGTAGTTTACCTAAACATGATTGCTAATTGCAAAACAAATGGCTTATATCTTAGCAAAATATTATGTACCAAGAAAGATAAGAGGCAAAACATCCAGCTATAAAATAATGAGGGCAGAATATTCAAACAGCTAATTTTCATTAAGTAATTAAACTCTCATCCCAAACAGCATTCAGATTAACCTTATATTCAACCAATGCTTATTTTATCTATGCAGATTTATCTGCAAGGAATATATATATTCCTTGGAATATATTTCCTTTATAAGGAAACCAAGTGTGTTTCTGGATGGCACAAACTCCAACAAAGATTGCCTGCAGACCAAAATGAAAATCACTACATAGCTGTGCAGTATGACCTCACATTTCAGGCAATGATATCCTATAATTCAATCACCATATGTTACCCATGCCTAAAATGTAACTTAATCAAATATTCCTTAGGAAATAAAACAGGAGGTATAATGTGCAAATTTTAATGAAGTATAATATAATATGCCTGTGGAGATATATATATATAGATATAAATATATTTATAACCTTGTCAAAATGAGTAATATTTGCATTGAAATTAATTTCTGAAGCTTTTAAAATTGCCAGACTATAACCTAAGCAAGTACAGCTTCTTCAGCTCGGGTAGGCTTTGACGAGACCAGCAGCACAAAAAGCACCTTCAGGCTTTAAGGGCTCACAAGCAGAGGTTAGGGGACGAAGGAAATAGGATATACAACATTGCTCTAGCTATTTCCCTCCTCCTTTCCGCAATCAAATTAAGTATGGAAGGACTTTCTTCCCTTCCCACTTTCATGCTATAAGGCTGGCAACACATACTGTGCCTGAGTTCTGATTCTGTCCTGAAAACTAATGGGCTTGGGTAGAGGATGTCAACAGAGCTCACAGCAGAACACAGCAGAACTACATCTCCCCACACAGGAGGAAGCAGACGACTGTCAGCTATTTCACTTTCCTGTGCATGTAAAATCGTAACTGTGAGCCTCAGATTTCAGCCTTCTCCTACCCATCCCTAAACCAAGCTGCTGGATCTCTGGTGATAATCTGGGAGATACTGGCTGCCAAATTAGAAGCAGGGGAAGTATTCTCATACAACAAACAGCTTTATTTACTTATTATACTCAAGGATGTGTTTCTGTCAGCTTAAGAGTTCAAGACATAGCAGCTGCAGAACTCTGTTCACTGGATAAAATTCTATAATCCAGTCTTTGCTAGCTACTGGTCTTGGTGACGGCAAAGTGTGGTGAACGAGTCCCCATTTCCCATAATTTTCTCCATCCTACTTCTAGAGAACAAAAGGCATACAGACTGGAATTAAGCCTTTGATCAGGGTAGAAGGGCATAAGCAAGCAGATAGAAAAAGGCCTTCACAGCCAGCCTCAGGCTGAGTGTGTTCTGAGGGAGTCCAAGATCAGCATGGCAACAAGCCAGCAGGATAAAACAGGGAAAATAACCAGGTTTAGATAACAAAGCTAAAGCCTCAACATCGAGCTGTGATGGTGGTGTCCATTTAGCAGTTTCCTTGTCTGAACCAAACCCATTCGTAAACCTTGGTTTTCGCACTTGCTGAGCACGAATTCCTCATTACAGCAGTCTGTGGAAGTACCCAACAGTGCCCTGTGTGCCACCAACACTTGAGCTTCTGCTTTCTTAGTCCCTTGGAAGGCACTTGCTCTTCCTTGATGATTGCATTGAGGTATATGAACAGGAACAGGTGATCACATGCATACCTGTTTGTGCAGCCAGCCTCTTACTATCACAGGAACATTGGGATTCCTCCTGATCGCTTGTTCCCTCTTTCCAAAGCTATGAACTTTGTTTCCAGTCTTCACAACCTGTAAAGAAGGATACTGTAGCAGTGGCTTTTTAAACTGTACTGAGACTCATTTCATATTACAAATACTCTCACTGCAATAACTTATACTCCATTACACAGCAACAAAGTATTCATGGCATTTTCAAGGGCAAGTAAACACACAATGATATTTACAACGGAGCAAAGTCAATCTTCCACTTTCATCATGATGGTTTGCCAGCTCATGCTGAACAGTAGCAGCACTGGTGTGTCAAGCCAGAAAGGCGGAACTGTGGAAATTTTAGTGTGCCTGGGAAGTATTTTTGAGAGCTGCATGCAAGTCTCTCTGTACAATCCTGCATGGGTCTCTTACACACACAGGACTTTGAGCAGATGAATCCTACTCCTGCTCCTCTTTGTGCTTTGGGGGTCTTTTTGTTGGGGTTATTTTGGTGGATTTTAATTTTTCTTTCCTGTTTAAATTCAAACAACATTGATAGCTCAATAAAATGCCTGGACTTTGGCCCTGCAAACAAAAGGAGAAGACAGTGATGCTGCCAGGGAAGAGACCTAGACAGCAGTCAGTGGAAAGCACAAGGACTAGGTAATGATTTGTGTCTTACTGAAACCTCAGTTTTGACTCACATGGGCAAAACTATTTCAAAAACAAGCAAGGCCCATCCCCCTGTGAAAAAAGCAAGAATCACTGGATGAGTAATTTGCCTGTTCTTTTCCAACCTCAGCCCAGTTTGCTCCTCCAATTGCTTTAGGACAAACTACCCTTACAGTTGCTACCAACTTCTCCAAGAAAACAGATGTCCAAATTCTTTCCTACAGTGTCTCCCTTTTTGATCTCTGAGCTTGTCAGGGTACAGATGCTCTGTGAGCCGCAGACAAACAGCAGCTCTAGAAACAAGTATATTTATCACACACATGGGATAACATCAGAAAAATATCTTGGCATACTGCTCCTGCCATTCAGGCAACACCTGGACTAAAAGACAGCACATATAAGAGTAAATAATTCTAGCAATATATGATAACTTTAAACGGATTCTGTTGATTTTGAGGCCAAACTTCACCAATCTGCACTAAATTTCCTGTCTTAAAGAAGGGTTAAGATTATAGCTATAATCAGTACCAAAAAAATGCACTTCTTGTTTGGTGCTGTAGCATCTAAAACAGTGAGGCGGATTTAACACCTGTGAGGAGCTATCAAAGGGCAGGTTTTCCTAGGGAGTTTCCCTGAGGTCTGTTCCCCAGGGAGCAGCACATTGTGTTCAGCTCTGCTGAGGAGTCAGGTGAGCTGCATGTCACAGTCACTTGGGTGAAACCCCCTGACACTCAGGTGACAGGAAGAATGCCAAGGATGGGCTTTGTCCCCAGCAGTGCCACCTCCCCAGACAGCTCAGTGAGAGCCTGCACAAGACCCACCAGCGTCCCAGGGCAGCACAGGTGGTCACCTGAGCAGAGAGCTGTCCAGGGCTGGCACAAACCCAGCAGAGCAGGCTGTAAAACAGGTTTCTGAGGAGGTGCCCCTGCCACTCATCTGGCAAAAACCAGTTCACATCCTCATCCACCGGTGAGGATGGTATCAGTGAGATCTCTCAGCCCGTGTCTCTGCCAGACCCGTGCTAAGGCACTCAGCTAACAGGCTGCAGAGCACTGGCTGTGGGCAAACACAGCCATATGCAAGGTTTTTGTAAGAAAAATGAGAAGTAAAAATCTCAGTTGAGTTTTGAAAAATTGTTGCCAAATGTTAAGATGCAAAAGCTAGATTACAAGGGTGATGAAAAATAATGAGGCCCAAATTGGTTAAAGCTCTGAAAGACAAAAATTTATTTTTACTTTGTTTTTAGTTTATTTATACTTTGCAGCTAAACAGAAATCAGTTTAGAAAATGTACAGAATTTAGTTTCCTAATCTTTCTCTCATGTAGATCTTTGGAAAGGTGGATGAACTGAGGAGCAGTTGAAGTGCAGCTGATTTAGCCTTACAGCAGCATTTCAATTTGATTTTTTTTTAATCATATCTTTTAATCACACAGTTTCTCTGATCTTAATTTTTAAAAAATGCAGACCACAATGTAGAAAAATCATCCTTGGACTTGGTCAACCAAGCCCAAACAATTTATATAGCATAGAAGCAGGAAAAGCTTTCCCAAGGCTGTGTATTCTGTATCAATCCAATACCCATAATGGAAACAAAATTATCATTTTCTGGTGCTTTATGTAATTAAAATTCTCATATAATCTTCAGTATTGATCAACTCATTCTGCTCTGAAATAAAAATAAAGCATAACAGATACTGCATTTCACACCCTGCTTCCACTGGCTAGCCTAAAAAGTTGGTTTAAAAGAAAAGGTGTATTTTTAAACTATTGCTCTGTACTGCAGTAGTCTTTTCCTAACTTAAACTGTTCTGATATCATTGCCATGGGCTGAAAAATGCAAATTAGCACAGCTAAACTGAAGACACAAAAGTCACTTTGGACTTCAGTATATTTGTTATACTGACTTGCTTGTGAATGACTCCTAAGTATTTGCAAAAAAATCCAAGAATGTCAAGAGCCAAAATTTCAAATCCCTTTCTATCACTGCCTCACCTTCTTTCTTACAGTAGCTTGTAGCTGAGGAGGAAAGTTGCTAAGTTAATTACGTAATTTTTTTTCTTTCTTTTAAACACGACAAAGTATAGACAGACTTTTATTTGGAATAGGCTTTTTTACATAGTAAACAGGAAGACTGTATTTTGGTCAAAATATGCAAACATATACGCATAATAAAAGATGGAACTTTCAACCTAGAAAGAATTTTTTTAAAAAATCAACCCACAAAAAGCCACCTGTTTAAGCCATAAACTCTTTAACTCAAAAAATCTCAGTGTTTCACTTAGAAACGAACTTACAAATCCTCTCAGTATCTCTAAGAAAATGATACAAAATCCTTATTTTTTTCAGATAGAAAAAACTGAAGCTCTCCGAAAATCCTGCTCGTAATTTTGAGCATTCGCATACAGTGGCCGTGAATTAGACCCTGTTCCACTCCGGCTCCAGACAGTCCCAGAGCTGGCACATCACATACCTGTCACCATTGCTTGTTTCAACTGCCAGACTTATTCTTTACTTGTATTCCTCACCAGCTTGTCTTGAAACACCAGCAACTACCCAGTGTCATCAACAATTCAATTACTTCTCTTATGCAGAACCCATCCAAAACATGCTCCCGAAATACAGATAGTAAATACATTCTCTACCATCCTTGCGGTTTTGACTTGGCCCAAGTCCTGTGTGGCACAGTAACATCTACAAACTTCCATTCACACCATCAGATATTTTAACAGACTAAATTCCAAATGTACCTTACTGTCGAACTGAAACAGATCCTTATTCCTCCATGTCTTTAATTATTAATCAATATAAATGGCTTTTAATATGATCAATCATGTAATTGAATTGGCTACGAACAGGGCATAATTGCAGTTTATCAAAAAGCCCTTTTGCTTTTTATTCCCTCAATCCCATACCCCTCAAACGTCAAAGAGTAGGATAGACTGCTTTGGTCTGAAGACTTCAGATGACTCAGACAGTTCCTGCATCAAAATACTGGGCCCTACTTCAATGTGCACAGCTCTATATAAAAACCAGTTTGAATTTAGCCAGGATTTCAACACTGTGCATACACCATTCTGCAACGGCATTTGCAGGACAAAATTATGGAAGCATTTCATTAAAAAAAATAATAATTAGCCACAGCTAAGTAGAGACCTTTACCATGAACATGTCTCTGGCTCCATGATTGTGCTTCATGTCTGCATCTGGGAACTCGCTCTTTGAAACAATGATTATGGCATTCACGGAAGAAAACATTTAGAAATGGATGAAATTACCTTAAAATCTACTCTCAACCTGCCAAAAGTCAATCTCAAAGTGGAGGACACCAGTTATTTATTTTACAGCCTTTGTTCTCATTGCTAGTTCACTTGAATTAATTTTTGTGTTAGGCTGTGAAGGAATTCAACAGATCTTCTGACTCTACAGAACAAGAAAAGTGATTTCAAGCCTGTTAACACATGCAGTGATGAAACAAAGCATATGTAAGAAAGATGTTGGTTCATCTTAATTAAAACGCCAGTATTTATTAAGGACCCACAGTAGGATGAATCTTACAAAAACAAACTTGGTGGAGAAGCAAAGTACTGGCAAACCCTCTGTGAGAGCTCTAGTCTAAGTCTAAAGCTGCCATGTATTAAAAAAATGCCACACCTAGGAGCCTGCCAGAAGCATGTGTGGCTACCCTCACAGTGGACTGCAAACAGAATAAAAGAGAGACCAAAACCAGACCAACCAAAGCTTTGGGAGGTGATTCTGGATATTCTCTAAGCCGTGATGAAAAAAGCGTTACCCTCCCCTTTAGCTGTGTGGTTCTGACACACTCGGTGAATTGGCCTGCAGCGTGTGGGTGGCCTGGGAGTGAGTGGAATCCAGTCCCCATTTTTGATCTCTGATTAGATCAGTGCAAGCGTGTGACAAAGGGAAGCACCAGGAGCAGGTGATCCTGGCTAAGTTAAAGCCAACTGTGTCACTGGAGAATTCCCCAGTTGAAAGCACCGTATCAGGTCTCCAGTAGGTTTGCTGGTTTTAAGAGGG
The DNA here is from genome assembly GCA_013397775.1 of Eulacestoma nigropectus. NCBI lineage: Eukaryota > Metazoa > Chordata > Aves > Passeriformes > Eulacestoma > Eulacestoma nigropectus. The sequence continues at coordinate 1,147,381 of VZTE01005900.1, forward strand.
AAAAAATGAGCCTTCTGCCTCTAATGCAGGCTTTAAAAAATCAGAGTAAGGAGGATAAATACAGTAAAAACAAATGCCAACATATTTTGGTAAGTACAACTCTTCAAATTTCAAAAAGAAGTGTTTCAACTAATTCAGGTAACCTACCAAACTTACTGTTTTCAGTGATAACTTCATCTAGAACTTTAAAGATGAATGTATTCTTGAGATTTCACACACAACAATCTTTGTGTTGGTCCACTACACTTAGGATTTAAAAATATAATTTTTAAAAGATTGGGGTTAGCTTCTCATGAAATTGTTTGTATCTTCTCCAATATTCAACCAGGCACATCAAAACATCAGCAAAAGATTTTAAGTATTCCAACTAAACAAAATATCTTTGCAATCAATTCGGCCAAGTCCTCTCTTCAGCTCAGTTACATAAGAGGCTGCTTACTTTTGCATTAAAAAAGTAAACTGAGAAGTTTAAGAACTGCAGTCAAAGTTTCATTTAATTTATTTTAATGTATCTTATCTCTGCTAGTTCTTTCAATATTGCTCTATTCCTTTTTATCCACCCACTACCATTCTCACTGTTCTGTAATTTATTGTAAGGTCAAAGAAGCATTAAAATAGATGGTGACAATTCAAGTACAGCACTTTATTATATTTTGTTCAATAGTGGACACAGGCCCTTTGTCAAAGACAAGGAATGGTCTTTTCCATTATCAAACATTATGTGAGTGAACTTGGTGCCTGCACTTTGTGCACTGCAGTGATGGCAGAAAGGGATTTAATTGTTACTAAGAGGAGGAACAGCAGTAAGATTTCATGAAAAAGTAAGAACTGCAAATTCCTGGTAGTGTGCAGCACTTCTTGCCATATACACTGGACCACCAAAGCACTTGCTGAAATATTAACATTACGTTTATTTACTTCCATTTGTAAGACTCTGAAACTTCCCACGTCCCAATAATCCCTATGTTACAAGTTATCATTCAACGCTATCATGTGGGTATACAGTGCTCCTAAAAGAGCTGCAACACTGCTGTTACAGCTGTACACAGTGCTGTTAAAAGACTTATGTCTGAGTAGAAGATATTACCTCCTTTCTGAGGTCTTACTAGACTTCTAGGCTAAATCCACAGCTCTACTGAAATCAGTATTAAAAGAGTACTGGATTTAAAAACAAGTGAAGTTCTGATCAACAAGCTGAAAAAATAGCTTTTTTTTTTTTACCTTAGAGCCATGTTTTGTATCAACAGCAGACGTAGTTACTGCAGTGGACGTTTCACTGACCATGCTTGAAGGCCTTTGGTTTATTTGTTGCTTGGACATAGATGAATTCTGTCTAGAAAACAAACAAAACCAGATAATCTAAAGCACGTTGTTTCAAACACTCAGCTTGGCCTTTTTATACATAAAATTCAGTGTGCAAGTGAATGACAAGTTAGTCAAATATTTCCCATGCATCTGCAACTTCTTTGCACCGATCCTGTTGTTTTGATTTCAGGTCTTTCTCAAGCAGTGACATCTGATGATTGGTACTTGTCTCTGCATCAGGAGGGAGAAACCTGCCAAATTGTCTGCAAACCCAACAGAGAATCAAGATACAACAATGAGTGAGATAAGAGAGAAGATAAGGCTTACGCAGTGAAACCAAATTTTGCCCAATTTAGAGACTTGGCCACAAATCTGTGAAAGAGCCAGTAGTGGGGAGAAAACAACAGGAATCAGCACTTGGCAATAACAGGCTTCTTATTTAAAATCTGAGTCTAGACTGCTGTTAGATCTTTTACTAACTTAATGCTGTATCTTTGAATCTGCCCAAAATATGATTCATAGCACAATATGAATTATTAAAATACCTTTTAAGCAAAATGGTGCAATTCAAGGCAGATAATTGTTAGAAATGTGTAATTTCTGAGTCATCCTTAGATTCCAGAAATCCTGATAACTAGCTCAGATACCCATTTAAAGCATAAGTGAGGTCAATCCTACCAGAAGAACCTGTTCAACAAGTCAGAATTCAGTACAGCCACCCAGATGAAGAATTGAGAGGATAAATGGAAGGGCAAAATAAAATCTCTGTGAAGAGAAGCCGCAGCAGCCGAGCTTGACACCAACACTGAATGAAATTAAAACCACAGGTGGCATTTTCAAAAATCATTAACAACATAATTTAGCAAATAACGAGTAGCAATACAGTCACATCAGAAAAGAAAACATAACAAAACAAACAATTAACAACCCATGATTTTCCTTTTCCCATCAAAGCCATTTATTTGAAAAACCAAAACACATGGCATACAAGCTACACAAAATATGGTTGCTACTACCACTGAAATCCAGATCTGAGCACAACAGAGAACAAAATAATTCTGAGCAGTTATCACAAGAACAGAGAAGAGTCTGTGATCGTAGTATCTCAACACAAGGTTTAACAGAGCACAAAGAATTTGCCATCACTGCTCTTCCTCAGTTACAACCCGAACAATTACCTGTCCAAAAGCTTGAATAGGTGGTTTGGTGTCAGGGAAAGCACATTTTCCTTTTTGTGACCAGAGTTTCAATGAAACTTCCAAGTAAGTAACACAACTTAGGTCCCATTTTGTTCATACCTTGCATATCTGGCATAAATCCCTTCTTTCTAGATTTTATATATAACCTCAAGACCAAGATATAAGAACAACCTACAGCAAGTACCTAAAATTCCTGGCCATCCTTTAAGGCAAGAGAACCTTAATCATGTCAGTTTGAGTTAATTTGCCCCATCTCTTATGGACCAGGTACCCTACTTCAGCATTTAATCACCTTTTAATGCAGTCTGCAAAATGCAGATTAAGAAACTTGCCATATATGACACTGCCTGACTAAGCTACTTCTGTTGACAAAAATTAAAAATACAATTTAAGTTTTGACAAATTGGAATTAATTTTTCCAATAAAAAATTAATAAGAAGGAGGAATAACCACAGAGGAATAGTTTTAATTTAAAATTTCTGCTCTGATCTAACAGATTTTCACTATTCCCCAAGATAGTGTTTCACAGCAGGTTAAATATAAAGCACTTGCAAAAAAAAAAATAGAAGAATATAATAGAAGACGAAGATAAGCTATATGTTTAACATGACCATCATCATTAGAAAATCATAATACAATAGAGAACAATAAACATGTAATTTCTAAGCATTTATTATGTGATCATACAGTGATTTCTCTTCCACTTGCTACTGAAAGTGACCACTGCCAAGAAGCCAGGTTTTCCCTTCCTAGTAGTATCAAATTAATGATGCACCTCAAATTCAAAAGCAGAAAAACGCTTTTTTAAAAATGTGAGGTTGTTGCCATGGAAGAATTTAAATAGCAAGCAAGGGAGACATTAAGTCCATTGAAAGAGAAAATACATTATTATTCTCCTAAAAAAGTCTTCAGCAGCAAACACTGGTGATGCAAACTTGCAGTACCTGACATTTAGCAGAAAACACCAAACAACATGGCAAATTTATTTCAGTATTTGTATATAGTATTTCAAGGATACAATAGATTTTTTGCATGAAATCAGAACATAAAACTCAGGTATTCAACTCTCTTAATAGCTAATCAATATTCTCAATGTTTTTAAAAGCAAGTAAAAACAGGCAGAATATGCAGAATTACCTGAAACATCCTGGCATGTTAATGGAATTTAACATTGTCCTAATAGTATTTACAAATTCAACTTTGAAAATAAGTGACTACAGGATCAACTCTCTGCATTCAGAAACATGAGTTCAAAGTCACTATTACCAAAGATGTTTGATAATATCTGTTATCCAAGACACCCCATTCTGCCTCCGTGGTGATGGTGTTTCACTATTCTCAGGCTGGTTTCCTTACTGCCTCCCCCAGGAGCGTGCATGCACACACAAAGAATTGCAGTGTGTCCATTTGGAGCTCCAGTACTGTGTAAATTTTTTTAAGTACTTGAAAATAACACTCTATATAATATCTCCTGTCAAGCAACTCCCTGCTCTACTTAAATAGTGCTAGTATGTCTCCAGAAACCACATTTACCAGCTGAAAAAACTACATAGCCAACCATCTAGGTTATTAAAAAAGCCCCGACACCGAATAAGAACAATAATAAAAAAAAATGACTGCACCAGTAGCCCATATTGAAAATGCAATACTCACGAGAGATCATAAAGATCAGTCGACTTGGAAGATCCACAGCCATACCAGCAACTTAAAAAGTTTATTTGTTGGAATTGGATAAGATGCAATAACATTGTGTCAATGTCGATTTAATACTAATAAATTTCCTAATCAGCTAGATATAAAAAAAACCCACAACACTGTCCTGGTGTTTCTATACATATAAACAAGGTAGATATTTATTTTGGGGTTGTTTGGGTCTCCTCTGTCCTCTCCACCTGGTATTTTTGCTGCTATAGTAACCAAATGCAATAGATAAGATGGCTCTCTCCCCAGAGGTGATGCACAGGTTTTTTCAGGCGCACAAAAACAGCCAAGACAGAGGACAGCATTCATTGGATTAAGCACACTGTATTTTTCCCCCCATATGTCTACATTTATGTTCAAGTCTTATCTTTTTTAAGTACTATCTTCTCATTTGCAAACACACTGCTATGACAGACATCATACAGCTCCTAATACACAACTGCTAGTGTTTAGCATTAGTTATACGGCTGCGTGTGCCTGATTCTTCCTTTCTGTAAACAATTACTTAAAGAACAGTTACTTAAACCAAGATATGAGAGGAGAAATCTAAACATTATACACAGCTATCCTAAGTAATTCTAGCATAGATTCTTTTCAGAGAAATGCATGTGTAACAATGTAGCTAACTAAAAACCTAACACCTGTCCGGCAGACTTATCATTAATTCTCATTTTTCCACTGGTTGTTTAAGAAAGGTCCCTTCGTGGCTTAAGTGTTCATTAAAAACATGAAAGCAAAGCACAGAAATCAAGAGGCAGTTCTGAAATGGAGGGGCTTCCCGTACAGCAAGATGCTCAGATTATTTCAATGAGATCCTAAAAACTGTGAGGTGAACACGTCAATAGAGAATAAAAATTGTTCTAGGTGAAAAATGAAATGCTGGCAGAAACAGGTAGAAAAACAGCCTTCATATACAACAACCACGTGATAAGATGCCAAATTGAATTCAGTGCCAACAACAGAAAAGTAATTCAAAGGAAGAAGAAATAAAAAACATCTCTGCAGCTTTTACCACTCAAAATAACAGTGGCAAGGAAAGGTTATTTTTAAATATCAGCACAAAGAGTAGCAGAGCCAAAGTATGTTAAGAACTATTAGTAAAGGAATAGAGAAGGAAAAGTACAATTAAATTACTGTAGCAAACAATGAGCTCATACACTGAATCTTGCAGTCACCCATGATCAATCATTCCATCAGAAAAAAAGACAAACCTGAAACGGACATGCAGAAAAGCTGGCTCTCAGCAGAGCTGGTGAAAGGTACAGAACACACATCCCACACCAAGTGACCAAAGCTGCCAAGCTTGGAAAAACAGAGTATAAGGTATGGATTTGATAGTGGACCCAGCTAAGAATGTGCTAGGAAATAAGGAATTACTAATCACTGTTTAAAAGAAAAAGGAAATCCAAATTACAACACCTTTAGGAAGAAAGAATAGTATAAGGATCAAAAGATAATGTAATTTAAATGTCACAGGTTCCAGTTACAATGGAGTTGAGAAAAACGGATTTCAGCTTGAAAAGCAAAATTGATGTAATATTGTTTAAATGCCTTGGAAAAAGACTAGTGAAATACAGTCTCAGCCTTCAACTGAAAGTGTCCAGTTCTCATTCGATCAAGTGAATCAAGGGCATGTGGTTCACAACTGAGTCATAATCAGGCTAGGATTACATCACTCATTGGTGTTATTTTCTAAAACTTGTTTCCAAATCTGCTTGCCAGAACACTGCTTCCAGGATGAGGAATGGCCAGAGCAGTCCCCACATTCATCATTTCTACATGACTGTAAATTACTTTTCTGATGTAAAATGTGTCCTTTCAAACAGACATGTGCGTTGCAGCCTGAACAAGTTTGTGCTTACTTCTCCCCACTAGCTCCCAGTCAACATCTGGTTACAACTCCTTGGCCCTAATCTTAAATTAAAATCAACCACGCAGTAATAAATCATGCCACAACAGCACTAAACAACAAATCACCTTTTATGAAACCCTTAAGAGTGCTACTGCTTCAGATTGGGTTCTTCAGCTATAGGAAAAAGGAGTCTTGGTCAAAGGACCCCGCAATGGAAAGTTCCTACAGACCATGCCAACCCAGAAACCGCCTTTCTGCCCCAAGTCCTTCTGGTGGAAGGCATTTCATCACGTGACAGGGATCTACAACACTGATTCCAAACTGATACACGATCAACACCACCGATTCCAGGAAATCCCTGATGCCTGAGGGAAAAGGACTGAAAACACAGCACAGCTCCACTACAATTCCTAGGCCTTAGGACAGGGAGGTGCCAACAGCTCCTCTGATTTCACCACGTGAGACATCCCTGTATGTCAACAGCATCACCTGACAGGAACTCACACATGGCCATGGTGAAGAGCCTCTGTGTAAACCCCCACTGCTGCATAGAAGTGGTACAAAACTCAGGAAACCAGAGCATCCTACACATCTGAAAAAGACATTTTTAAAGCAATTTTAACTGACAGATTAAAACCATCTAATTTTAAAAACACTGTATGTTCTTCAGGCCAATAATAAAGCTTTGAGAAACATTCTAGCAAAAACTGTTTCCAGAGCAGTAACTACAAACATATACTCCTCTCTCTGACCCTCCAGCCATTCCCTTTTCTTTTAGAATTAAAATCACCCCCCTCTACTAATTCTACTACAATGTAAGGATTTTCCTGGTTTTGATACTATCTCAGTAACTGAAGTCTACATGTTCATCAGACTGCCCTCCAAATAAGCACTTCCCCTTCTCTTCCAAAACCATTTCTAACATACATTAAACATCACTAAATCCATGTGCCACCACAGCAAGTACTTCTTTCAATTCTGTTTTTAATATTTTAGCAGCTACCATTACTACAAAACCAAAAACAGCCTAAGCAAGTGTGACTAATCCAGGCAGGCCCTCCAAGAGGTTATCCAAACACCTATTTTCCAGTACCTATGTTCAAATTAATATCAAATTTGACTGAGCCTTTACAACAGATAAATTAAAAATCAGTTAACGAATGGAAGTTGGAACACTGATGCTCAGTGGCTGCTGTCCATACTGTCTGTGGAGTTTGCTCCATTGCAACATACCTGCTCTCCTCACTAGATGGGGGGGAGCAGCTTGTTTCATACCTGTAAACGAGCAAACCCAGCTGAGCACCAAAGCACCTGCATGCCATGGGACAGCTGGGGAGACCTCCAGCTCAGCAGCCATCCCACAGCCTTCATACCCAATTACAGGCCTCTCCCACAGTGTTGTATTTCATGTTAGTTTTCATCAGTCACCTTAACATAGGATTGGCCTTGGCTTTGCTTTGACTTGGGGGAGAGCAACTGTTTAGCTGGTGGTTTTTTAGGGGTTTTGTTGCAATTTTTGGTTTTGGTTGGTTCATTTGGCTTTTAAAGGATTTGAGAAGTTCTTCTCAGGGCTGTATCAGAACCTCTGAGCTCTACAGCCATGTTCTACTTCTCCAAGTCACAGGAGAAGACGATGCTGGAAAAGGCTCAGTCTCCTGGGAGTGTTGAACAGCCTTCCTCCAGGCCTCATTTTTCTTAATGCTGTAACTGCTTTTGATAGCAGCCCTACCCAAATGTAAAGCAAATTAAATGTCACAGAATTTGAAATGTAAAGAGCTCAGATTTGTGCAGGCAGCCACACAAACCCCACATCCAGGCCATCACAGCAGGATGCACAGAACCTGCAACGCATGAAGGGAACCTGCTGCTTGAATAGTGCTGGAAAACTAGGCTGGAGTAGGAAAAGCTATCTGATGTCCCATTCTTCTTGCCTTTTGGCTTTAGAAGTGATGTAGAATTTTGTCCAAGGCTCTGTTTTCTGTCTAGGGAAGATACCCAGCCATTCCATTACAGAAGGATTGCAGGAGCAATCCAGCATGCAGCCGGGATGACGGGAGGAGTTAAAGCCTACAGTGAAACAGTGCATGATCCAATCCAACACCAATCCAAAGGTGACCAAATTCACCAGTTTGAACACATACATTTCCTCCTTTTGGTTTTTTTTTTTTTTTAATCAGACAATCAAGATAAAATATGCTGGCAACAAATATTTTCGACACCATTTCTCTAGAATAAAGAAAAACAGCTGATCAATGTAGAACACCTTAAATGTGAAAAAAACAAGGGAATACAATGGAAACTAGTAATATTTTGTGTATTTCAATTTCAGTACAAACCTTCCAGTATGCTCTAAAAGCATTTTACATTTATGTTCTGTTACCTGATATTTATATAAGGCTAAAGCATTATTGTTTAAGTATATTTTGGGGGGTTTGTTTTTTTATTTTTGGGTTTGTCTGGGTTTTTCTGAAGACTTGATAAAGATTTTCCTTTAAGTCCTAGCAGGGAATCAAAAACATACTATCACAATGAGAAGCAAAATATTAAGCATGAATCTCAATTTTTTTCTACAGTATTGGAAGAACTGTCAATAAATTAAGGTACTAATCTACTGTAGGTAAATGTGTTACTGTTTTAGATCTCTTGACATGGGTATAAAACTACTTACTCTTCTCGCAAAATAAATTCAATATTTTCTGGAGAAACCTGTCCTGTCACAGGATGTCTAAATGACGTGGTCTGCTGATTATGGCTGAAAGGAAAAAAAAAGAAAAAAGAAAAAAAATTAATATTGTTATACTCAGTAAAATATGATCTCTAATAGGCAGAATTGTTTATATTGGTATTTTGCTGCTCTAGTCCAGAAATTATCATATTTCTGAGGTAGTTTTCAAGTCTGAAATGTTTTCAGCTCCTTCCTCTGTTCTTGTTGACTTTGCCAATAGCACACTGTACCACTTAATTATTAAACAGGTTAATGTTTTAAAAGTAAACTAGTTGCAATCTTTAGTTAGTGAGACGCACTTGAATTTATTATTATTTACACCTGGCTGTTACCACATTATTTAGATATAACATAGAAATTACACAACAAAAATTTCTGATTTGTGTTTCTGTAAATTTCACAGAACAGAACCAGTAAAATAACTTGAAATGCTGCTGGACAACATTTTACACAATTTATATTATTTAATGAGGTCACAGAGAGAAATTATGTGGAAGCCATTTTTTGCATGTTTCTTTTTCCTCTAATATGGTATTTCTCCAATGACTTTTCTTTACACTTTCATGCAGAGGACCACATATAACCTTAGCTGTGCAGCTGCACGGTCTATATAAAACAACATAATCGAGTACTTCATCAGAACTGAATTAAAATCAGGATTTTCTACAAACTTTCCCCTCAGAGTACTACCTAATGCTTTGCTACCCTCTGTGAAATATTGCTATTCATTAAAGATAAATATCTTACCTATCTGTGAACCAAGCGCTTATTTATTTAAGGTTCTAAATTTTTCTGAGTTTAGTTAACAATTTTTAGGTAAACAACATCCAAAACCAGAACTCATGTCAAATGTAGCAAGATAGTAACACACCATGAATATTCAGAAAATAAAAATAACAAGGCCATTTAAAGAACTCTACCTCAAAGAAACAAAAGTGAACACTTGATGCATTTTCTTGTTCAAAGATTTGCAGTTTTTCCTCCTGTAAAGCCTATTTGGTTTCAAGCCTTAAAGATTTGACCCTGTTGTCCAGCATACCAGGATGTCCCCCAGCACACAGTAACGCATAAACGAGTATTTTGAGGTTTCAGAGCAATGAAGTTCCTAAGAGATAACACTCTGCTGACTAAAGGACAGCTAAAAATCAAACAGGTCACGCAGCCATAACATTCCAATGTAAATAGCTCAGGATATGTCTTGATTTAAAAAACAAGCCAAAACCAACCAAACAACAAAATCCTAACAACAACAAAAACCCCACAAATTGCTCATGCTAAGTCCCACTCAGGCCACAAACAGCAGAGGATATTTGGGGTGTTAGAATCTTTTCACCCCTTTTCCAACATGCCTTGCAAGAGCAAGTCAGATATAAGGAACTCACATAATGAACATTTCCAATGATAAGCTGAAAGATGCAACAACTTATGCAACACCAGAAGGCCTTTTTCCAGCCTCGCCTATTGCAAAAATCCTCACCCTGGAGCCACTGGAAACTGTGAACAAGATATGGGCTATCAATTACTCCACTGCAGCAGGGATGGCATTTGCTCCCTAGACTGGTGAGAACTGACCTGTCCTACAGCTGTAGGTTAATAAAGTTTAATAAAGTTTCTAAATCTTCAGTTTTTCCATGAAATGAGAGATCCAGAGAAAGTATTTCCAGTAAGCACACAGTGCTAACATCTACAAAGCAACCAGGATCTTTTTCCTTACAAAAAGACTGAGGAGAGTTGTTTTCTAAAAAAGCATTTCTATGTGAGTTTAATTTTGTGTCCACATCCAAAGAGAGGGATAGGAACTTGAGATGTTTTCAAAGGAAATAATAAATTACAACCCTAACAATTAAACTCCATGTTTGTCACACAGTCCAGTTTTAAGTTGAAAGCCTTTCCTTTCAAATCAGGCCTGAAGCAGTCTGTTTAATCTTAGATGCTTAGGTTAGGACTGCTACCAAAACAAGTGCAGATACTTTGTTAGTTTTAAAAAAATGAAACTATCTTGCCAGCTATATTCTCCAGGGGCAGAGGAACTGCCAACAAGCTCTCATCTGCAGGCTCTCAGTCATTAATAACTCACTCTTCAATTAAGACTAAGAAAAAGGACCGTATTCCAGAAGTGCTCCAGGGTTATTTAGGAGGGGAAGTTTCCCATTATACCATACTAGCACATACACAGATGCTTTATTCTATCCCAGGAAATAAATTCACCAGAAGATTAATTTGCCCTTTTAGTTGCAAATAAAGAGCAAGTACATTACTAATAGACTAAATATTACTACTAATAAAGATTTCAGCTGGAAAGTAAACACTTTTTTAAATATCTGAGCAATGCATTTTGGGACAAGTTTTGCATGTCAAATACTACGAGCAGAGAAACAGAAGGATGGCTCTGTTACTGCATAAAATGCAGATGGTAATTTCACAGACAAGGAGAGGGCACATAAACCCAAAACTTCCCGCAATTCTGCAGCTTCAATACGTAGGACTTCACTGGGAAGAAAGAAGTGAAACCCCTGCCACTAACAATTAGTATTGCAGAACACAGTGGTTTATTTGAATCTGAAAAGTGAGAGTTTAAGCGTTTTGCCTCACAGGACTCATTAAGACTAAGCGATACTATTCAAAACAACCTATACAACAGATGGCTAATGCCTTGCAACAAGGAATTAGATAGCAGGGAGATTTTCGTTCACAATGAGAGCAGTCAAACATTGGAAGAGGTTGCCTAGCAAGGCTGTGGAATCTCCTTCCTTGGAAACATCCGAAATGTGGCCAGATAAGGCTCCGAGCAACCACATCAAACTTTATAAGCTGGTTCCAACTTTGAAGCTGGCCTGGCTGGATGTGATGGGGTACAGAGCTTCCTTACAACATAAATTATTCTCTTCTGTCATTCTCTGCTGCTCCCTCCATCCTTTCTCTGTAAATACAACTTAATTACTATAATACCTTTGAAGCTTTCTCAGTATTTAAATGGATTTATTCCAAGACTATTAGCAGTACCTTGTTTTTATTAGGACAAGAGAAACTGAATAGATTTTTAGATGATCATTTTTTGTTACTGTTTTCATTTCTTTTAAACATTTGCTTAACAGTGATATCTGTTTACACAGCATTGATAACAATAATGTCACCAGTGAGAGTGCTCTAAACTTGTTGCAGTGCAGGTTTTCCTTCCTTTCCAAGCACAGAATAAGGAAAGATCTGGCACAGTTGTTCTCTGGGTACATCAGCTACCCAAGAAGTAGTTAATCACCTGTATTTCCCCCAAATGGCAACTACTGAATGTGTTCCTATTGTTCAGAAATCTACCATGTACAACAGGCACAATAAACGTGCCTTAATAAAAGGACATGATATGCTGCCCCACTCTCCAAGCCCCTTCTATTCCTTTTTTTTTTTTTCACTAGAGAAAGACATAATAGCATCAACAAAATTGGGAAAGGCTTATGATGCTTCACCATGTGAATTCTGCATGCCTTGGAACTTGTATCAGTCCAACATCACACATGTGAAATGCCAAACTAAGTTTTCTAGCAACACTACAAATTTTCTGTGTGATCAATTATGGCATTTTTTCCTAACAAGCATCTTTTAATTTTAACAGTTCTGCATTATCCTGATTTTGTACAGATACTGGTAATCAGAGTCACCAAAACAAAATAAGTATAAAAACATGAATGAGCCACAAAAAATTACATTTGTTACTATCTACCACTACCAGTGTTATTAAATTACACTACAGACTGTCGGAAGTTATTCTGAATTTCAAAGTTACAGAACACCACTTTCCAAGGCTAGTAATAGGTAAGACTCAGACTCTTCCTAAAAGAATCACAGTTCAAAACCCATTTCTTTGTAATTAGGTACCTCAGTACAAATTCCATGATTTCACAGCATGTATATACAACTTTTACAAACACAAGAACTGAGTCACCCACTGTCTTAAGACAGATGCAACCCACGCTCTAATCCTATAGTATAATGGACATAGGCAGGCACTTCTGCTTGCATGGAACCTTTGCACAACTCATATTTAACATGACTTTGATTAGTTTTGTATTTGAGTCAAAGCCAAGTCCTAATTATTAATTTTTGGACATGAGTGATGCTGATGACCTTTCATTTGAAGTCAAGCCAAGTGTATAGATTGTCTCTGGAGTAATTTAAATGCACAGGCAGCTGAAACTTGAAATGTGTGAATCAACTATTGATGGAGTCTACATCACATTAACAGCAAATTTATAAGTTGTGAGAAAAATTCACATTGTCATTGGACAGATGTCCTATTAATTATTACAAGCCATTTCTACAGCATTTATTTTCCAGGTAGGCTGACTCCTTTACATTTACCTGTAAGACTAGATAAGCATAAACACCTTTATGTTGAATACCCCAAATGGTGGTGACAGTTACGTGTGGGCACCCACCCACACTGGGCAAGTTTGGTGTGGGTGCAGCTGCCAGAAGAACTCGTGCAGTGAAGAACTGTTCAGACAGTGAGTTGTTATTCTAAACAGGAGAAAGTGCTTGTATCCAACCAGGCAAACAGCCAGGAATAGTTTGCTTTATTTCATAACATATTTCTGAAATACATCAATGGCTTCAAAATAGTTTCAGCACAGCCTTCTGAGTATTTTTTGGATATTAGCTTTAAGAATTGTTTAGAACAAGTACCAACAAAAAGTCCAAGAAAAACAGTGCTCTCAAAGTTCTGCAAGCTGGAAGAAAAATGCAGCATAATACAGATATAATTTGGAAGGATTAGGAACAATACCAACTAAGTGTATTACTCAAGCAAAAGTACCCACTACAAGCTGCACGTACACAAAACTCTGTCTTTTCAAGACACTGAACATGATCCACTAGTTTAAAATAGTAGTGTCTCATCAGAGTAACAGTAAAATCCTTGCCCCACTGTAATCAGTGCCCAGGAGACTTTCATAAGGTCAAAATGTCATCCCCTCATCCCGTTTAATTAGCATCTTAACCTAGGAACTACTGCGTAAGGATCACAGATTAAAACTGATTCTCTCAAATCTTACACCCCACTCAGATGAGAATTCATAAGCCTTCAGTTGTTTAGTCCGAATACAATTCTGTAACTATCTTGAGCTGCTGTGTCTGTGACTAGCAGCAGTCAACACAAGAGTCTGGCCTTATAAAGACAGATGAAAGGGGACAAGGTGGCCTGACATCAGATTTTATCATAATCTCACTTCTCCCAGTAAAAGCTTGCAGACAAGAAGAGTTTGAAAGGAACAGTAAACTGACAGTCATGCTCATGTAGTGTTGTCCTTCTACCCAGCTCACTAATTATGAGGTTAAATGGGAACTGCAAGTTTCCAAGGAAATGAAAAAATTTCTTTTTCCTGTCTTAATGAACTACCAAAGATAATTTATACTATCCAGTAGTAGTATCAGCAAGAAAGATTTTGTTAATGAACATGCTTTTAAAAGCAGAGCTAATAAAACAATGGTAAGCTAATATGGAAAATGCCACGAATCACTACAAGTACTTTCAGTCATTAAAAGCACAGATAAGAGGATGAATACACTATCATCACAGGATCAACACAGATTTCCATGAGTAATACAGGCTGAAGTCATCTGCTGATTCACAAATCCTTTTGATGCATATCATGTGAAACCATCAGGATTTTACTAACTCACAAAAACAAAATGCATTCAGGGAACTTGAAATTAAGGGGGAAAAGCATGTTAGTCTTGAAGACAAATCTTTTAAGAAGAGGAACTTGTTGCTATTTTGTTACTTTCGCAGTTTTAGAAAACTTATAGTCCCTATCTTCAAAATCAAGAATTAAAAACCTGTCTGATAACACAGATGCACAAACTAAACTAATAAATTCACTCTCTAATTAAAAAGACAGTGGTGACATCATTAAAATGATTAAAACACCCTGTGTAAAGCAGCCTACTCTTATATTCCAATATCAACCACAATTTAAAGAGTTTAGTGAGGAAGCCGCCTAACAAGCATTGCCACATAAAGATATTATTATGGAAAAAGTATTTAAGGGAAACTTTACACAAAAATATCACCGACCTCAAGTTTTAAGCCATAACAAAACTGGTTAAAATAAATCAGACGTTCACATACATAGCGTCTAAATTTACCAAAGAAGGCTGAAAATCCCCACTAGTGACATTTGAACCTATCACACTTTGATGCAGAGGCATCATACACATGATAACAGACAACACAATCCACATTGTTCTAAATATGAAAGCAAATACAAGTTTTCCAGCATCCAGTTTTCATCTAAGTAGCAAACCATACAGCGTAGAAAATTGAAACAATTTAATACAACAGCTGTAAGAACTGAATAAAATAGATTTTGAAAACTTTTTCTGCTGCCACACAAGGCATATATCCTTTAAAACATTTTATCTTCATTGGCTTTTTAATGCCAAAGATCGATTTTAACTTCAGATAAATGCACTTCTGATTTATTATTTATTAAATTTAATGCATAATACAAAAGAAGTGATTATCAGAGGACAATACTGCAGACTGAGACCTTGCTGTGTGTGCCCTCAGACAATGTGGGAACACACTGCCTTTCTCACCTCTCCATAAAATGGAAATGCTTTATCTACCACCTCTACCATGGGAATGGCATTTTAATCAAATACTGTCTCCTTACAAGATCACAAGTGTCCAGGACAGAATGAAGGAATTATAGCTAGTATCCATCAAGTTGTCCCAGGGCTACAACATAGAATACTGAATCCAATTTTGGACTTCCTCACACAGGAAAGGCACCAACAAACCGAAATGAGTTCAGCAGAGGGACACTAAATGGTCCTGAGCACCTGTTGTGAGGAGAGGCTGAGGGAACCAGCCTTGCTAAGGTTCAGGATGCCCTGCCAGGACTAAGAAGGTTCTTCACTGCGGTACCTCATGGGAGCAGGCATAAAATGAAACAAGAAACCTTCAGACTGCTTGGAGGAGGAGCTTTTTCCCCTTGAGGATACAACTGTGTACAGTGAGGATGGCAAGCATTAGAACAGGCAGCCCAGAGAGGTTGGGCAGTTCCCATCCTTGAAGATTTTCAACACTAGAGTGGAGGAAGAACTGAGAAACCCGGTCTGACCTCACTACTGACAGTGCTCTAAGCTGGAGATTGCACAGGAGACCTGAGGTCTCACCCAATCCAAGCTGACCAACTATCGTAAGGTTGGGTATATTTTCTGTTTCTATCACAAAGGCAAAAAAAGGGCAAACAAGTAAGTTTCACATAATAGATTTTGCTAAGAGGAAAATGTAAAATCCCCACATTATTTAGAAAGAAAATCTCATATGAGCATTAAAACCTGGTTTCTTCCTTCAGTCTTTAGTAACACTATTAATTAACTCCTTCTGCAACTAAATAACTCCAAAGTGCATTTACATTCTACTAATAAATATTCCATTAAAGTAGAGAATTTATGCAGGCTGCTTTCCTGTATTTTTTATCTGCTAGGACACAACTTCTAGCCAAAGTCTTTCCCACAGTTAAGGTAATTCAAAACATCCATGAGTCTGTCTCAGTCGCTCTGTAACCACATCCTCCACAGCTTCACAGTACTATTGAGGTACTGACCATAATCCTACAAACCTCATGCCCTTCAGACACCAGGCTAAAGAATAAACAAGGATATCAGCATTGTGTTTACCAAAATAACGTTTAGTATGAAGAAACCACAATTCTCACACAGCACACCTATTCTTGTTGTTTGGCTGATAATGTTTACTGGCATACATATTAATAAAAGCTCCTTCATTAGTAACAAACTGTTCCAGCCTATGGAAGCCTTGTGGTTAATTCTGAAACATTTCAAACTCTATTCATCTGCAGCTTAGGCAAAAAAAAAAAAAGAAAAAATTACAGCAGCAAAGTTATTTCCTTTGGTTTGTGTGATTCTTGACCGTTTTAAAGTTCCTCCTTTCCCTATCTCACTCAATTCACTGTGCTGGATAAAATGTAATACATCTCCTCCAAAGTTAGATGCATTTGTAAAATGTTTTTTCTAATCAATTCTTAAGTATTAAATGGACTACAGCACTCCTGAGAGGCACATAATATCAAGCTTTTGCTTGAGAGATTAGCAATGCAAGATCATCTTGCCTAGAGCAACAGGTATAAATTAACGGAGCTTTTCAGGCTGACTCTTTGTAGCTGTGAATTATACACCTCGTTGTCACTTTCCAAAGAAGCCCAGCACCTACAGCACTGAAATACTGACACGTTCTAAAGCCATGACATCAGCATCTGCTCACAGAACGCTACAGCAAATCACACACAGAGCCGAGATGAGTACATTAGGGATTGGAACTGTCAAACAGATATGGAAGAAACTCTTTTTACATTATGCATAGTTTATAAAATACGCAGAAATATCTTTGTAATTCAACAAAAAGCTCTTCAGCATTACAGAAAAAAAGGGGGGGGATTTATATCTATATAAATATAGAAAGATATAGGTACCTGAAGCTGACTATTTCAGTATAACTTGCCCAAAGAAATAACCTAGAACCAACTTGTCCTTACAGAGATGTAGAACTACTCAGTGGCCCCAAGTCAGACAAGCACAGAAACTCCTCAGACATTTCCAAACAATCACAGAAATTGTGCTGCAGAGTTAAAGTATTTTCTTTGGCATCTACAGAATGGAAAATATGCTAAAATACACATAACACTACTAGACAAAATTTATACAAAGAAGTAAAAATGCAATCATTAATATATTAACCGTTTCAACCCTGTACTAAATATTTCCAACCTCTAAAACATCTCTAGTTTAATTCTCATTATTTTACTCAATGCAGAAAGCCAAACAAACTTTTGAAATTTTAGTGTGTGTCATTCCAGAATTTTCTTTGCTAAACACAAACCAATTAACTATTCTCCAGAAACACAACTATTTTCAGTCATCCAGTCTCACCACCCCAACCCCCAACTCCCCACTATGTAATCAAAGCATGTCAAGTCACAATATAACCTACAGCAGCTGGTTAATAACAATTTACATTACTGGCATAAGTTATGCTGAGTTAAGCGTAGAGGTTGTCTAAGCATGTGAACCAAACAAATGAAATGTAAGAAAACTCTCATCACATTCTGTGCTAAATTTCTTGAGTCAACATTACACTGTCAGAAGGTGAACATTTGAGAATAAAATAATACAATAAAATACGACAAGAGTGGCACTGAAAACAACCCAGCCACAGAAGAAACATTTGCATTTTCTTAATGCCTCTAAGTAGACACACTAACAGTGCCCAAACAACCAGCTCAGAAGAAGTCCAGAGTACACACAACTGATGACAATGTGTAGATCTAGTGGCTAAGGAACATACCACAAGAAATGTATAAAAAAACCACTTTCACTCCTCCTGTGCTTAAGCTAGCAAACACACTTTTAAAACGACCTTGTTGGTTTTCTGTGAAGTGGTTCAGAGGTTTCATTTAGATTAGCAAACATCAATATGCATTACTAGATAGGATGTAGTTTTCTGGGGACAGCATGAGGCTTCAAAATTGGTTCTGAATGACATTCTGCACGAAACCACATTATTTCATTGGAGAACACGAAAATCCCTTCCTTAAGCATGGAGACTGCTATTATTTTTTAAAGTAACTGGAAAGATGAAGCAACTACCACCTTTCACAATATGACTGGAAGTGAACAGCCACACAGCCAAAATGCCAACAGCCACCACAGATGAAATCAGGCTCCTTGGCTTCAGGGAGCAAAACTGCAGCACAACCCAGCCAAAAGCCAGCTCTTAGCACATCGCTATATATAGGGGAGCTATCAGCTGCATTCCTCCTGGGCCACTTGTGCAGCATGTTGTGGCCTCTTGGCCTGGTTCTTGTCCTGTAGCTCCACGGCACTGCAGCCCCAGCAGAGCCCTCCCCTTGTCACCAGAGCAAAGCTGGTGCAGAAAACACCTCCAAGGGTCCAGCCGCGCTGCTGCTGCTGCTTTATCCAGGGGATCCAGAGCCTGCTCAGCTCCACAACACAGCTCACACCGCTGAGCATCACAGAGACATGCCCTTAAACCAGACCTCAGCCAGGGCACCTGCAGCAACACCCACCTCTCACCTTGGCAATACAAGGACGAGTTCTCTGCCACGTCCCCAGACTGTGAGGACAGTCCCATGCGGGTTCACTTCCTGAGCTCAAGGCATCCCCCCTGTTTGCTGCTGTCAAGCAGCAGGTCCAGGGCAGAGCACAGGCACCACTGGGACTGCACGTCTCTGCTGGGCTGGTTTCCCCCGGCAGCCGAGGCACAGGCAAGGGCAGCGCTGGAGCAAGAGAAGCTGCCAGCGGGAGAGCTCTCACGTTGCTGACAAGGCCTGGGGTGAGAACGGGATTAGAGACTCAAAGAAATTCCAAAAACTTCTTCAGATCCTGCATTAAGCCCTTTCAATGCCAAGAAAGCCTCTATCAAGCATGTGACTGAAACTTGGCAGCTATGGAGGTGAAGTGACTACGCATGAAATAATATTTGTTCTTTAGGTAATTATTTAACAGAACATACGATGACAGAATGGCTTCAAAAAACGTGGATCTTTTAACTTACAGAAAACTTTGTAATCTCTTGAAAATACAGATATTAAATAGTCCTTGACCATTCAGGGAATATTTTTTTTTTTCCCTTTCAGATACAGCAAGAGCAAAAATAAAGTGCTCCAAAGCATATGACTGAACAGAGCCAGACTAAGAGCTAGGCATTCCTGGTAAATCCAGAGCAATATACAGTAAAAAGCGTTTTATTCAATGCTAATTTTTAAAATGCAAAAACTCCAAGTGCACCATGATGAGTATTACATGCATTAATATTTAATCAGGAAGATTACAAGCAGCACAGTGCCTTTCCATGTTTTCAGTGCTTCCATTTTGCTTTAATTTATTAATTACAGAAAATGGGCAATGTTTTTAAAAACACTTATATAAATGTAGAATCTAGCACTACAATTATTTGCGAAAGAAGATTCAGTTGTATCAGTGTTTTTGTGTGGGTTTTGGTTTTGTTTTACACACTTTTTCTGGGACTTAATCTGATTACAGAAAGTCAAAACTTTCAAAGAGGAAATACAGTAAGTAATTCGACATGCCCTGTAATATTCCATTTTGAAAATTTCCTATATTCTGCATATAAGAACTTATTTTCAGATTAATTTCATTTTAACTTCTCCTCATCAGCTATTGGAACTATTGGAATTAATCAAAGGCACAAATCATTTCACATGTCACTGTGACATGTGCTGTCACTGAAATGTACCTTAGTAGACTGCAATTGCAGAGTCTACTTTAAAACAAATAAGAAATTTAAAAGCAGCACTGAATAAAGAAATCAGAGTGACTGATTTCTGCTGAAAAAATTTTCACTTACAAAGTGATTCTGCTTTGAAGTTATATCCATCAGTTTTGCATTAGGAAGTTGAAAAAATTTGAATTCATGGAGTGATGAATTTCAGTAATTTTGGATACTGGATTGGGACTTGGAAATGGGTCTTTACAGAGAAATTAAGTTCGCCCACGAGAAAAATGAAAGAAGTGTGTAGATTTGCAATACCTGAAGTTTTTCTGCATCATTACCAGATTTTAAAAGTTAAAGGTTTTGGCACTACTGCATTGGGATTTAGGAGATGAGGATTCAGATTTTAGCTCTGAAGCAGATTTCCTGTACAGTCCTCCTATTTTTATGAAATCACCATTTTATTAACATTTAAGACCTTCAAAAGAGAGAAAAGGTGCCTACCAATTTAGTCTCTCAACTTTATTTGCAGCTTTCAGGATGCTACTGCAGTACATACAAACAAAAACATTCATTGTTTTTCAACAGTAGAAAGGACTACTTCAACTTTTCCAAAGAATTCCAGCAAAGCTGGGAAGCGAGAACAGGTTGGAATTCCTGAACCTACATAAACAAGACACACTTCAGCCTTCCAGATTAATTGCTTATGGATTTACAGAAAATCTCTCCCACTACCTAGAACTTTGTTCTTTAAAATATTTTCATCTGACATAAAAATCCTCTCTATTCTGAAAACAACGTTTTGGCAACATCAGTGCTCTTTTCACTTCGAGAACTAATTGTATGGATGTGGGAAGAAGGTGGTTGCCCTTTTCCTCCTGTACTCTTTCAGAGCTGTGAGGTAGCACACTGTAAAACGGGATACAACTGTACAAGCATAATGAAGCCTAATGCATTGCAACACCCGCAAAGCGGGTTCAGCAAAATTATCTGGCAAGATTGTCAGTGCCCTTCTTCAAAACTGAACCAACCAACGCCACCTGAAAACTTGCATCTCCAAATGTAAGCCTCCAAAACTAAGCTCACTCTGAGATGAACTTTCCTATACTACTTAATCAAAATCTTTCTGCTCAGTTACTCTCTAGTCCCTCCAAACTTAATTCACCCCGGTACAACTTATAAATAACTGCACTGAAACATCAAGTTCAGCCTAACATGACTCAGAAAATGTTTGCTTCTGTAGTACCATGTTGTCATTTTATTACTGTTCTTTGAAAACCATCTAAGAATCCAAATCTAAGCCAGTGATATTAATACAACAGATGAAATTCCAGAAGCAATGAGTGGCAATATTCATTTATCTCAAAGTACACTAGAAAGACATAACCACATTGTAATGCAAATTACTGTCAAATCAAAGTGAAAGGAGAGAAAACATCCCATTTCTGAATACAAAGACACCTTCTAGGAAAAAATTAAAATAAATAAATTATTCTTAACTTGTATGACACAGACTTTGTTTTCTACCCAACATTCTGGGGTAGTTGTGTTATATGCCAGGACCTTAAGCTTAAATGCTTCTGAATTTAACTACTATCAGAGAGCTCAAAAATCCTGCCAAGACCATGTGCATATTCTACATCCCTTGGATGTGGAAAGGTTTACAGAATAAGACATTGTCTTCTAAAGACACAAAGAAAGAGCAGCTTGAACTTTTTGGCACCTCAAAATGTTTGGCTCATTCCTTACGTACTTGTTTTCACTCTCAAATATTTCTATTGACATAAATGTAAGCATGAGAACTACAAAATAGACACAAAAGTTATTTTGTTGATGCTTTAGACAATTACAAGTGAGATTACAGTGGGAACAAGAAAAACCCACTAAAGTTCTATTTGGAAATAGACGGAGTTTTGTTTTAAGTAACAAGATCTAAAGAAAATAAACAATGTAACTGACTGAAATTCCAACAGGAATGTTTGTGACTAGTCAGCAAGCCCTGCAGGGAAGGACAACAAAAGAAAGAAATCAGCCAGGTACTTGGTTGTGAATTGTGTGTGAGACCACCTCCCTGCATCTTGTATTGAAAATTTGTTGGAAGAAAAAGATAGAGCCTTGACAACAGGACCAAGAATCACGTTGTTTCCTAACAGTCTTCCCCAGAAGTTTACCCAAAGGAAGAAAAACGACAGATGTACCTTTTTTATTATTTTATTTTATTACCCTACCCATAAAATCACAAATGCAAGGATGGTGGTCCAATTTTGAAGGTATTTTCTGCTACAGTCAAGAGCACATTCTTAAGAGAAAAGAAGTAATCCATATCCATGACAAGTAACACCAACTATTTTTGGAAGCAAGGAACCTTCATGTAATGCCAAGTGGCATGTATCAAAGACACATGCAAGATGCCACATGTCTAACTGCCTACCAAAGGAAGGATTAAAAAAGTCATTAATAAGCCAAGCAACAGATACAAGGGAATAACTGAACTTTTTCAAGGACTGTCCTGTAAGTTGCATTAATAGTTTATGTAACCTGACCTCCATTACACGCTTGTAGAATTGGTATGTCTATGTATTTGGTAGAATAGGTGAAGAGGTCACTTGAGATACTAGAAGTACATATTAGCTCTATCGTTACCTTACCTAACTGTTAAAAAGTTAGTGTACTTTTCAGCTGGATCCTATTAAAACAGCATTTAGTTAAAGTAATGGGATGCATATCTAGCAAGTAATGTCACTCCAATGTAATTATCACAGAATCAGAATGGTTTGCACTGCAAGGGACCCTATAGATCATTTAGCTCCAACCCTCCTGCCATGGGCAGGACACCTCCCACTAGACCAGGTTGCTCAGAGCCCCATCCAACCTTCTTGAACACTTACAGGGATGAGGCATCCAAGACTTCTCCAGGCAACCTGTTCCAGTGCCTCACTGCCCTCACAGTAAGGAATTTCTGCCCAGTGTCTAACCTAAACCTGCCCTCTTTCAGTTTAAAGCCATTGCCCCACATCCTATCTCTGCACTCCAATAATGAAATCATCCCCACCTGTAAGCTCCCTCTAAGTACTCAAAAGCCATAATAAGGTCTCCCTGGAGCCTTCTCCAGGCTGAACAACCCCATCTCTCTCAGCCTTTCGTCATGCAGGAGGTGCTCCAGCCCTCTGATCATCTTCATCACCTCCCCCCTGGACCCATTTGAGCTGGAAAACTATCATTAAAGCTCAGAAACTAACTACTACCTAGCACCACCACGAGTGGCAGGACTAGCAAAAAAATTATACATCCTTCCTTAGGCACATGGTATTGCAACACACAAAGCTCTGGTCACAGGACTTTCCTTTAGGCAAACAAAATTCCAGCAACCAAAGAAAGTCATATAAACACTGCAGGGATTTTCCTGGCTTCCTAACTCTACAACTGAGATGTTCTCTTCTGTTCCTTGAACTCCCAGCTGTTCCCTGGGGCTGGAAGTACAGGTAGTTCCAGTTCTTCACAGAATTATCCTGTCCTCTTCTTCACACAACAACTAATGTGTAACAATATTATAATCACATTATAAACATATAGATTATACTAATGTATAATTATTCAACTTTTACTATCAAGATCACTATATATTCATAAATTCACAAATCAAAACCAAAGCGTTAACTGACCTACGAGATTCCAAATTAGGCAAACTTCTTAAAATGCAGAAAATCCAGAATGCAGAATGTGGGACATTAGCAGCAGCAGTTTTATCTACAAATTAAATCTCAACGGTATCAATTAGCAGAGTTCTCAGGAAATAATTAAAATGGGATTCTCAATTCAGTCTTCGTGACACCACTTTATCTGCAACCTCCATAACGCAACAGACTCTTGGAAAACTTTTCATTTTAAATCTTCTCAGGGCCTGCATTTACAGTGGTATTTTGTAAATATGCTTCAGACACTCCTATCTCCACATATCGTAGCAACACCGTGCACGTATTGCTTCAGGCTCTTCCACCCCCAACCTCTCTAAACTATTCACCCTCCAGCAGGATTTTCCCTACGCACTAGTTTTAGTCCAAACAGCCTGTCATAACTCTGTGGTCACTACAGAAATCCTGAAATAGAAGCACAGACAGCAGAGACACATTTTCATCTTCCAAAAACCAGCTAAAGTTCAAGACGCATCCATCTCAACCTTTCTCAAGAATATTTCCCACTAACTTCCAACACTTTTCATTCATGGAGAACTATCAGCATCTGCAACAAGCTGGCACCAAAACATACAGAGAAAATTAGAATGCAAGGCCTTGAGTTACAAAATAACAATGCTCCGGCACACTTTCTCTTCCTTATAGTATTTTCTTCATCTCTGTCAGGAACACCATTTTACTTATTGAGATGTTTCCATTCACAATCATTTTCTTGTTACTGAAAAGTCAGAATGACCAAAGAGAGAAAACTGCACTACAGCATCTCTGTACTTCCATTGTGGAGTTTCTAAGAACAAATTTTAACAGCTAATACTTCTAAAAAGCATGAATAATACTTATTACCACTAAACCCATATAATTTACTTAAAATCCACAAAACTCTGAACTATAGCAGGTAACACTTCCTGATCATAAATTAAGAATTACTACAAAGCAGGTAGCAAAGTAGAGATTAAGGTAGCACTTGTAAAATGCCAATTTTTCTTGGCTTGTGCATGCTTTTGTCCATCTAATATTTTTGTAGTGAAAAGTCTAATCACATTATTTTAACTGGCAAGAAGCTGAGCTCCTGCAGAGGATTAAGGAATGAAGTACGAGTTATAGGCCCTTATTATTATTTTCCAATTTGAAATATGGTTATTTTGCACAAAAGGCAGAGATCACATTGTTTGCCGAGTGGATCACAAAACAGTTTCGCCTCATATTGCCTATATTCATCACATTAAAAAAACCCTATTTTGAAATACTCTATTTATTTTTCTTTAAATGACACACTTCTGTGTGCATTCTTTCCTTGTATACCAGAACAGAATCAGCTACTCTATTTTCAGAACCCGTACTGTGTACATTATTTGAATGAAAACGCCTAGAAATGACTTATCACACTAAAAACTCCCTTAATGGAAAGTAATTATAATGGGCAATATGACTATAGTACCAGAGGTATTTTTGCTAGTAAGAAAATACAGCACACTACAGTTTAAAACACAAAGCAGTTTAAAACAAACAAACTAAATATTGTTTAGATAATTAACCAGAAAGTGTATTATATTCACTAAAAAGGGAAAAATTTCTGCAGGGGCAGAAGCCACAACTTCCAACGAACAGCAAGACTTTTACAATAGTGCAATAATCTTTGCATAGTTGAGACATATTAATGGTGTCGCCTAAAAGTCTAAATTACAGCTTTGGTAATATTTAAATGACTTCATGGACAAAAAAAAAAATCCATACAGATGAAATCTGAAAAAACTGAGATGGCATTTACCTCCTACAATGTAAAAACTGATTAAAGACACACTTAGTTCAAACGCTTCAAATAGGACAACTCACATTTCTCAATGTCTGCAGAATTAAGAGCAATGGACATCAAGCAGTACATCTCCTTCTGCCAGTCTGTAAACGATTCTTACGTGCCATTTTTGCAAAAAGACATCTTAAAAATCATTACCCCCAGGAAGAGTTAAAACAGAGAGTGGCAATCTTGCAAAGTGTAAGTCTACTGAGAGAATATATAGAAAACAATGATACTTAAAGCTTGTATGCAGTAAAAAACACACTTCAGTGCTCTTAATGTAATGCATTTAACCTCATGTTTAAACAGTGCTTTTCATGTAAGAACATGTTCTGAATGACTGAGCTCATAAAGTTATGAATCAGAAGCAAACAGAAGAAAAAGCTTTGAATATCCTCAGTTCACTTATTTCTTAGCAAATGAAACCAAATCCTGCCAGGGTTTACCAAGCTAAGAATGACAGTTCAGATCTAAGATATTTCATCACCTCTGAGAAAAATTTGACTAATTTGGTCAAATGCACAGTTATGGAGAAGATATCATTGCATAGTCTCAATAGAGTTTTCCTCCACAAACACAGCAGGCCTTCAGCTCTTCAACTGTTCCAGTGACAGTTTGCACAAAATAAGGCTTACAAGTTTTCCTGAACTACTGTGTGGCCCAAACCAAAAATTTAAATTATTCCCCTCACCCCCAAATATGTTTACAGGTAGATTTTCTTGTACTTTTATAGATACATATGCAGAAAGAAATATACATGTAAGATATGTACCTGTATGAACATATGTGCATACTTTGAGGCTCTACACATTTCTGAAGTTACACAGATTTCCTAAAGATTAAAGGTCTTAAAATGCACAAAGTTGATCTTTTACACATCTAGTAGCAGCATGTAGGTTTTGATTATGATGTCCTCTGTGTAATAAAGGTATCAAAGGTGTCAAATTGCACCAGTTAAAATCCAAGAGAAACCTTCAATTCAGCTGATTATCAGAGAGCTGATACATCAATAAGGTACTATAAATTAATTCATGTTTACCAACAGGAAGAAGAATATGAACTCAGGCAGCCAGGTGAATACATAATAATGAGCTTCAGGAATTAAAATATTCCCCCTAGAACAGCTCTCAGAACTTAAAGAAAATATCTTATATTTGAAGAGAACCAGGTATGTGGCAACGAGGGTTCATGTGACTGGATCATTGTTAAGCACAGAGTTTTGAGACAAATACATTTCACCTAATGCAATCACAGTTTACAAACACAACTGTACCTTGCAAATCTCACTTCTCTCATCATTTTTAAAATAATGGAATTTATAGGGGTAAAAGCACTGCAGAGACTGTAAAATCAAGAACGCAGAACTTCTGTTGCTGAGTGTATAATGTCCACCAAATATGTTTTGAAAACCCAGTGAAGAAATCCTATTTTGTCCTGAAATCCTCTCTGAAATATTGCAAATGTTCATAATGGAGCTCTTGGTAGCAATTACTCACTTTTAACTTGTCACTCAACTATCACCATGACAACAACAAAAACCTTTTCATGCCTAGAGAAGACAATAGGAATTTAATTACTGAAATTCATTCTGCTGACAGTTTGAGTGAAACTAAATTCTACTCTCTAAAAAAAAATTAAAATACCAATTTAAAATTGCAATAATAATTTTTTTTCCCCCTTGAACACCCTACTCTTTGTATTTATTTCCTCGTATTCAGATTTCACACTTGCTATTTATCAAATACTTTGGTGAATATAATTTTTAGGATGGCTGGCAGAATATTTTTCATGTCAATGCAGGCTAAGTCTCGCAATTCACCTCAGCAGGAAATCTCAAGTGTTTATCAGGGACTGATTGTCCAAGCCAATATCCCCACAGATTGGTTGGTTACCCGCAAAGGAGTGGAGGCAAAGCTGAGGGCAAGACCTCTCATGTCTTTTCTAGTCTTGGGGGGAAAAAAAAAAAGAAAAGACAATTATAAATGCAGCTGTTGGCTTTTTAAAACATAATGGGTTAGATACTGTTTAAAAAAAATTAATTAAAAGCCATCATGTTTTGAGTCCTGCAGATTCTTAAACATAAGTCCCTACCTTGACAGGGCTATTCATTGCTCACAGCGTGCATAAACAATTCTGAGGATTAGAAAATATTTTCAGTTCCCTGCTAAAAATACACAAGGGGATAAAAAGCGGAACACTTCATGTTAATTCTTCTCCACGCTACCACAGAGTACAAACTGCAGCAGTTATTTATATAACCACGTCGCCATGTTTTTTCCAACAAGCTGGCAAACGGATACACCTTGATAATCTCATAATTTGCTGTTATTCGTAGCTGTTCCTGTACTTAGCCTATAATGAGACAATAGTATTTAAAGTACGTTCTGAACATCAACCAAGTAGCAAAGGACAAGAAGTGGAGTTGACTATTCTCAGGACATACCTATTTTTCTACCAAAAGAGCGTCCTTGTGTGAAGAGTTAGTGTTGGATAACTGAAGATCAGGTTAGACCACGTAACAAAGAAAAAACTTGACTTTTTGGCGTATATCCACCATGACATGTCCTATCAAGAAACATAAAAAAAAAGAAACTCCTATGATGCAAGAATAGACAAATTAAGATAAAAATGCCAAATGGTGAAAAACCTAATATTTATATATGTTTCAGAGGATATTAACCAATTGGGAATGTAGATAGATTGCCCAGAAAAGAAAAAACACCTTTTCTTTCGATGTTAAGGACATTTGTTCACACCAAAAGGGAAAACAAAACAAACTGGACCACTAAGCATTAAGTTTCGATTATGCAAACAAATTCATATAGATTCAGAATCACAGAAGTAATTAGAAATTGGAAAAGACCTCCGAGATCATCTACTCCAACCTACGAGCCTCACCACATCAACCAGACCATGGCACTGAGTGCCACATCCAGTCTTTCCTTAAACACCTCCAGGGATGGTGACTCCACCAACTCCCTGGGTAGCCCATTCCAGTGCCTAACCACTCTTTCTGTGAAGAAATTCTCCTGATATCCAACCTAAACCTCCCCTGGCCCAGCTCAAGACTGCATCCTCTCATCTTGTCGCTGGTTGCCTGGGAAGAGAGACCGACCCCCACCAGGCTACACCCTCCTTTCAGGGAGTTGTAGAGAGTGATAAGGTCCCCCTTGAGCCTCCTTTTCTCCAGGCTAAACACCCCCCACGTGACTACCTGCAATATGAAGAACAAAACAAAGCAACAAAAGAAAAGCACAAAGGAACAAAGCAAATGTTCTGATACTACGGCATATCCTTATGAAATATGGATTCAACCTAGATAAGTTCTTCTAGTGAAAGATTTCCAAAACAAATATTTAAGAAGGACACTTGGAAAGCATCAATTCCTACAAGTTTCAGGTTCAATGGGGAAAACAAAAACGTGTTCCATAAAGTGAGAAAGAGTAACTTTTTATTGATCAGAAAGATCTTGACATGATTGAGAAGGCAGAGTTACATGGAGAATCATGATTTCGCTGTTGACCTCTTGAAAGTAAATGAGATTGCAGGAAACTTGAAATTTTGGGAGGATGCATAAAAATGAGTATTTGAGGAATTTATGTCTGAACCAAACAGTTTCACTAATACCACAAATAGTACCGACAGTGCTGCACTGAAGCCAAGCACTTCACAAATATTGCAGAAGCCTCCAAACTGTCTAGAAATAACTTTTTCACAGGAAGTGATTTAAACCACGAAGACATTAAAAGAACACAGATGGTGAGAAAGGAACAGTACATGTTAAAAAGTACATGGCTGTTAGATATAGTACATAAAAAATTTCTCATCTTAGTATTTAACTGCCTATGTAGCTCAATGGTTTGGTTTATTATTTTTTCTAAGTCAAGGGCATCACTTTTATTGTCATTCAGAACTCATCAAAACACTCAATGAAGTAGCAAAGGACAAAAAGTAGAGTTGACTATTCTTAGAAAATGCATACATATTTTTCTACCAAAAAGATGTGTCCTTCTGTGAAGAGTTAGTGTTGAGTTGCTTATTACTCCAAGGGCAAGAAGTGGTAGGGAGCCAAAGCCCTTTATTTCTGCATATTGTTCCACACCATGATCAAGCAAGAGTGATGACTGCCTTTCTAAAATGCACCATTTAACAACAGCAGGCTTATTCACACAACCTAGCAAGTTCTACAGGCAGAATGTTCTAAATCAGCACCAAAAAAAATTCTAGCATGTATACTGATTAGAAAAATCAACTAAATAAAAATCTGTAGCATTAATAACCTGTATTTACTTTGCTTAAGCTGCCATACTATAGAAGTTAATGATTAAAACCAGTAGAGGCTTTATCACCAACATTGATTTCAATCAAATTTCATACAGGAACCAAACAAATCAGGGGGACTCCTGCAATTATTTACATCAATAACTTGAATCCAGACCGGGTTGATAAAGACAGTAAACCACTAACATGTAGTGCACAAATAGAGGTTTTTATGAAATATTAAGGTATTCATCAATCCTTATCACAAAAGTCTCAATTGATAGCAACTGCCACTATCAATTGAAAAATTCAAGCCTTTTTAAGAAGTGTCAGACGCAGCTATTTGTCTTACAGATGATCATTCGTAGCTGTGCTTATTAGGAAGAAACACAGAAATGTGGAAGTTATTTGTGCTACAATACATCTAATCTGCTAAGAAGCAGTGGATTTCACTTCAACTATGGGTAAGATTTTCTAGAGCAGCAAAGAAAAAAAATAAAGATCAGAATTCAAGATGAACAATCCACAGTGTGACAGTTTTAGAGTAATATCTTTAGAAATAACCATTAAAACAATAATGAAAATAACAAGTTTTACACACGTACACATGAACTCATTTTACTTCCCTTTCCACAGCAAAATTTGATCCTATGTTAAAGCTTAACCAGTATCACAAGTCGAGTGAGAAAGCAGTGATCTTAGCTCCTTGGAAATCTACTATAGCCTTAACTGAAGATGAAGCACCCCTGAAAGTCAATTCTAAAAAGAACAAACTTTCATCCTGCCAACTACCTAATTATTACCTTAAATCACTCCAAACATTTTCCTGGCTATCTTTAGCTCTCTGACTTGCACCTCCATCATATCCCATCCACATAATACATAAAAGGGATAAGAATGATTCCGTTACTGCAGTCTTTGGCTTTCCTCCATTCTGGGAAACAGACTTCATCTATTAGCAATAACTAATTACATTTGTGGTCTACAACACTTTCATGTTGGATTCCTTATATTTTAAAATTTATCGATAAAATTATGAAGTGATGGAAGCCAGTATCAACTACCAACATGAACTCATAATATTAAACTAAAACAAGAAGAGCCAATAAGCCAAATTTTATTTGTTGAATTATAAAGCCCTCATATCTGGCAATTTCTCAAATACTGTGAATGTTTCATTTTGGTCTATGCACAGAAGCATTTACCTTCTGTTGCATCAGAATGAAAAGCACTGGTTTTACTAGTAGAAAGGAGAAGTGACTCAGAAACAACAGCTTCCAGACACCAATTAATCATATTAATCAAGCTACTGAAATTATTTCAATCATTAGCTCATTTTCCTGAAGGATCTTAAAGAACTTCCAAAATCACAAACATCAGAGTACGTGTTATAAAAGGCAAGTAATATTTTAGGAGCAAAGTATGAATATTAGATTTTTAAGGGCACAAAATTTCAGCATATGGTATAACTTTAGGGAAAGCAAGCTCCAAGGTAAAACTATAACCACCTCTTCCAAAGTAGGAAATAGAAAAAACTGCACATTTTACATTCTGCTGTATACTTGGAAATTTTAATATTTAGAGAAAAAGTTCTTCCTTTGTTTACACCACAAAACTGTTTGCCTCAAACTGTACTAAGAGATACCAGCTGTCGCTTCTCATGTAAATGTCCTTTTGGCTCTACATTCACAATAAATAAGAGTTAAAAATCTTTTGCTCTTCACTAATTAAACAATAAAAGAAATCCTCGAGGAATTAATCTGGAGACACTCTTACAAGAGCATTCCTAGTGATTGCTCAGTGACCATATATCCATCAGACTAGATTCCCATGTAATTTCACGCAAGCACCAAAACACAGTGATCCAAACAGGCAGCAAACAGATGACACATTTTTTGAAACAGACCTGCAGGGCACTGGTACTTTGCAAAACACAAGTGTGTTGTATATTACAAAAGTCTGGCTAAATTATCACCATTTTCATTTAAAAACAAACACCCACCCATCAAAACAAACAGAATAAATCAAAGAAGGGCAGCAGAAGACCAAGTTGGATGGGAAGCATGATAGTAGAAATAGTCAGGACACAGGGAAACAGTCTTCACCTCTTCTTCAAGCACCATTTGTATTACTGCTGCTGCTGTCACTACTTAGGCAGCATTTTTCCAGAAGAGCACAAGAGGACACCTGCTTAGGCAACCACCAAACTACCAATCACATCTCACCAAGGTAATAGAACAATGGGGTTTTTTGTGAAAATGTTAATTGATGTCCATGCAGCAGCTTCGCAATTGTCTGATATGAATATTGAGAAGTCACCTCTGTCCTATGGGTATCCCCTACTTCTGCTTTCTATCCTGTCTTTACCACCAAAGAAAACCTCCTCAGCTTCTGTGTGAGAACTCTCCATAGAACCCAGCAATACGTGCAAATGAGCACATCATGACCCAAGCCCTACCATGCCAACTTCAATTCCAGAATAAATCAGCAGCTGAAAGAAAGCCACAGATGCCATTTGGAAACAAATGATGATGTTTTGAGCTCAAAAAGATGGCCTTAGTTCTGAGTACCATGGTGGTTGGCATGGCTCTGACCTCGAGCTTTGAAGATAAATATTGTGATGGGTAAGGAAGCTGACAGTAGCATAGCGGCCTAGTCAAAGCAACCCTTACATGCAAACCGGTTTCTGCAGGTTCTCACGGGACAATTCATGCCATATGAGTTTATCAGTTTGGTCTAGAGCAGTTTTTCTTTTTACTGTCCAGAAAGGATATCTTTCTTTGAAAGAACCAATTCAACCATCCAAACTACACTTCTAAACTTGAACCACAATTGCTTGCACAATACAAGGCGCCTCTGGCTGGGCTCCAGTCAAGGCTGCCAGTATTTCATCAGAGTTCTATGAAGCAAACACACATGCATGGCTTTGATCCGAGACACATGTCCCAACACTTACAGCTCTCCACTTCCAAATCAGTGCACTTAACCATGATCAGCAGATTAACAATGATCACTCTACCAAAAAAGTTCTGGCTAGTACTCAAGCATGGCTTAATGTGCTATATGTGATGCAAGGAGAAGCTGAATAAACTGTCAAGACAAATATGCAGCATGAGGATATTCACAACTGGAAAAACAACCAAGGAATACGGCAACAGTTTAAAAATAACAGAGCAGAGAATAGATTCATGTACTGGGACACAACTACTTAACAGAACTAATTAGAGACCAGCACTGCTTCAAAGAACTTCAGCCCAAACTCTTATTGCAGTTCCTGACCCATCGGTACTCAAGTAAAGAATAAATGCTGCCATTGACTTTGCATCTGCAATGCTTTCAACTTCTAAAACTTCTGAGTCATAATACAAAAAACAGAGATTATGAGAGTATGTTTGTGAACTTTTACAAACCACACTTTACCCAAGTTTAAGCTGAAATCGGAAAGAGTAGAGAATATTTTAGAATACTATTTTAATATGCATTAATACTGATTAGGTACACAGGAAGTTTCTTTCAAATCACTGCAGTAAGTAGACTTATGCAAACTTACAAACATTCAATGCCTTGATTGTTAGGAAAATTTAGGTTTTAAAATATGTAAAATTATGACATTTAAGCAATTGAGGTTTTCAGAACAGCTTGTACTTAAAAATAAGCCCCTTATCTTCAGAAGCTTTTAGCATCTGAAATACAGCAAACCATGACCTAGCAGGGTGAGAGTGGGCAGAAAAGAATACAGAGAGGAAGCACAATGGAGTGAAATCAAGACCCATGGTGCAAAGCAATAGAAAAGTTTACATTACCAAATCCACTGCACATTTGCCTAATGTTTTCAGCACATTCAGGCCCAGCAGACAGCAGCAATAAATCCATAAAAGAAAAACACTTCCGCCAGGGAACATAAAAGATTCTTAGTAGGCATTAATAGATCCATGTAGCTTTTCTTTAATTGTAACAATTCTGAATTGTGAACTGAGATTTTAGTATAACAAGTTGACACAGGCCACATACTAAATAATCTGCATTTTATCCATCTACGGTAACACAGTGCAGGGAGAAAACAAACCTGCCTTTAAGGTTTCCACATGAATAGCCAAAATCGGAATGAAAAATTGATCTTATCTTTACCCATCCAAAAGCTATACCAACACTTCCTACTGTTCTTCAGAGATACAGAACAGCTCAGAAAAGCTGGAGTTAAAACACCAGAAGTACCTGGTGGACACACATGAAAATCATTCTGAGTAAAACACAGTTGATTTGCAATACAACTACATTTTTCTAATCGATATACACATGCTGACTTTTCATTAGTGGGAGCAATTCATAGCAGAGAAACTGGTGAACAATGTTTCTGGATCTGTGAAATCACCTCAAACCTCACCCTCTCCAACAGAAGACAAAGGCACAATTAAAAGACTCCACAATTATGGGTAATGCTCTAAGTTTGTCTTTTGCTTCCCTTTTGTTTTTTAAGAGCAATGGAAAAGACCGAACGGCTGTAGGAAAATGAAGGGAAACACTCCAGCTTTACTTGAAAGGGAAGAGGGAATGGAAAACAGTAAAAGCCAAAAGAAGCTGGGAAAGACCAGACAATTATATTTTTCAGAACAGTAATAAATGAATAACCGACAGTTACGAATTCCATGAACCAGGATATATTTCAAATCCAGAAATCTTACCTGGTAAACAGCACACAAGCATAAAGCAAGTAATTTTTATTACATCCACTTCTGAATAGACTTAAGCAGAGGGAGTAACCTGGTAAAAAACCAGAGTGGGGACAGAGCTAATGACATGTCTTAAAGCAAGAAAGACAAGCTTGAACTTGATGCAGTTTAACAGGAGAGCCAAGAAACGGATTTTTCAAATGGATGATGTAGTTAAAGCAGTAGGTAAAATGTGGATTCCTTGGATGGGAATAGGGAAGAGGAGAGGAAGTGCTACAGAGCTCCAGGAATGCTGCAGCAGCCCTGCAGAGAGACAAGGCCTCTAACAAGAGGCTCTGCAAAGCCAAAGAGAAAATGGGTAGGTCTTCAACACTTTAATTGGGAAAGGGGCAGCAAAGTGCAGGCAGAGTTGACACTCGAGGAGTGAAAGAATAGAGCAGAGAGGCTGTCCCACTGCAGGAGAAGGCAGTAGCCACAGGGAAGAGAGAACTAACGCCAGTTAATGTCACAGCCAGCAAAGCTTAAGGGTACAACACCCAAGAGTTTCCAAGGAAAGAGAATAACATGCAACAATGTCTGAAAATGACACAGGTCTTTATTTCTGAGAAAGTGCTCTACGGGATCAGATTTGTCACTTGGGGCAGGTCATAGCCCAGACAGACACACCAGGGAAGCAGCATCCTCATGTGGTGCCCTGGCACCTTCCCCACATGAGCTCATAATCTCAGCCATTACAGTCCTCTCCACTATAATTGTCTGCTTCAGCAGATGATTATACCTCACCCAAAGCCATGAGTGAATGAAACCTCTTGCAGGAGCTGAAAACCTGATGTAAATTTTGAAAAGGCGAGCACCATCAGCATTATCTGCATTGCAGTCATCTCAGCAGCACAGAGGCATTTACACGTCAACAGGACCAACCGTCTGCTTAAAAAAGTGTCTTATTTAAGATGGCTCTCCTCACTCAGCATGTGAGAAAAAAGTAGTCTGGTTTTCTGCAAGAAGTCTAAAAACGGAATATATAAGCATCCATTTACTAAGTGCTCAAATTTATGCTCCTTTTCTGCAGGAAGATGTCCTTCAAATGAATTGCAGGACTCAGGAAACTGGATTAGCAATGTCATAAATCACACACCTGCCAAAATAACAGCATAAAAAGTGAGACTAAATATAACCTACACCCGATTTGAATAGATACAATCTATATTTAACAATTTGTTATAACTCAAATATTAGCAGACACTTATTCAAATATCAACATAAATCACAGCATTCATTTTAATTTTCCTATAGTTAATTGTTTTAAAAACAACTTTTAAGCTTTTGCAATGCCCTCATTTATGATTTAGTAAGTTTTGAATTTGCATAAAGAAGAAACTTACAAATTTATGCCTCACAAATATTCTGCCAGTGCTTCAACTTTTTTCCTCCAAACTAAATTGTAACAAATTCCTAGCTTACATTTCTCAAACTACCAATGAAATGCTTCGCAGACCAGGACCATTTCTAGGAACATCCTTTAAACTGCAGGATTTAATAAAAGCCAAAGTTTCCTTCATGTATACTGCAAAGAACAGTATTTCTCTATCAGCTGAATTTCTAAGACTCAAACTTAGTTTCCATATTTATCTTCAAACCCACTGTATTGAGAGCATAAACTCACAGTGTTACAGGGTGATTTTGTGACCTACGTTTTACTGCATACCCTGGACTCTATCAACGCTCCAAGTAAATCTCAGAAAACCTCCAGACAGATCTCTGTAAGGATTTTAAAAAAAGGAACCAAGAGGTATCCAAGCACCTTCACCTCCAAGAGAATCAGAGTGTAAATCTTGGGAAGCACACTTTGAAGCGAAGATCTGTGATAATTCATTAACTTAATGCTATAAGTAGATCAGTCAACTGCTGAGGCAGAAATGGTAAAAGAAAGAAGGACCAAACAGAATTCAGAACCACCATCACTCATGAAGTCTGCGTACATTTATACCAACACAGACAAAATTTTGTTTCAGAACACACAGTCAAATTCCCCTAAAACAACAGAAATAATGCATAATGTTCCAAAAAAACACAACAGAAATAATGCATAATGTTCCAAAAATAAAGGAACAAACCGCCAGTTCATGCTGAAGTCCTCAGAATAATGAAAGTACAAAATATCTTACATCTGAATCGCTAGTTACACTAGACTTTTGCCTTTCTTCATAATGAATAATGTGTTAGAAAACAGCAGTTAAGAAAAAAGCCACGCAGAACTTGCTGTAACTGGTTCTGCCACCCAAATATCAATGTCATTAGAAGCACTACAATTACATTTCTGTGAGCAAGAGCCTGAAATACCAGGAAGCACAAAGTAAACAAGAAGAAATATTCAAAGTTTCACTCAGAATTAATTAGAAAAGTAAGTAGTCCACATCAGAGCTACTGCTTTGCACCATACGCAGTTTATACTCTTAAGGACACTTAATAGATAACATTATCATAATGCTCACATTTTTCCTCAGAGTTTCCTCTTTCCTGACAGAATGATTTATAATGAATTGTTGCAGTCAGCCACCCGTTCATCTGATTACACCCCTTTCCATCAAGTGTAACCTGAGCCACACTGGGAATGCGAACAGAGACCTGAGGAGCCTCAGGTGACACAGATGCCTAAAGAAGGCAATACCCAGTGGAACTGAACAGAGGCGAAACAAGCACTGCACCACTGCCAACAGTTTCGCAAGAGTTCAGTTTAACCCAGGACAGCATCAGCACACACAGCTCCACGGCTGGTCCTGCAGGTCACCAGGGAGCCTCGTGCAGGATTGTGTCCATCTCCTGGTCACTCACACACCGTGGCTTTTCATTTCCAATTCAGATGGGGCAAAATAGGGGAGAGGAAAAAAAATATTAATAAAAGGGGAGTAAACAGAGTGAGGGGAAAAAAGGGGAACTGGCAGGAAAGCAAGAGGTAGGAGAACAGGAAGAGCAAAGAGATTTGCCATATCAGAGGCTTTTCACAAGAGATGTGCTCCTACCAGCTCCACTTTTCCAAGGAAGCAACTGAGAAAAGCTGTGCAAGACCATGAGGAACCACAACACCAGCCCACACCTTAATCAATATCCCTCACCACTTCATGCTTCTGTCTTCTGGACAAAAGTTAGAGATGATGACCTTGCAACCTGCCTCATCTTTAACAGTTTTCCTATCATTTTGTCTCTTCTCAAAGAGCACCTTGCACTTAAGATTTATTCCCTGCAAACTAAACTCTTTCTTCAAGTCCAATCTTGCTTAATGAGTTACTTTTTATTATGGGAAGCTTTTTTATGCGTTGTTTGTTCTGTCAAGCCCAAATAACTGCTGACATTCTAATCATGAGGCCCCTTAGAAAAAAAAAAGGTCTTTTGCTTAAAAGCAATCTTTTTATTTGCCTATAAAGCAATTATATATATATCTCATGTTTAAATCATTTTAATATAAAAATAGCCTGCCCACATTTTAAATATTGCCGAGGATAAAATACATAAAACTGTCCTCTTCAGATTTTAATCATTCCCTCTTACTTAAATCTGAATTTAACATATTCCTACAGCACCAGCTTTCTTTAGTAGTTCTTCCCAAGCCCTGAAGAAGGAATTATCCTTCTAAAAACCAGAGACCAATCTCCGCCTCCTAATATGAAAGCTACATTTTGTCATAGCCATATATAAAAATGAAATTCTATGAGGAAACAGCTTCTAAGGCCAGCTTGAACTTAGCACGCCATGTTCTTGCATATATTTTGTCCATTTAGTCAAAAACTCTGCCCTCCCCTTTCTCCTCCTCTTCTCCCTACAAAGGAAAGGCAATGGCTCTGAAGAAACAAAGAACATAAAATACAGGAAGTTTTGCTCAACTGATTTAGTTATTCCAAGAAAAATGCAACTGTAAATCCCTGTCATACACATGCCTACTGCTGAATATTCAGAACAGCAGTATTAAATGGCTACCCAGGACTTTCCCTAACACTAACAAACAAGCAAATATTGTAATACAACTTTTGTTCTTCTTGATTACAATTTGCCTGCGCACATTATTTCTCAAAAGGTTTTCATTTAGGTAAACTTGTCAAATTATGCTACAAAGAAAACTCAGTAAATTTGTATCTTTAAAAGCATTCCATGTCTTTTAACACTGCACAACGTGGAAGCGATCAAGATTTATTCCTCTGTCTAAAATACAGCAATTTTTTTTTTTTTTTTAATTTAAGAAATGGATTCGAATAAAAGGCAACATTTGAAGTGGGCAGCGGCTCCCACTGTAAAAGAAAAGCAGTGGCTTAATGCTGCAAAATCTCTTCCCTTTCCACGGATAAGCCATGCCCATTTGTTGCTTAGTTTCAGTTATAGTAGCTTACTTAGGCTATTGCTCTGACTGGATGGAATTTGCATTAACTGCATTCAGAATCAACTGCACAGGTGCAATTGACTCATCTTGAATTCATAAAATTACAAGTTTTCACTATGAACAACCGGATAGCTATGTTTTCACCCTTTTCTTTATCAGCAGACAGAAAAGGTACAATAGCACGTGCGATTCCAAGGATGTCTTGATCTGAACAACAGACTTTTGTTGTGAACATGGTTTCCATTGACCTCACTACAGGAAGAAATTCCAGTATTACAAAGGGATGCAGAAGGTTCTGATATTGGTTAGGACAAAGGTGAATCTTCTTATGAAGGGTATCACAGTCCACCAGCAAAACTCCAACTACATCACAAAAACACCAGTAGTTGCTCCACAGCTGAGATAGGGTTGGGTTTGTATTATCTCACATCTCCATGTGAGGAAAGAGATCTAACTTCTCCTACTCAAAACTACATTTGAACGTATATTTGCGAGGCAAACAAAAACAACGACTGTTTTCTAAAATGGCTACAATCTGCCAATACCCCAGTGGAGCTGAAAGCTCTGGCTTCCCCCATAAAACATGTCTAGGATATTAGATGTCTTCTCTTTGCCAAAAAACTACTCACAAGACTACACTCTTCTTGTCTAGCAGCCTAAAGCAATGAGAGATAGCAAATGTTCTTACAATAAACAGCTCTTGCCATACCAGGGTAACTGGGAGAAAGACATGAGTGCAGCCTTTGTTCTTAATCTCTACTGGTTAAGTTTATGAAAATGAAAAATGCTAAGACTATTTTGAAAGACTTTTGAGCAGACTTCCTTCTACACCATATGGTATACAAAGAAAACCCAACATTACACCATGAAGCAGGTGAAAAAATGCAGGCTCCGTGGCTGATGCCATACTAGCCAGAGTGATGGCAGGTTTACTTGTGAGCTTACTTTGGCTACCATTTAAAGTTTTAACAACAAATTCTACATTTGCTGCTACCTATCTTGAAGTAGATGAATTACAGATGGTCATAGTTTCTCCGAATATCTATATCAAATACCAAATCTGTAACAGGACAAAGATGATAAATTACTTCAAGTGTTTTTTGATCATGTGGAGCATTTTCTACAACTAATATCAGATCTCTTTTGTTGTGCCTTTATAAAAGAAGAAAGGACGTATTTTTTATCACACTCAAAATAAATTATATTAATCTCTAAATTTTGTTCAAATATGGAAGAGCCCCAAGAAACACCAATTCTGCATTGCATGGATACCAAAAATGAATTACAATATGGCTCAAAAAACAGAGTCCCTGTGTTGAACTCCTGATTTATGCAATGACATAACCCACAGCCAACCAGGAGGCCATGCCACCCCAGTGACCCACTTTTGGAGACAGCATCTTGGTCACCTCCAAG
This sequence comes from Eulacestoma nigropectus, assembly GCA_013397775.1. Taxonomy (NCBI): domain Eukaryota; kingdom Metazoa; phylum Chordata; class Aves; order Passeriformes; genus Eulacestoma; species Eulacestoma nigropectus. The sequence continues at coordinate 1,187,637 of VZTE01005900.1, forward strand.
ATAAACAATGCCCTGAGCAATCTCAGAAAACCATAAATGAACAAAACACTGACTGTGCATTCCTCCAGACCAGGCTACTATCGATACTTCAGACCACATTTCCACAAAAATATTATTCCAAAATTATTTTTATTCATGGCTAAGAGAAAGCACAATCCATTCTAAACAGCAGGCAATCCCAATGACAACTCTGATCTGTAGAAAATTAGCTTTATCTACAAAAAAAGGACAAAAAGCTTCCTGAAGAGAGAGCTTTTCCAGAACTCTGTTCAGGACTTTTATGCCATCCTAATAGCAAGCCACAGTAGATTTAATGTCTCTGTCAATATACAAGTTTAGCAGAATGTATACTATCCACAGAGAACACACACCAATCATGATCACAAACCAATTATGATAAACAGTTGTCCCACTGCCTATTCATTTTACTGGGAAAAGTTCACTCACTAGAATATGACAACTAGAGTGCAATAGAGACCCTAATTCAGCCCTGTCTCTGTAAGGTACATTACTGCCCAAGCAAAAACGGATGCATGTTACTATTCTGAAAGAAAAATTCTGCACTGAAGATGAGCCCTAAAAGGACTGCAGGAATACTAATTTTACATTTTACAGTTATCCGTGGTTGTAGACAATGTAAGGAATTTCTCTTTTAGGCACTGAAACAGAGTTGCAAAGTCAGAATGACATAGTCATTAAAGGAAGTAAGTCCACCCAATTTTACATACATAAAACAGGAACTTAATAAGCTCAGTTGCATATAACAGAAACTAATTATCTTATCTGAAAATTATTAAACACAGACATCACTGAAATGCTGAATAACTATTTAAAAACATGTAAGAAACAGAAAGGAGAGAATTAAAACCAAAATGCAGATAAGCAACAGGGATCCAAAAGTTCAGGAACTTTAATCTATCTCTTTTCACAACAGAGGACTTGGAATCCACTCGTGAGACCTTCATTCTTGTCTAGAAGGTCATTGTGGAAACTTGGGCGTTGGGTTGTGGCTCTGGACATTCTGATCTTAAGGAGCAGGAAAGCTGTGAGTTTGACTAAGCACCTAACACATAGGTAAGAAGAGGTTTTCACATCAGCTGCCATTTACTGAATTTCTCTAGTCTAATTTCCAGCTTATTCATGTCTATTATCACAAAAAATGGCCAGGGGAAAAAAAAGGAAAAAAGAGAGAAAGGTTACTAGACTTCAGCATCCACTAAAGCTAGGCCAAAGGACAACCAACCATGAGGAGTCACTGTGACTGACCTCTCAAAGGCTAACTCTGGGTTCAATAAAACCTTACTAGTACCCTTGAGCAGACAGCCTCAGTAGTTCTACAGAGATATAAATATGTGAATTTGTTTCAAGAAACACACAAAAAAGTGCTTAAATGAAAACTGTGCAGAATCACTCTTGTTTCTACTCACAAGTGACCATCACTGCAGCCTTATAAAACTAACCCATACCACTGTCTCTGCTGCAGTTTATGGAGATTGTCAGATTCACTCTCTAGATCTGAGTATGTTAATTATTAACTTACTCTCTTGAGTATCCTTCTCTTCATATGTCTTACTGAAAGATGAGTAATAGCACAAAACTCCTGTCCTAACTCCCATTTTCCCCTCCCTCTGTTATTGTTGCAGGGACTTCAGATTTAGACACAATAAACAGAGATTACATTCCTGTATTAAGGTGTGCCAGAAACCTGAGCTCTTTCAGCCACAGAAGTACTGTAACACATTCCCTCTAATTATTATGCAATATTACAGTCTTCTACAGCAGGAAGAGTAATTTCATGGTTAGAATCCAGCCCATTCACTAGAAAACTGTTATACAGCACTTTCAGAAGGAAGGATTATTAATAAAACAGGACTGTTGAGTCAAAGAGATAAAATAAGAAGCTTGTACAATTTAGCTTTACCACAACACTGGTATTTATCACCTTTTCACACGTGCACATTTTGTGTGAATTGTCTTAGAAGCAAAATGTCAGTAAATACTTCTGTTTATTTACCTTATGTAATTAAACATGAAAAGACTTAAAATCATTAATGTTTTAGAAATCTCTATCATTTCCTTTTCCCAACACTGTAGATAGCTGGTTCCCAATAAATGACAGAAATATCTGAATACATAACTCACTTAAAAAAATCCCCAAGGTTACAACTTCATTTTTCCAGTTAGAAAAACTCTGAAAATACTTCATATGTTTGGAAATAAAAAATAATTGCGTTAAATAAATGTGAACTTAACTATAAGGTCAGGCACATAGCATTCTAAAATCGTATTTATGGTTTTCAGCTTCTTAACTCTCCAATTCCGTAATTTTTTTCCGAGAACAAAGAAATGGGGAAAAAAAAATCAGTTAACACAATCATCATGCTACAGCTCTATATGCAACTGCATTAGAAGGTAAAACTTAAAACACGATATACCTGCATGACACCTGGTAGAATGGATATCCTGGTAGAGGAAGAGAGTTTGAAAATCCAGACTGGCTCGACATTGCCTTCAGGTATTGTATCCACTTAAATATCTTCTATATTCCATATGTTAATTCCTGACTAAAAAAATAAGTATGTACGTATCCATCTGTACCTTTGTTCAGAGCTAACTAAAAAGAAACCAAGTGCATATTCGATGGTCTCGAGGATTCTGCCTGCATTTCAAACTGCTTCCTCAGTAGTGAAATTCCTAAAAGCCAACACCCTCATGACATCACATACTACAAAATCATAAACACGCAATTGCCTCAGTGAGGCAAGGACAGCCCGTCGGTTTTGACTCGACAGAGAGCCCTGCACCGCATTCTTCTTGCGAACACAGTGCCTTTCAGGCAGAGACCTGCTGCCTGGAACAGCAGCCCTGCTCTGGCAGGCAGCCAGCAAGCAGCACAACTTATTGCCAATGCCGCAAATCCCTCCGATCGGCTAATGAAGAGCCACACTGCAGGTGAAACATCGTTTTAGCCCTTTACAAGAATTTCCTTCCGAATGCACGAGATCCATGACCTTGAACTTAGTGACAAAAACGTCATCTAAACATTTCAGTTAACTGCACACTGCGTACCATTGTTTTATAAGCAAGATCAGATTGCACTGAACACCACGGCAGCATGAAAAATCATGCTGAGCTTCCCCTGCCAAAGAAGAATCCTCTAATGCTACACCCCCAACTATGGGAAAAGCAGGAGGGAAGGATAGGAGATGGAATCTTAAACCACATTATTTAAGCTACTGAATATAGAAATAAAATTATGTGCATGCCTTCCTGCAGTATTTGACTACTGCTAAATCAAAGAAATATCAAAAGCAAGATTTCTTTTGATATACAGTACAATGGTAAGTTACATTAAAGTTATTTGGGCATGCCTTCCTCAGGAGAGAAAAAGACTACTGGAAAGCAGGAAGACATGTGAGTAGTCACAGTACTGCCCAGTGGCATGACTAATGTCAAATAGACTTAAATGATTATCTACCCACACTGATCTTAAGGAAGGTGTACAGTGCCCTCACACATAGATTTCCTTAATTTAAGCAAAATTTTAAATAATAGAGATTTTTTTAATTACTTCATTACCTATGCTAGCTGCACCGGAAAACATTAAAATGTTGAGTTTAATACCTCTACCCCATGACATACTATTTACTCTCATATTTGAATTCTCTCAGTTTTGCAAAAAGAATAATCAGCTTCACCTGGTTTATCCCACGTTTATGATCAACATCTCCATCATAAGAAAAATAATACAAAACTTTGTCACTATCCTAGGTATCTTTTAAAGTCTGACTTAAAAGACATAGGTCGCTGCATAGGGCTTCAATTCCTTAAATCCTATAAAAATGCCAGGATAACAAAGAGAGAACAGTCTGCCCAAAAAAGTTTGTTTTGTTTTTTAACTTTTTTTTATTTGCCCAACTGATAAGTCTGGAAAAGCAAAGAAGCTTCTGGGTACGTCATTTTGCATAAATTTTTATCTCTCTCCTGGCTGTAAAGAGCGAGCTTGAAAAGGCAATTCAAGCACAAATAATGTTGTGGTATCAGCTGAATTTTTACAAAGAGACTCGAAAAAGCATCGTATCTCTCACGTTTAGTACGGAGCAATCACTCCAAAACTCACGACTCTCAAAAACCACTTAGGGAACACCAAAAAAGTTGCGTGCATGTGAGAGGAAGAGAAAACTCTACTAAACCTGTCCGAGTCCCCTTTGCCTGATCAGGGATGTTAGGGTAAGTGCTGTTAACTTTCATCCCCATGGCCACAGCTACTGAGGGACGTGCCAGTCATTCCTCTGCACTGCTGTGGCTGGCCCTGAGGAGTCACCTTGTGTGCACACCCCTGAAACACTTGAACTTTTATTCTGTGCCTTTAGTCATCTTTTATTTGGTGTGTTCTTGACACTGATAATGACAGCATTAGCACATTTATGCAGTAACTCTCATCTCAGAGTAACTCTTCCTAGTTCCACCCGGGATCTGGGATGTTTCCATTGGATTTGCCAGTTGAAAAAGAATATTAGTGTCAAGTCGGCAGATTACAGGCTTATAAATTAGTAGTCTTAGAGTTTGCCAGTGGCTTGCCATGACATTTTGCAAAAAACACATAGTCCCTTAATGCCTAGCTTATGCACATAATAAGGAAAATACTGCCTGACAGCAAAGGAATGATGTGAGGTTAATTTTTTTTTTGTAATTAAGTATTGAAATCCTCTGATTAAAGATTTATGAAGGGATAAAACAGCTGTAGCATTTGAGGGAAAAGATGTGTGGGAATATTCAGAATAGAGCTTTTTTTCTTGTCTCCTGCTCCTAGCTCTAAGACAACAGAAGCATTATTGCTCTGAAATTTCAATTTAAATATAAAAGCCATTTAAATTTTAAAATATGGTGGAAAGTGCAGTTTTTAAATGGGTGGACAGCATTCCACAGCATTTAAAGATGGGGATAAGTGAGATGACAATAGGCAGACAAAACCTGTATTCAGGATGATCTTTACAGCAGCAGAATCCTTCACTGGTAGGCACCACACCAGTTCAGGCATTTGGAAACAGAAAGGGAAAGTGTGGCTTAAGACAGAGAAAAGGGAAAGAGAAAATCTGGTTAGGACCAAAGAGAAAGACTCCACACAACGAAACCCAACACTTAACAAGTGCCCCTTTCTATTTTGTTCCACAAGCAGGCTGGGTTACAGAACACAACTACTTCTAGGATCCAGACCTAACTTGCCAAACATCACCTCCACTGAAAGAGACAAGTGGGTTTCATTCCAACTACACTCATGTCTGTTGGAAATTCACTTCCATGTTTTGGAGCCAACAAGCTCACTTAAAAATAACCACCTTAGTATTGTTTGGCATAGCATGCCACATTACACTTATTACTCCACTGGAACAAAATTAAACCAAGATAATAAGTTTGAGAAACAAATACTGTGTGCTCCAGAATTTACAGTGACCTTAGTACTGAAGGAAGTGAACTGTTAGAGCATTTAATGTTGCTGCTCGAAAAGGTATGAAATAATTGAGGTCTAACTGCAATTCAGAAAGCAAGGACAGGCCAAAAGACTGGAGAAGAAGTAGTTCATGACTACTTTCAGGTATTTCAAACATGTAGCATCCTTGGTAAACTAACAGAAAATTTGTTTAAAGTCAAGCCAGTCTGAAGAAGAAATACAAACTAACCCCATTACCAGAATCTAAATCAATTTCATCAAGTCTAGAACTGAGAGCAGGCATACTGTAGACAACTATGTGACTGTATATCAAAATGCATCTAAAATGTTCAGTATTCATAAAAATAGAATGAAGTGTCACGCAGAAATTATTGTAACATCAATACCATAAATCAGTAATTTACTCCCATCTAAAGTGTTACATTTGATATTTTCACTGCCTGCTATACTAGTGTCTAATAAATTAGACAGCAAATTAGAAAATAAAACAAGAAATCCAAGAAAAAATTACCTGCAGATTGAAAATAACAGTATTGTTCACAAAGAAAATACTACAAAGATATTCAATATCATGAGCAGTACTTAGATGACATAACACAAAGTCTTTGCCTCCTTTCTGTACGAAACACAAGAATAAAAAAATATTCAACAATACTAAAGATTAATGGCAAATTTGCAACTGAAGAAGGACACATCACTGGAAATTTAAAAGTCATGCAGAGTTAAAGACTAACTGGATATTTATAGAGGGAAAAACAAACAAATAAAATTCTCAAAACTCAAACAAACAAACAACCCTGAAGTGGTGGCTGGAAGGAAAGAGGACTTGTAAACAACATTGGTACTTGAGAGAAAAAAACCCATGTGAGAAAGCCAACAAAATGTGTCTTTCAAGACCTGAAATCATGTTCTAGGCAGTGGCATGGTTTACTGGATACGTTTCCAGCCTGCCAATTGTGGCCTCTACCATGGTGAGGGTATAACTCTTGCCTTGGCACGTTCATGGCAATGGTCCACTGTAATCAATTTGCCAGGCTTCACCATACTGGAAACCCAGCCACCACCCTCCACTCCAAAGAGGCTTCACTCGTGTGGCTCGCTTGATTGCAGTGCATGTTTCACACTGATGGATAACTTGTGTGATGGCCTCCATGGTCAGGTCCACTCCTTGATCATGAGCCCATCTGTATGTTGCATCCCTTCCAAGATGCCCTGATGTTTCCTGGGCCCATCGAGCTATAAATAGCTCACCCTTTCTTTCCCAATCTAGGTCCACCTGAGCTATTCCAATTTTGGTAGCCTTATGTACCTGCTCATTGTCTTGATGCTCCTCACTGGCACGACTTCTGGGCACATGGGCATCTACATGACATACTTCCAGGATCATGTTTTCTATCCATGCAGCATTGTCCTGCCATAACGCAGCAGCCCAGATGGATTTACCCCTGTGCTGCCAATTGCTTTTCTTCCATTGCTGCAGCCATCCCCACAGGGCATTAGCCACCATCCAGGAGCCAGTACAGAGATAAAGAACAGGCCACTTTTCTCTCTCAGCAATCTCTAGAGCTAGTTGAACGGCTTTCACCTCTGCAAAATTGGCTTGATTCGCCCTCCCTTCAGCAGCCTCAATGACTTGTGTGTGACTCCACACAGCAGCTTTCCACCTCCGATGGTTTCCTATCACTTGTCAGGATCCATCAATAAATAAAGCATAGCTTCTTTCGTTTTCTGGTAACTCGTTATATGGTGGTGCTTCTTGGGCGTGAGTCACCTTCTCAGGCAGTGCTCCAAAATCTCTGGCTTCTGGCCAATCCAAAATCTCTTCTTGTGGGGAGAGATAAGATAGAACTGAGCTACAGGCTGTGGGATGTGCCTGCAGAATGCCATGGCAGCACAGAGAAGTTTGCCTCTGCCTGACCGCGGGGGGAAGAAATGCCCTGTGACAGATGCACTACAGAGAGGAGCCTGCCGGAAGCTGACAGACACCTGAACAGCACGTGATCACCCCCATACAAGGACATCAGGAAAGTGTGTTACTGACATGGCAATGTGTGATAGGTCGCTTAGTGAAAAACACCGTATTAGGAAATACTGTGTCTTGAAGTGTATAAAACCAGCTTCGAATAAACATCTCAGTATCCCTGCCAGTCTGAGTCCGTGTCTCGGTCATTACATCTGGATCCCCAGATAGCGGAGGAGATCACGGCCGAATGGGCTCGACACCTTTACCCGCCTGTACAGCGCTCTGGCGCCCTTTGCTGACGGGGACCAGGAGAGCAGAGAGAATGTCTGGACCTTGTTTGCTGACAACAGCCTGTCCCACCAGGCCCCGGTGGCTGTGCTGCACCACTTTGTACACGTGGGCCAGCACCAAAGAGCAAACACACAGCAGAGGGTGTTCGGTCTGCACACGGCTGGGCTGTACCTCCAGCTGCTGGAGATCCCAGGCAGCACAGTCAACCAAGTGTCCAAGGAAGTGATGTTTGATAAATGTCTTCACACCCTGACAAAATGCTTGCCTCAACAACCGAGGAAAAGGAAGATGGCACATGCTCAAAGCTCGCAGCCCAGTGCCAGAAGAAATAGAAAGAAAAGGAAACCATGCAGGAATGACAAACCCACTATGGAACAGATTTTAGAAGAGGAGGAGGAAGAGGATGGTGAGGATGTTTACTTCTCAAAAGCAGATCTCCTCCAAGTCCACAATGCCATCTTCCTTCTTTTGAAAAACTTCCTAAGATTTCTGCCCAAGTTCTCCCTAGAAGAAAAGCCTCAGTGCATGCAGAACTGCGTGCAGGTCTTTGTTGAAATGACCAGCTTTGAGCCAGTGCTCCATGAGTTTGAGTTTTCAGCAGCCATGGATGTTAATAAAGCCAAGCATGTTCCTGAGCTGGACTATACTTACTGTGTTCCCCTCTCCACGGCACAGAAGATAAGACCCTTTGATGTGTCTTCCATTGACTCCTCTACATCATTCTGATGGTGGAGAGCAGTGAGGGTTCCAGGCGTGAGGCCCATCCCATCACATCAGCCGTGACCAGCGCCAGGAACCAGGCTGTAAAATTCATCAGTTCTCTGGTAGATGAGCTGAAAGAAGCTGTTTATCCTGTCCTCCGAACATTGCTCCAACATATCTGTGCCGAGGTCCCAGACAAGGCTGATTATCGCATCTACACTGCCCAGGCCCTGGTGACCCTGCTGGACAAACTCGCTTGTGCAGCGTTCACTGAATTAATTGCTTGGCTTTATAAATACTCACTCTACAAACTTCCCTACAGAGTGTTTGCTCTGGATTGTAGCCTTTGGAGCTGCCAGAGAGGAATCTGGGCAGCTCCTTGTCCCTGGAGCATCAGAGGTTTCTAAAGCACAAGGTTTTAGTGCGGGTCATGGTGTTTGGCCGGTGCTCAGACATAGCCCCCATGGTCCAGAGCAAAGCTCTCAGCAGCTCTGCCCATTGTCTTGAAATGAAGCTGCTTTGGAGAGCATTCAGGACTTACTACAGAGCTCCTCTGTCCACACAATGTCGGAAGCAAACAAAAGCACTGCGATCGCGACAGTCAGTGCAGAAGCCACGTCCAGCCATCCACTGAAGACCTTCCCAACTTCCAAAACTACTGAGCTGACAGACAGCAGAGACACTGCTAGGCCTGACGGAAAAGAAGTCATGCTGAGAGAGAGAGCTGGAGGTGAGGAAGTATGAGGAAATCTGCTCTGCTGGTGCTTGGTAGCCTCCTGAAGCATGGTCTGATGCCCTGCACTGCCGAGGATCTGGACGCACTGCGGGACCGCTGCCGCGACCCCACGGTGTCTGTGCACAAGCAGGCACTGCACTCCATCACAGACCTGCTCCTGTTTCAGCAGAGCAATGTCCTGGGCCCCATGTTAGCCACTGAAAGACTGGGTAGGTCAGATGAAAATGTACTGGGGAAATTGAAAAAAGAAAGGAAAGAAAAAGAGAAAGAGATCAACTTTTTCCTTGGTATCCGCATGTAAGATGTGAACTCTATGGTTATTAACATTTATTAGCAAAAGAAACAATATTTAGTTGAGTTGTTTGACCAGCAAGTTTAGGAGTGCAGCAGAGATTATGCATTATCATTGAACCCAGTAGTCTGCCTCAGGAAAGAGTGAGAGAGACATCCATCAGCAATCCAAAAGGAGATTTCACATAGAATGTCTTGGACTGGAAGGGACCCTAAAGAGCAACTCCTCTGCTAGGAGCAGGGACACCTTCCACTATATCAGGTTATTCAGAGCTCCATCCAGCCTGGTCTTGAACACTTTCAGGGATGAGGCATTCACAGGTTCTTTGGGCAACCTGTGCCAGTGTCTCACCACTCTCACAGTGAAGAAAGGAAAGGAAAAGATGAAGACATCCTTTGCAAGGTAAAATGCCAACTCACTCCTCTCTGCAATCACACAGGCTGACAAGACTGATGGAACTCCATAAAGCAGAAATAATAAGGCCCTTGAAGTATAAAGTATCTGAAATTTAAGGAATTTATTTCCATTATGGATTTGTCCTTCAAGGAATAGTGAAGTAAAAGTAACGGCAAGACATAGCAGTAGGTTATATTTTAGGTATAGACACATTTCTGCATCCAGAAGCTTTATCTTAAGGTCACAGAATCAAAGAATCATTAAGGTTGGAGAAGGCCTCCAAGATCACCGAGCCCAGCCTTTGACTGAACATCACCTTGTCAATGAAACCACGACTCAGTGCCATGTCCAGTTGTTTCTTAAACACTCCCAGGGATGGTGACTCTACCACTTCCCTGGGCAGTCTGTTTCACTGTCTGACAACCCTTTCAGTGAAAAAATTCTTCCTGATGTCCCACCTGGACCTTGCCTGGTGCAGCTTGAGGCCATCTCCTCATGTCCTGTCACTGGTTTCCTTGGAGAAGAGACCAATCCCCACCTGGCTACAGCCTCCTTTCAGGAAGTTGTAGAGAGCAATAATTCTTATATCTGAAAAAAAAAAAGTCTAGCATTTACTCTGAACATTTCAGAATTCATAGTGGAGCTACTAGACTTACATGTCTGCCTGCTCCCTTAGTCCTTCCAGACATTCTTACTTGGATAATATTTTTAATTTTTTTTTCCCCAATCTGGAACAAGAGGGAAGGAGTTATTAGATTCTTATCTAAGCAAGATTTATTTTTAGCCCAAGCATAAAACTGCTCTTAGCTACTTTACTAGAAAGGCTGTAAAGACGCTCAAAGTCCAACAGCACTACCCTGACTTGCATGGTCCTCTAACCAGCATCACCCAAAAGCCATTCTGGCTACCAGGAGTTACAGGACAGCCTGCACAGCCTCCATTGACTGACACATTCCAGCAACACATCAAGTCAAAAGTCACAGTTTAAGCCCTAATCACATATTGCCATTAATACTCAAAGCACACCTCCCAAGCCTTTGTGCCCAAACCAGAGGTGACGCCTCCCTCTCTTTCCTTTTTCACTCTTCCTTCAAGTTGTCACTCCACATTTATATGTAGTTCCATTCTTTTTACTCTCCTCTCAAGAGGAGTGCTCAAGAGACAGCATCCTTCTTCAGGCTTTGCACATTAATACGGCCATCATCACTTATTTCAGCTACTCTACAGCTTAGGTAACTTTTAACACCAGATGTTTTAACAGCCAGCCATGAATTCTCAAACTCCTCAATGGCTCTCACACACACTGTATGATAGCAAACATGGGAAAAAATCATGCACTAGAACTGAGATTAATAAACTGCAATCTGAATCTAGATGTCAGATTACCAATGCATGTTTCTTTACTGTTTAGCAAGTGCTCAGGCAGAAGCTAAACAACTCTTCATTGTGGCCAAAGGTTCTCAATTGATTCATGAGTAACTGAACACGGTTGGCACCCTGCCTGGCAGAGAGATAACCCTGTCCTGTTGAACTAGAGCAGTGAACCCTCCTGCCTGCACACCCAAAGCCACAATGAGGTTGCTGTGTAACCAGGTACTGTGTTCTCAGCCAGGCCATTCTGCCCTGCAGCTGTCTGAAGCAGTCTGTAACAACCTGCAGAAGGAACAAGAAAAATTCTTGTCAGCAGTAAAACATCAGGATGTCTTTTGGGGCAGGGAGGAATACCTGAGCTGTAAATTAGCCTACTGCAAGTCATGAAACAACACAGACATAAAGCCATTGACCATGACCTAGACAAGAAAGGCGAAGGACCCTGCTTACAGCCTTGCCCTCCTCTCCAACTGTAATTCCAGCTGAAACAATTAGCCTCAAGTAATCTGCAACTGGAAACTAACTTCCAGGATTCACCTGATCACTGGTGACAGTCTGAGGCACACAGATGCTAATCAGTCTGTACTGCTCACCCTTGAATTCTAACCTAGGTAAACTCTGGGGGGTGATCTCACCCTTAACACTAGAAGGAAACATTACCCTCAACCACCACGTTCACTCTCTATCATCCCCGTGACCTTTACCCATGAAACAGAGCAAACAGCACCTGGCCACACAGTCATCACCAGCAAGGGGGAAACTGTTCTTCCAGGAAAACAGGAGGTTCATAGGCCATGGCACAGGCTGCAGCAGTGAATATCAATGACACAGCATTTCAGCATAGGAATTTGGTTGGCCTGGCACTGCCCTCACACTGGCTTTGGAAAGAGGCGACTAAAGAACTGAACACCTCTTCCCCCTAAGTTTCAGAATCACAAGGGCTGCCACCCGCTTGCCCTGAGGCAGCTCAGGTTGGGCACACCAGGCTGGTGGAAAAAGGCTGCAGAATTCCCACCCCTGAAATCCAGTGCCATCAGAGCTGAAAGGATGAATCCACACCTCCATCATCACTGGCCAGAGGGAGATTTCCAAAACAAATCAAGTAAAACCCTCCACAACCCCAAACCAAACCAGAATCCCGCATCGTTTTTCACATCAGGAAATTAATCAACTTGACCTACCTATACATGACTTTTTCAAACAGCTCTACAGTGCAAAGATTTTTAAGGCCTGTGCCTTCTAAAAAGACCATTTCAGAGTGACAGTTCTGTTTTCTGCTTACTGCATTTGTAAATACAAGAGTTAACTCTTGTGCACTGTAGAATCAGCAGGTATTACACATTTCAGCTCAAAGATAATGTGAGAATCAAATTAGTCTCTCACTGTATTAAATAATTACATATTCTTAAACCTGAAATGACTTTTATAAAAACCAGAAAAACAGCATTCATGAAGACATTACATTATTATATCTAGAGAAAAAAAAATAAATATGCAGAGCCAGAAATGGGATTAAGCTACTTTATCCTACTTAAAAATGAATTATACTGGATAGAGTACTGCCTGCCAAGTGACATGAAAATATTGAACAGAAAACTTACTAAAATGACTGAATTAAAAAAAAACACAAAACCAAAAAAAACCCCACACCCCAAAACCCTGAGGCAGCCAAATAAATTTCAAAAGAACTAACTTTCGCTAAAAACAAACAGGAAATCTAGTATTGCATGATTACTGAGCATGCATTCGAGTAAATTGGACTGAAGTGACTTAATTGGAACAGTCACCTCAAACATATGTACAAGTCAGAATGCTGATATTATAAGCAATTTTTTAAATGACTTTGAATTTAGAAAGCAAGGTTACATTCTATCATGACACAAACAAATATTAACTTGTGTAAGCTACCAGAACGTAGCAAATGTCTCTCTCCACAGACACAGTTTATTAACACACACTAAACAGATGCCTATTTAATGGCATTCAGCTTGCTGGCCCTTGATGAAGCTCCAGAGTAAATAATATAATTCTTGTAGGATTGCAAATACAGACAGAGAGTCTATTTTTGAGGCTGAGGATAAATCAAAGTCTTCTACATAAGAGGACCATCACACAGTGTGCTTTTTGACTGACACATATTTTAGGTTAACAGCCCTGATAAATTCTTATCTGTAATAATAACTTATTCAAAATTCAAACTAGCAAATAAACTGTAACTACAATGCCTTGCAAATGATGCATATCAGGTGACAGAAAAGTGTTAGACATAGAGGCAAATGTAACTCTGTCACCTCACTTTAGAGTTGGCATTTTGTGTAATTTGATGTGCCTCAGAAGAACAAAAGTAAAAAGAAACTGTCAGGTGTACAAACTCCTGAGGTCAGGGTGATAAATGAAACCACTTCCCAAATAAGCTTTCCTAATTAAGGCTTCTAAACCAGAGCTGGCTTGCATTCAGTTATTACCACTGCTACAAGTAATCTGAAATATTCTTGATAAAATATTTTTAGCATCAACGCCAGCATATTAAAACCAGTTGAAGGTCATAAGGATGAAATAAATAAAAGTTCACACTCAGGAAAATATCAAATTCATTCCTAAAACTAAGCAAAATTATTTTGAAAGCTGCATACTTAAATCAGTTCAAGACTTTTTGTAGTTATCAACTTAATGTAACCTGTGCATTAAAAAAATGAAAAAACATATCCATCCATTCTTGGATTACATCTACTGAATTCTACTTATTCATCCCCACGGGCACACCTGGACTACTGAAACAGGTGAGGTTTTTTTGTTAAAGGCAGAAATATTGTATACATAGTTTTAATCAATTTTATGTCTTCCCAGCCTCCATGAAGAAATATTTAATTTGCTTAATTAGACAGATAGCACTTTTTATTATACTTCTATTTGCACTTAAGAAATTTAATTTGCATAGCAAAATTTTTATTTTCTAGATCAATTCATGTGGCACTAAATGACAATTCAGGACTAAAAACTAAAGTAGAATTAAGTCTATTCTCTGAAATGTAAATATTTCATACTAGTCTTTTTAAGCAGTAAGCCATTCAAATTCTTCATTCCGAATCGGTACACAAACTTTATTTAATTACTTTAGGCATTTTCTTCTACATTAATCTACATTAATCTCAGAAAAAAACAATGCTAAAGAATCCTTTACATCCCTTACACAGGAATCTGTTACATACTTATTATTTCCATATTATACCCAATCTTGAAGTGGGAGAAATTAACCATGAAATTATACAATATGCAATACACATTTGACCCACAGTCACACCGTTAAGAACGGAACAGACTACACAGAATTCTAAAAGAACAATGACATTTGCGAAAACAAAACTATGAAATACCTAAAAGCACCAGGAATGGCAACACGCAAGGTAACAGGAGCCACGTGCTTCCAAGGGCATGAGATGCATTTCTATGCAAAACAGAGCAGACAAACAGGACATCCCTTAAAATGTACACCGACTTAACACACACACCCCCAAAAAAATCACTATATTTCGATAAATCTTCTGAAGCCTGTGAAATGATTCATGTTTACAACAACTGACCACCTAACCTCAGGTGATTTGTCAAAAGAGAAGGGCTTTTTTTTTTTCCTGCCCCTAAGTACAAGGATAAAAAGGTGAAGGATATAGACTCAAACTTGGACAATGAAACCTATGACTCAGCATTGTAAGAAAAAGCCAAGGTAAGGCAAGATTTGATTTGCAACTAAGCTTTGGGTTGCTACAGCAACTTCATTACTTCAGAAGATATTAGAAATACTTTCGTTCTTCCTCCCTCATAATAAATTCTGTTTAAGTGCTTTGGAAATCAAGCAAATACTTATTTTCTTTGGTTAGAATTAACAATCAGTTTGAAGGCTAAGTCGACGGAGACCAAGAAACAACCTTACCCTTCTCAACAGGATCTTTCACAAACTTGGAATGCAACTACTGAGAGAAAGGCAGGAGTATCTGACATTCACTGCCCTAACTATTGAAGATAATAGCACTCAACTTTCAGACAGGTATTTTAATCAGAAAGCAAACTCTGCAAAACACGTCATTAAGTAAACAGTGCACACTTAAGAGTTTCAGGATGGAAATCTCAAAAGGGTTAGCAAGAGAGCAGTACAAAATCCTCATTTGACCTCAGGTATCTAGCACACGAGACACAGGAAAAAATACAGTTGCAAATGAAACATTACAAGCTGCTTTTTTTCTTTTTTTTTTTTGCAAAGACTGAACACTGATACATGCCTCAGATAGTACCTTTTTGTAACACTGTTTGCAGACCCATCAGCTCCAGTCAGCCGTTAAGAGTTCTCATGATTAAGCCTGAAGCATTCATAAGCATTCAAAAGCGAAGCACAGCCATTAAGAAGAACCATGCTTGCCCTCTCCCTATTAGCTGGAAAAAAATTCATTAACGCCTTCACTCCTCTCCTTCTGCCCAGGGAAAGAAAGAAAGGGGAGGGAAGAAGATTAGAGCAGAACACCGCCTACACTGCCATCATTTCCTCCCAACAGGTCAGCCACACAGAGAACAAGGACCAAAACTGGTCTCTATATTGATTTCAGTGCTTCAGACTGGCTTAAGAGAAACAAACCATAATTAACTTCATTTATGTAACTGATGGGAGTTACATGTGGCCCTACCATGACCACATCCACTCAGTGCCATCATTCTTTCACGTGTTTCAAGATAAAGACATTAAATTTAAATCAAGATATATCAAGAAACCATAATTATGATATTATACCCCAGGTAATTCCTAAAACCAGAAAACAGATGTTTAAATGATGCATAATTTTAATTAGCTCTCAGCATTTGGCCCTGGCCACACAACTTCTGTGGTGGAGATCACAGCAGCTTTTGCAGAGTTAAGTTTACAGACAACCACCTTCTGGGTTTCCTCCCATCTAGAGCAAGTTCATCACCTTGTTCTATAAAGCCAAATTAAATATAATCTTTCAGGAAAACGTCCCTACTCAGATTAATTGAAGCAAAGCACAAACAGTTATTGCATGCATTATTTTAATGGAAATTCCTATAAAATTAGAGCACTTCAGGGATGGGGGGATTAAACCTTTACGTTTCTCCTCAGCTATATGAAGTAAAAATCTCCACACTTTCGTGAGATATTAAATTTATTAAAAGAGCATTAACATGTTCCATGACTCCTACTTCAAAGCAACTAAGTTACCAGGAATTATATTCCATTTTTAAACTGCCTTCAAAATACAAAATTGCTTCTGTTCTAACTACTTACGTAAGTTTAAAACTTTCCTGTTACAAACTTCCATACAAACCAGTCAGAAAACTCACTGTTAGCGCTCCTGGTAACTAAATTTTGCCTCAACAATATGCTGTGTTAAAACAATTATCTAACGTGTTATGCTAATATAAGTAGGTCACGTTGCTTCAATTAGATTTGCCTTAAAGCTCTTCCTAATAAATCTAGTTGCAAGAGACGTGCTTGCCTTATTTTCTCTAAAAAGTTGTTAACTTAAAATTAAATATTAGGCAACCCACAGTCTTTGAGAAACTCAACATGCTGCCTGCCACTTACATCAAAGTCTATGTATGTTATATGAGTTTTGTGTCGCTGCAAATACACAGAGAAGCCTTTGTCAAAATAGCATCAGTTACAAATGCATGACTGAAATTCTTCCTGCATTTGGGAGAAGGGGCTGAAAGGGGTGTTATTTATCACCAAGCTGCTGTGACTTTACTCTCATTGCTGAATGCAACGCAAATAATAAAAGGCAAAACTAGCATACTCATTTTACTAAGGGATATAATTCTAAAAAAAAGATAAAATGAAATAAAAATCTGTGAAACTGC
Organism: Eulacestoma nigropectus; assembly: GCA_013397775.1. Lineage (NCBI taxonomy): Eukaryota > Metazoa > Chordata > Aves > Passeriformes > Eulacestoma > Eulacestoma nigropectus. Next base: position 1,204,702 of record VZTE01005900.1, read on the forward strand.
AAGCCGTGTTTCCTTTCCTGTTCACCAAATATACGTGTGAGAAATTAAACTTTTACCTAAGCTTATATTTTCCTCATCACCACAGGATCAAAAACTTCAAAAGTTTGGAGATAATCCAATTACTCCTTACTTACCCTATAAATGAGATATGAAAATACATGCAAAGAAGTGGTTCTAGGAGTAAATGCTATACAAGTACCTCCACTAAAATATACCAGGAGGTGAGATCTAGCAAGTAAGTGACAATCTATCCTAACTCAACATTTGTCTTCGATTAATTTACATTTAATTGCAGGTGCTCACAAAGTTTAAAAAAGGTAACATTGATCTCTGCTCACTGCAGAGTATTTTAATCTGGAATCATAATATTAGATAGTCACTTAGACAGTAGGTTACTTTTGCTTTGAAATAACATTTACATAATGGTACATCAGCAAACACGTCCCAGACAGCTCTTCCTAGGGGTGCATTAGACAGAAACAGGCAACATCAGGAAGAAGCTGTTGCAGCGCAGCTGAGCTGACAAACTTCACTCTTCAAATTTATACAAATGTAGCAGTAGTTACTCACTTAAGCTGACACCAGTTCCCACATTGTTCATTCCCACAGACTACACGGGGCAGAGGGGGATGAGTGATTTCCTGCAGTGCTACAGGGAACAGCGGAAACCCCAGCGTCCCGTCCTTCCAATCGCTTTTCAGGACCAGCTATAAATGCCTCTTCCACACTGAGCCACCAGGAAAATCAATGCTTACAACCCCTGGCTGCAAAACAGGTTTTGCCTATAGGGATGTTTAAAAAACATTACTTAGCAGTTGTGTTGATTAGACTGTTCTATCCAATTATTTTGGATACTTAACCAACCACTTCACAGATTCCCCCAGTTTTCTTTAACTTCATCATGCTGGTGACTCACTCTTTTTCTCCTCCATTTTCCAAGACTCCTATTGCATCCCCAATACTTCTGTGTTCCTGATACCTGCTGAATTTAGGAACTGTCTGTAGTATGAAAACTTGTGGTCATATCCAGGCATCTGCAAACCAGATTTTTTTTTTTTTTTCATAGAAGACTAGTATATTCTGGCCATTCCTAGTGGAACTAGTGCTTCTCAATCCGTTTTCAGTTTTATTTTGACTTTGTGGAAAGTACTGTTTCACATCTTCACCAACCCTCGGAAATCAGAACTCTCTCATTACCAAGAAGTACACAACTTCTTACATGCTAATTTTAAATTCTAAAAGGGAATAGTTGATGAAAAAAAATGAAATCCCATGAAACAAGACCACCTCTTTTCCCACAGCATTTAGATTGAACAAGCTAAAGATCGCAACCTTACTTCATGGTTATTTTAGTACACCTGAACAGTCTTCTCACTTAAAAAAAAGGAGGAAGGGGAGACAGATTAGTCTTCAATGATGAAAAAGGAAATATTAAGTATAAAATGAGACACAATTTTCCAGCTTCCAAAGGATTACTATAATAAGTTAACAGATGTGAGCATTAAACTATGGGATCTGTGTTACTGATGGCCTTTGAAGAGAAGAGAACAAGTTTACACATAAGATGCCTGATGATTTGTGGACCTGTCTTCTAGCTTTGGTACATCATCTAAAACAGAAGAGACACGGGATGTATCAATATGCTAAACAGCTTTTCTGCACAGAGAAACACTCTGAAGCCCTGTGAAGCTGTCTGAAGAGTTTTTATTAGGTCTAAGCTTTTGGCATAGAAAACGTAATTCTGTAAGAAGCTCCAATTTAAATCATAATGGCTCTACAAGTATTTAAAAACACCAAAAAAAATCATTCAATGGATTTCTCTAAACCAAGAAAACATATCCCCTCAAGCATGACATCTTTGGTACTATAAAGAAATTAGAGCTGGAATACCAGCGACTGTGAAACTATTACCCTCTAAGAGTAGACTTTAGATACTTTAAATTCTGATTTATTCCTATCTAACATCCTAAAATGTCAAAGCCATTCCCAGGTTACTTGTATTCCAACAGATTAGTTTTGCCATTTAAGACAGAGAAAAGCGCTGTAATTCTACTACAGAAGCTTCCAAGTGTTTGTTCAGCCTAAAGACACACCGTAAACCCCACATCATAAGTGATGTGTTATTATAGAAGACTTCTCCTTCTGCAATGCAGGCTAAAACCAGCATAATAAGGATCTAGAAGACTACAGAGGATGCTCTCTGGGTTTTAATTTAAAATGTCAGAAGAGAAGTACACTGCAGGCTTCACCAGACTCCTTAAAAAAAAAAAAATCAAAAGCACAGAAACACCAGAGCTCCCTAGATTCACTTTTACACTACATCTTATTTCCAAATGCTTGAGCTTGAAAGATTTCTAAATATTTTTGTAACCAATTCAATTATCTAAAGTATGCTATTAATTCTGTCAGCACGCTGAAAAATATTTAAAAGGTGCTTCAACAATCTTAACTGGGAATTGTTTAAATGATTAACAAGTACCACACTGCAGGAGCAGCTACTTGTAATAAAATTTCCTCATGATGGCAGCATAAACCATTCTGATGAAGTGCTAAACGACAATGCACATTCCTACTCATACAAAAGTGAGATCTCACCTGCTCTAGAAATTGTGTTCACTGCCTTTTTTCCCCTCTTCACACTGCCATTTCTACACCACTTTACAGTCTTCAGATTTAGTCCCCAGAATTCCACAGGAGTATCACTCTACTTCACACATACAATTTATGAAGAAAGATGAGGTACTACCCTACAGAGTATTTTGAAAGGTGATAGTTTTATGCAGCTTCCCCTACATTCCATCAGATTTTGTATCATTTGTAAAGTCTATGACAACTGCACAGTCTACACATCCGTGTGAATCACTAAGTTAATGCTTCAATCAAGATCTATGAAGTTCTTTCGAAGAATGATCTTCCATCAAGTTCTGTTTGCTTTTAGTGTTTCTGCACCACAAAGAGGACAATACCATGACTTGCAAGATCCCATTGCCAGAAGGATTCTGAAAGTCTGGCACTTTGTCTTACTGACCGACCTTCCACAGTGTACAAACCACTAAGATTTACAGCCAGTTATATACTTTTGTAAGGCATGAAATTCATTGAGTTCAAAATCTGCATAGATTTCAGTTTATGAACAAATTACAACAATTAAGTCTCTGTTGATTAAGAATAGGTTTGAGATCAAAAAAATCATCACCATGCTTGGAAAAACTTTGTTTAGAAGGTTGTACTAGTACAAATCACTCTTTTCAGACTGTGCTGCAAGCGTGGCTTTGCTGAGGTTCCTACTTCCAAAATCTCATTGCTTCCCACTTGAAAAGGTCAGCTAATGCCCCCCTCAGATCAGTGATCACAAGTTGTTCCTTAACCTATTTCTATCAAAATAATCTGAGTTTTTCAAACCATACAGTAGAGTACAAAGGAATTCAGATCTCTGAGACAGCCGGTGACGAAGAGACAATATAAACAGTTATGTTTAGCTGATCCAAGGGGACAGTAAGCTCCTGGAAAAGACTGACTAGTAAGAATGAGTGATGTCCTCAATCTCCTCCTCAGTTACAAGTTTCATATCTCTCTACAGCCTTTAAAAGTGCACTAAGCCCTCACTCATTTCTTAGAACACCTACACAGAGTTTAAAGACCAGAAATGTATCTTGATTTATTTAATCTTCACATTACTGACTACCTCTGCTTAACTATAGCTAAAAACATTAACAATTTGCAGGTTTACACTATCTCTGATTAATTTCCAACTGCTCAAAGGAAGCAATCTTGAGACTCCGTCAAAATGAAGATAAACTGCCACCCACCCTATTTCTAGATGTTAACAAACACAAAGAATAAGCATTCGTAAGGAAAGGAAAAATGCAACAATTTCCAGTCTGGTTTAGATAGTACAGAAGCTAGGAGAAACACAAATTAAACATGTTTCTAACCCATGAAATGCAGGACAGACATACTTGTTCTGCCTTGGCATTCCTGGACAGAGCAAACAAACACTTTTAAAACCCAAAAGCAGCAGCGAAAGCTTTTTGGCTGTAGTTAAGCTTTTCCTATCTCTTTTCATGTCTTGGCAGTTTTATCTGCACTACGGTAAGGAGGGTGGTTAACATTAATTTTCTCAAATCTGACTCAGATTACACTGACTGAAAAGACTGGCCATATCTTAATTTGAGGGTTTACAATAAGAAGATTAAAACAAGCCAGCAGCATCTTTGTTTTTAAGCACTACACTCACTGAACAGCAAACAAGTACCACATCAGAGAAAAAGTAGCTGTCATTACAGCCCATTTCCCAAACATTTATGGTTTCTAAGAGAATTATCATTCCTCCAGAAACCTCCCATTTTCTTCTTCATACACCTATACAGTACAGCTATTTTGGCCAAGACAGCAGCAAGGCTTTACCACATTTCCTCTGCTTAACAGGATTTTTCAAATGAGCAGTAAAGCCTGGGAGCAGCTGGAGCTTCAGAGGAGGATTGCCTCATTATCAGTAGCAAGAAGCAAAATAGATGAAGCAGAGCAAAAAGCCAAGTTCTCCACCTGAAAGGATAGTTATTAGGTTTAAAAATCACAGCCTAAAAATCAAGACTCTGCCGCTGGTAATGCACATTTTTGTGCATTACTATATAAAAACACATAATAATAGGAGTCCTATATGAATTTACAGCTTTTTATTCCTTTATGTAACATTAGTTTAATTTGAGAAACACGATGGCATTTGAGTTATGTGAAAGAACTACCCAGATGTAATTAGAAACCACCACTTCTACCAGCAAGGCACTTCAAAAATATAATGAAATATTCATGGCCATTTTGTGACATAACAGCCTACAACCAACTTAAAAGAAGCAAGAGGAATTGCACAACAGCCTGTCAATTAAAAAAAAAGAAAATGAAAAGGTGTACTTGGCAAGACAAACTTTCCCTCCCAAATTGTTTTTTCCTCTAGTCTTGTCTCTCACTGTTAGAAACTATCAGAAAACACTAATTTTTACACAGATGTAACGTGTGATAAATACTGCATGAACAATTTTTTTTTTTCAATTATCAGACGAAAGGTTTCATACGTAGGAGATAATTAGTTGAATACAAATTTAAGGAAGGAAAAGTCTGAAGTTTTAAGAAGTAAGAGAAATAGAACATTGAGAATTAGATCCAAAGCATGACCTAATAACTGAAAGTAGAGAAATGCAGAGATAATGCATAATGAATGCCCAGCAGTAAACTGATCAGTAAGCAGGAGGTACCCAGCATAAGCCAACACTGTAGTACAGCAATGAAAAAGACAAAATTCAAAGCCAGGATACACCACGACAGGTTTTTCCAGAAGAGACAAGGAAATATTTTAAGCATCCTTTAACTGTGTTTCAGCAAGTCTGTATCAAGAATATCATGCTACATTCTAGATGATCCACATTTAGAAATCATCAAATAGGTGCATGTAAAAAGGGCCTTGTGTATCTGGGGAAGAGATCAGGACACATCAAGTACTCTGTCATTTGCAACAAGCCAGCGCTCATGGACTTAGTTAAACACAGCCGAGCAGGGAACACTTGAGCTACAGCAAAGCCAAGCTGGTGTCTGAACCAGAGCGACTGAAGATGGGACACTGTGACATCCGACAGCCCAGGCACACATCCTGCAGGTGTGACTACACTGCTGCTGGATGGACACTAATGCTCCTGGGTTGTGCTGTGCCACACAGGAGAGCTGGACCTTGTGTTCCATCCACTGCTCCGCGCAGACAGGCATCAACGTGAAACTTCTTCAGCCCTCTATTCTGTGGGGTGTAGGAGTGTTCTGCTTAAAAACAAACCAACCAACCAGTAATACAAATACCACGGAAGGGAAAGTTGCCTTCATTAAAAAACAGTAATGGCAGGAGACCAACAGATACCAGACTGCCACTAGTTAACACAAGTCAGAACCTTGAGTTCCCTAAAGTTATCTCTAACACAACCTGGTAGGTACAGGAAAAAGTATGAAAAAAGCCCTCAAACAAATATTAAAAGACTCCCAGATGCAATTAATCAGTCCATGAGACAGCAACGTGGTGAAAATCAGAAGACACAACTGAGTCAATACCTGCTTGCAGACATCAGCCTATCATTTGCAAAAATCAGAAACAAAAGGCAATTCACATATTTACTAGTATTTCATAACACTGTTCATGCAAAGAATTTCTGGCTGTTTGTAAATATCAATAAATATTTGGATTCTACTACATCCCTCAAGGCATGGAACTTCTCCAATTGTGCAAACATCTACTTGTTTCAAGCTTCAAAACTTTTGAATCAAGAATTCTCAATAGAAGCCTTTCATCTGTAACATGCTAGAAGATAATCTGTTATGAGTTTACCCTGCTAAGCTACTATGTAAAGTAGATTTAACTCTTCTTTTCTTGTGTCCTTAAACTGCCTTGGTTCCAGCAACAGTACTGGAATCTCTTGCTTACTCCCCCACCAACCAAATGAATGACAAGGGCATTTTCTTCTTGCTGGCAAAGTAGGAGCTCAATTATCACACAAAATTTCATTAAGAATATACCTTCCTCTGATATGATCCTAAGTCTATAATGTCAGGAATCCCGGTCTGCTCTGGTTTCATTAGATTGCCCCAAAAGTATAAACCCACTTTGTTGCAGTTCAACCTGTGCAGACAGGATGTCCAACCTACTGAAACAAGGATGTTAAAAGCTTCAAACCATCTAATCTAGAGAAAGGAAGATATTCCTGCTTCATCCATAAAGGACAAACAGCAATACCCAAAATCTTGCCCCAAATTAATCCGAGGAAGACCTTGGAGTGTAAGCCTCAGCCTTTCCCAGTGAAGAATCACAGGGACACAGAAAAGCCTAGACAGGAAGAGGTTTCAGGCAATCATCTGGTCCAATCTTTTGCTGAAAACAAGACTTTAGACTAGATAATCCAGGGTCATCCAAACTGAATCTTGAATATTTCCAGCAAGGGTAATTCCACCCCTCCTCTAATCAACCTACTCCAATATTTAACTGTTCCCAAAATAAATAATCACCTTTCCTGACTGATCAGGAATGACAGTGAAGGCTTGCTTGGGAATGCTATACTTGGATGGTAGAGTGTAGTGCTTTTACAGCCTCTTCAAGCCCCAAAGAATGTAAGCACAATCCTCGTCACACAGGTTTTCTGAGGTGTGTATTTGTCAAAAGTGACGGGGCAGGGGGGAAGAGGATGAATTTGCTAAGCTCCTACTTATGCTAGCAATGAATATTATGTTAAATGAAACATTCCTGTGTTTTTAATCAATACACCGTAAGTACTAGACTTGGCCATAGAACAGCTGACAAGAACAATCACTGGAATATTTTTGGCTGAGAGGCACTTGCTCATTAGCGCTTCAGCAAGAAGAGTCACACAGAGTGGCATTAGTCAGGGAAACACACATTTCCAATACTCTGGGCCAGCCTTGCCTCCAATCCAACAAAAAGCTTTTGGCAGGCAGCTAAGAGCTGCCATTTGCAAACAGAGGTGGTATTTGGCATCTTTGCTCAGACCCCAGCTCCTGGAATCATGTAATGACTTGAGAATGCATGCTTTCATCTTATAAATATGTTCCTAATAGTCACATTTTAAGAGAAAAAAATAGTCCCTGAGGATGCTCAGAAAAAAAAGAGAAATATGTGGGTATAAGTAAAGAATAAGAGCCCAGTAAATCTAGACAATGTTAAGCAATTCTAAAGAAATACAGATTCCAGACATTCTACTGCACTCCACTGATAAATTATAATCAGGTCCACAATTACACTGCTTTTTGTATTTTACTCAGAGGTCCCTCCTAACTCTTAAACTCTAACCATTTCCCTTGTATGTTCTCTTCCCTTCCCCCACAACAAAAAAATGAGAATTTGGCCTTGTAGAGACAGTAGCTCAAAATGAATTTAAATAAAGCAAAACCACATACAGTTCTTTGGCTTTACTGTTTCTCAGCTGCCCCATCTATCCCTCATTTCTATTCCTATAAGTTACTATATAGCCTTTTAAAACTAAACAAGCCATATAAACCAGAGGTATAAGTGGCACCAAAAAAATTTCCATTCAAGTAAATTCCACAAAGAAGCAAAGGCAATTTGGTGATTTTCTCATAAAGCTGTTGTAGTCCCTCACAATGAAGATTAAAATAATACACACATAATAGTAACCATTTGAGCCAAGCACAGCAAAGTCTTAAAGAAGAATTAGAGCAAGACAATCACAGATGCCTGCACTGACATTTTTAAGTTGACTGTAACTGGCTTGAAGTCTTGCTACAGCATCACTGACACTAATGGAGTTCTTCAGTAGCAGTGGTTTGACTGAAAACAAAAAAAGTCTTTTAAAAACAAATATTTACTCACAAATATTTTAGCTCATACACTGAAAATCACAATAAACAACGAAGATTTGAACAAACATCTCTTACAGAGCTCTCTACCATTCTCTGAACACACATACACATAAAAAATCCCGAATGACAAGCATTCCTCTTCTGAGTTGGCCAAATTTACGAAGTTTCATAGTTGAATTATGTTATTTAAGCAAATTGAGCCAAAACAGATAAGCACTTCGTGCACAGAGTACTCATAAGATGCTAAAATTCAGGCTAGCCTTAAGGGTGCTTTACCATACTTTCTTACAGCCATTCTTCACCGCCTAGAGCTAAAAAGGAAACCAGTGCAAAAGTTGACCAAAAGCCAAGCTTAATAAACCTCCTAAATTTACTAAGACAGTTTAAAACAACACTGCTCTGGAGGCTATGTAGAGCTGCCATTTGGAGGGTGAAGAAATGCTGACAGAAACATGCTGACAGAAACCTCATGACATCCAAGAAAAGACAAATGCAGGCTCGTGGGATGGAATAAGCCCATGCAGCAAAAGCTGGAGACCAACTGGCTAAAAAACAGCTTTTCACAAACAGCTCCTCTGGGTCTTTGTGAAGAAGTTGAACACAGTTTATTTATTTATTTATGACACAATTTTCATTCTACATCTTGACCTCTTCACTATGTTAGAGCAGGGAAATTGCAGAAAACAAATAAGACAGAATCTTCACCAAGAGAGTATTACACACCTTCAGGTTTCCCAGAACACGCAGTACCAGGAAAGCAGGGTCAGGAACAGATAGTCCTTGTCTCAAAACCAAGAACTAGCATATCACAATGAGCTGCTTCACTAATAAGGACTGACGGGCTCCTGCAGAAAAGTACAGGCTGACAAAAAGAATTATGGAAGCCTCGACATACTTTGCCGACTACAAGTTCCTTGTCTCCGTCACCTGGAAACAGATCTGACAAAAAATCAGTTTCAACCAACTCCAAAAAGACCCTCCTCACACATGGAGCTCCTTTGGTCCTTCAGGGTGCACTCTCCAGGAGACTAGAACGCTTCCATTATTTTCATGAAGCTGAATGTTCCCGCTCCGAATAAAGACAAAGCTTTAACAAAGATAGAAATGGAAAATTACACCATTGATGCTCATTGTTTACCTCGGAGAGATACAAACACTCAGATTTTTAAAGTAAGAAGATGTATAACTTATGTCTATTTTAAAAATCTATGATATTCCTATAAAACAGGCTTTGATAAGAATTTTTCCAAATTACATTTTATTCCAGTATTTCTGTTTTCCCACTGTCGCAGGAATACTCATGAATGTAGATATAACCATACACCATTGCATTCTACAGATTCATCAAGAAATTTTCTTGGCTTAAACCTGTCTTCTCTAAAGCACACGTTTAAACATATAATTTTATACTCTTCCTGCCTGCCAATTCTGAAGAGAGATTTTGTCTAAATCTAACTTGTTTCCTTCTGTAATTTCATCAAATCATTCTGAACTATTTTTATAATTCTGAAAATTGCAGCCCCTCATCCAAATAGAGACACCTAAAATAATTGCCATCTTGCAATAATTGCAATCTGGTATTTCCAGTGAAGAAGAAATGCAGAGAATCAAATGTGTGACAGGTCCATTTTAAAGAAAATCCCTCATTCCTACTTTTTTCTTTGTTTTTACATTAAACAGTATTCTGTTATTTAGAAATCCTCACAACTGATACACTGGAGCTTAATTTTGGAATTATTTCTCACTGATTATATGCCATAATCACCACTACATTCTACCAATATAATTTCTTTTTGTAGATAAAAAGTTACTGTTCCCAACTCTCCCCCTCTCAAAAGCACAGAAATAGCCACAATTTATCTAATAAAACTCTTAGGGCTTAACAAATATTTTTGTAAGATTTGCTACAAAACAAAACACCAAAACAAAACACCAAAACCCAACTCACAATTCCTGTGCTCTTTGTTGGATTCCACTATGAAACAGATGTACAAAAACATTCAAATTCATCACCTCAAGTTAAAAATATGAGTTTGTTTTGCCATCTGTGGAAACTATTCTGCAGGCAGTCAATACCACAAAGATCAATAAACCCTATAATGGATTTCCTTCCCAAACCTTTGCAAAATAACTCCATACCAGCATAAAAAGCAGACAGCAGAAGACTGCAGATTAGCTGCAGCTTTCAACATGACTACATAAACATTTGAAGAACAATAAACAATTTATCCTATTTATTCAAATGAACCACTTCAATTTGCTCACCAGGAACTATATATGGACAGGCAATCCTTCTGCTTTCTGGGATACACAGACCTGTGCCTCCTGTAATTTGGTTTAATCCACAAATGCTTCAAGAACGCTGTCCAGCAGCACAATCCCATTCCCTACACTATCAAGAAATGTATTCTGCAGAACTCTAGGGAAGGCATGACATCTTGCAGGAAGGGCTCCCATTGCACTCATCTCTACAATTTAGCTGGTCTTTCTTGAAGCACCACATTTTGTTAAATGTCACACCAAGTGCATTGCATGAGATGGAATGCACCGCAGTGTCCCCGCAGAAAGCACATCCTCCCACCACAGCTGTAGATTTCAATGCTTCTTTGTATTCCTTGTTTAAAAAAAAAAAAAAGGACAAAAATATCAAGTTCTTTACAGTAGTAACTCTCCATGTACCAAAACAATGGCTTGGTATTTTGCAAAGTTCTCGAAAAGGAAATATCTCCCCATCTCAAAAAGCAGCAAAACAAACTAAGTGCCCCGTCCCCAGGAAATTCTACAAACCTGAAGTACATATTGGAACATATCAGCGATCTAACCTGGGTGTCTGCATATCCTTGTATTCAGTTTCCATAAACAGTATATTAAAGCCTAAACTACATTAAAAGAATTCATATCTGTATTCTAAACTTCACAAGACATTCATTGTCTACAAGCATTGGTAAGGTGCCCGTTTTTTAAAAAAAAAGTTTAATGCTCTTCCAATAAAACTTTAAAAAAGGTGTTGTTTAGCAAATTGCTACTTTTTCCTACCTGTCAAAGGATTTTTGGCATAGCAACTTCATTTTAAAGCTCACATGAAATCCAAGGTAAGCTCTCATAGGTAAAACTACTTAATTTTAATTATCCATTGTTTTTATTTAACTGGAGCTATTTTAGTTCTGCTCAGGGAAGTGACAGGCATAAAATGCAAAGGCTAAGTAAGAGGGATCTTAGAAAATAAATGTAATAAAAAGTAAAATAAAATTACTGCAGAACAGAAGCATATAAACCAAACTCCAAGGACAACTGCCAAATCTCAAGAAACGTCTGCTCTCCTGGGAGGTCAAAATCTCTAAGATGTGCTCTACTTAATTCTCATCTGCCATGCAGTTCCACTGAACGTTATCATTTTCTAAAAAGCTAGAAAGTCCAACAAAGATCCCATTGCTACTGAAAGGAACAGTCCCACCTCCTGCCCTCCCAGTGCTTCCTCTGCACTGGTACTGGTGCCTGTGCAGCCCTGCAGCGAAGCAAAGGGCGAGTGATTCAGCTGCAATCAGTCTCCCACAGGACGTGTTTCTCAGCTAGAGCAAAGAAGAGAGCAGGAGCATCAGGCTTCCAAACAAGTGTTCCAGGGCTGGTCAGGAAAGGGCTGCAAAGGAACAACACCGTGGAAATGTCGGCACCCCCTTCATTGACAGCTCACTCTTAGATTAATTTAAGCCCCACTGAAACTTATTAGCCAGCCAATTTGTGGTGTGCTCATCCACAGCCATCAGGAAAGGACTTCACACCTTTTCCTTCTAATGAAACTGAAGATGTTGAATTAATTTGCCTCTAACTCAGCCATGCAGTAATCCAAAGCTCACAGAAATCAGCAAGCTTCAGATTAGACCTTTAATGACCTAGAGTGGTGAAACGACACATTTATTTTCCTTGTCCTTTGTTTCTCAGAAATGCTCAGAAACAGGCACATGTTAACTCCTTTGCCTCTTCCACTCCCACGCAACAGCTCTAAGTAGCCCTCTGTCTGGTGGCAAAAACTACTCCAACCAAGCACATAACACCCCCTTAACCAAAACAGTAGCCTAAGAGAGAAATTCCAAGTCTTAGGAAGCAACAACAAACTTTCCAGGGCACCATTTAAAACCTCTCAGAATACACAAGGCTACGAGAGGGTGAGGGGAGCGGACCTGAGGAACGATACCATAAAGAAGACAAAGTACAAAACTACTCAAGGTCATTTGTTTTTAAAAAAAGTCTTGGTTCTTCTCCCCACATGCTTTATAACCTGAAAAAGGTGAACAGCTACTGAAATAAAGGGAAAAAAATTAAGACTTTTTTTTAATAATATGACTTTCAAAATAAGTACTGCAGTACCTTTAATGATTTATTCATGGATTTTCTGACTTACATGACTCTAGTTCTTTGTCTTTCACTTAGATACTCCCGCTGACAGTATTTTGTTAGCTGTTAGGAATCTGAAAGCTCACAACAGCTATTGTCACAAATGAGAAGCAAAACTAGGTCTTTGTTGAACAGCTTAATTGTATGCAGGCAGAAAACATTTGAGGACCCAACTGAAGACTGAAAAATAGCAAGGTATCTGAATCTGTGTTCAGAAACTATTTAAAAACAAAACTTTGTTTAATCCCAGAGTATCTAGACTACATAAGAAAAACCCATGAAATGTTACACAGAAGTAGCTACAGAAGTAGCTATCCATTCTGAAATAATAATATGAATTTTAAGAAAGACAGCATTACTGTTTTCTTTTTATAAATACTTGCTATTCCATCAGTTCCAGACTAGTAGAAATCTGAAAATACTGCATAGCAAGGAGAGAGCTCTCCTCTCTGGACCCAAACCAACAAGGACAGCACTTAACATGCAGGTATTAATTCCAGGATCTTTAATGAAAGCATTTAAGAAAAGTCCTTTACCCAAGTGACTTTTCTAGCCCTACACCAAAAGACCCACCACCAACCAGGTACCAGCTGCACAGTGAATTGGTAGAAAACAGCTGCACATTAAGTTTCCACATAAGACACGTTCTTGTATCTCTAAGCATCAGTTGCTGAGCTAATCACTGCATTGCAGTCCCCTGTGTTCCACAGTGGAAAGGAAAGGAAATTTGGGGGAACAAGTCACCTGATCTATTTTAGATGTCAAGATACGTGAAGTAGCCCTGGAAATTACATTTTTCTGCTCGCTATAAATGAACCCGAAAGTGACTTTGTCAAGTGTCATCTCTATGTTACCTACAGCAAGACAAGAAGTTATGATTTCTAGGTGATGGCTTCAAAGAAGAGCCATGGGTGAGCATCACACTTGCTAACTGGGCAATCAGAAGAAAACCAAGTCCCCACAAGACTAAGCATGGTTTGACAATGGCATAGATTTTAGAACGCTTTGTTTTACACACTTTTCCTTTTGGCAGCTGACATCACACGGTCATATCAGGACACAAGGCTTCTGGACACCCTCAGCACCATCGCTCTTTCCCCTCTTATGGGGTGAGAAAACCCATACTACTACTACTAAAAACACGATTTCAGCATTCTTAGTAAAGACATGTCTAGAAAATACCCACATAAAAATGTCTTAAAACACAATCTTAGTGAATAAAATTGCAAAAGGAGTGACAGATGCTAAAAGGCAGAACCAAAACAACAGTTCCACTGAAGTAAAAATCAACAATGCAAAAGCACACTTAAAACTGATCTCACTTAATTCTTTATCAATATTTTGCTTCTTCATGTTAAATAAACTACAGGGCAATTAAAAAGCATTTCAGTTATTTACACTTGTATTTATGAAGTCTACTGTGAAAATACATTTTTAAATGTAAAACTTGGTAATGGACAGGACAAAAAATAATTTGGGGATTAATTGTATGGATTTACATTTTTAAATAGAACTGTATCATATGGCTTTATATGCAAGTACACATGTATATTTGTATTTATATATGTATCATATTTTATACAAAGTATTCTGCCAATACTACTGTTCATTCTCAGACTGTACTGAAAAGATTTATAAGCTAAAATATTAACTACCAAAGTAATTTATTAAATGAATAGCTATTGTTCTTCAGCCAAGAGCAGCATACTGCTGAATACCCTCAAGTCACACAGTATTTACTGTGACACACATAGAACTGTGCAACATTTACTGAATACTTGGAAGCTTCTCTCTCATAAAACTTGCATATATAGTACAAAAAATTAAAATTAAATATATATTAAAAATGCTGCTCAGCAACTGCTATTGCAGCATTTTTTGCAAACACAACTGTGCCACGGAAGAAGTTAACAGAAATAGGAATACAGAGATACTGAGAAGAATAGCTTTTAGATTGGAGCCTTCAGGATCAGATTACATTAGGAACACCCAAGAACATAAAGGAAGTGGACACCATTAGAACTAATCTATGCCAAAACTGAAAACACATTTAAATGGCTGCACTGGTATCACAAGAAAGTCTAGCCAAGGAGCCTTTATCCATTTTCCAAGGCAGGACTGCAGCTTGTCCTGGATCGGCAGGGAGTACAGAAGTCATGTACAGCAGGACTACAATTTGGAAATGATTTTAAAAAGGAAGGCATTGCACATTGTGTAACTTCCAAATACACATGGGGAGAGTACACTGAATTCGGCCATTTGATTCTGCCTATAACAAAGTCGCCTAGAATACTTAAAGGAGTTAATTCAAACTTTAAAGTTTGGGGGAAAAAACAACAACAAAAAAACCCCAACTCTCAACATTTAGTCATCACACTGAAGCAAACGATGACTAATCGTAACCAGTTTGGAATGACATTGCCTAAAACACTATTAATCAAAAAAATTGGGTGAGAAGGAGACAAGGAATCTGAAGGTAGTGAGACGGGGAATAAGCCAACCAGAAACAGAATAACAGGAAAAAAAACCCCAAGAAACAAACAGAGAGTAACAAATGCTCTACCTGATAAATAAATCTAACCCTGTACACCTCTCACTTCCACTTTATTTTTCAAACAAAGAGATGCATATAAACATATAAAAAGTATTAATGGAAATTGCCCAAAGCTTAGTTAAAAACAGCAAAATATTGCTTTTAAGACAGGTCCCCTTTTTGACCTTTCTGTCCCTTTTTCCACTTCCTGCAGATCTTCACAAAAATCCAGAACTATAACTGGCAACCGCAGCCTTGGCTACAATTTCTGCATAGCCTCAAAGGTTAACTCTTTATCAAAATGTCTGGCTATGTCAAAGTACAGTATTTTCTAGATAGACAGAAATGATGTTTCCTTAATCAAAGTACCCTGTTTTAAAATGCAGAACTCTGACAGCCAAGCTTTCCCAGTTTTAATACATTCCCTAGAATACTTTAGAAAAAGTTAAACTGCAGGACAGGAGAAATGCATGTCAGGAATGTAACAGCATGCAAAAATGAATCTGTAACAAGCCTGGGGTTTATGAGATTGTAACTACATTAATTTTCAAGACATTTAGATTTTCCTTAGACTCATTTGAGTGACCCATTATTTAACCTTCCTCATTTTCCATCCATTAAAATTTCACTTATGAATTCTTCTTACAACTGTCAGTACACACAGCTTACTTGAAAGGCTATTGTTAAAAGCTCATATAAAAGGAAACAATAAAGACAGATACTGTGGATTTACCTCAGCGAACAGAAAATTTCTGGAAAAAGCCAAGGCATGATATTTAAAGGTAACAGAATAAAGCCTTTAGTTATTTGCCATCCAGCAAACCTTCTAAGTAGGCTAACTTAATAGTGTGCAAGCACTGTTTATCCTTCAAAGTTATCCTCTACTTTCCACACAATTTTTGCCTCCTATCTTTACATATATTGGCTAATACTTACTATTTATGGGTACTATGGTAGAAAACCCATCAGGAAGGATGATGGACATACTGGCAAAACATCATACACAAGGAGAACCCGTCGGAGGTGAGGGTTGTGGGATCTCAAAAGTGTAGTTCCAAATTCAGGAACCCGGCTACAAGCAAGATGTGAAGCTCTCAAAATACCAGCTTGAACTTAAACAGGAGCACATCAATCATCATAGGAGAGCAATGGGTACATCCACAGCTACAGAATTAATAAGAAAAAAATGCCATACACCATCCTACTCCTTTACACTGTAACACTTCCAGTGTCTTTCCTTCTGTGCGTAGTTTCAGCCAACACTGTTATCACTTACTGATACTCTTTCCATCCCTGCTGGGTTCTCAGCTCCCTTGTCCTGAAGTGCTGCTCCACGCTGGCCCCCGAGGTCCAGCCCTTCCCAACACAAACCACACCGCTGTTTACACATTCCTGCATTTCTTCTGCGTGGCTGGTGAACACAGTACCTCCACCACTTCTTCAGCTGATTACAACTCAGATAACTGAATGGAACTTATGAGGCACACATAATGAGAGTTAATTACGTTCACATGATGCAACTGAATTTATGGTCACACAAAGCCTCAGCTACTCAGACACTTACACAGACCTAGCAAATCCTCATGCTCAAGGTAACAAGTACACTACACTGACTTTAGAAGAGGTAAGATAGGACAAACGTGCCCAGGTGTATTAACCTAAACCACAGCAGGATGGTTTACCTAAATTTTCCACACAAAATTAAATGCATGTATTGCTACAAAGTTTTAGGCTAAAATATAATTACCTAAGAAACACATATGGTTATTAGATTGTTCAGAATAAACAGCAACAACTATTTTCTTGCTTTAAGTAGTTTAACTATATACATTTGATCTTTTTAAGTATTGACAGACAACCAGCTCTAGCAAGATGCAAAATTGTGAACACATAATCTATCATCTAATTTCATCATGTAGCGTAAAAACAGAAGGCCTCAACAAATGCCTCAAAATGGATGGCAAGTTTGAACATTGCCTTTTTAGAAAATGAAGTTTCTTCAACAGTTAATCTTCAAGGTCACCAGCTGAATCATCACCAAATAACCTTTACATTCATTAACCAAGTCAGATATCATCTGTTATATTTCAAGATTTCCCCCTCTCATAAAACCCATGAGTGAAACAGGCCAGTAAATGCATCTGCCCGCACCTATAACAGTGTATATAACCAGCACAGAGACAGTACAGACACCTGATTTCATGCCAATTATAATAAATGATGCAGAGATGAAATAGAAAACAACCAAATACATGCACCGAGTAATAGGAAAAACAACTCCTTTTGTTTTAGTAACTTCATTATTCTCCTAATTATTAAATACTTGTAGGAAAGACTTTATAAACAAGCAAAGCTTTGATATGTGTGGTGCTATTGTTCTGGTTTTGTTCTAGTACTTTACGCACAGAAATTGCAAACCATTCATGTATTTAAGGAATACATGCAAAGATACTTAGTTCCAGTCAAACAGATATTTTCTCCAGCTTAACTAAAAGTGTTCTCCCCCTTTCTTTGTCCTTTTCAGATTCCTGGAATGTCACACACAAAGGATTTTACAAAAGTACGATGCCTAAGTTGAGGTACTGTATTCACTACACCAAACAATTTTGTCTGCAACAGAATGGCAGCACGTGGCATATTGAAAAGCACTAAAAGTATGCACATGTGCATCCTGGCCAAATCAGCATTCCCAGGATTTGGCCCTGGCTTTAAACCACCAAGTAGATGTGCTCTAGTTATATCCCATAGTGAAACACCATTTGTTTTGATCCCTACTGTATTTTTTCCACACCAAGTAATTCAGCAATCACAGAAGTAAAGTGGGGACTTAATGTTTCCTCGTTTACCACGATACAACTGAGTAATCTCCCAACCATCCTTGGAAAAGCTCATGTCCAAACTTCATATATATACAGCTGCTCATATTCTGTACACATCTCTCCACTAACTCCTTCCCTCTCCTGTTATGAACTCCAAAAAGCAAAAATTTCTCAGGCAGCACATAAACACAATCTTCACTGTTCTAACGGTTCAAAAACAAACAAAGCATTTATGATTTAAAGTATTTCAATCAAGTATTTTTTATTCTAGTGTACAATGAGAAAACTATTATGAAAAATATCCAGCCTATTCAATAACCAATCATCTTAGCTGAAGATATTATTTTCCAAAGCCATTCTGAAGGCGCCAGAAGTTATGAAGAAGTTGAACACTGCCATTTACATCACATTTATGAACAAAAGCAATCATTGTTGTGTCTGAATAAGGCTGACTGCAAATACTTTACACTACAACAGGCCCTTTATCACAGTATCCAAGAACTTTAACAACTTAAAGTAACAATGATGTTTTACTGGAACTTGCCTGGAATCTACTCCTTGATTTGTTGGATAGCTCTCCACTAGAATATTTACTATATTAGCAGCATCTCTGTAAAACCTTCCCATCCAAAGCATGCCCTCTGACAAGACATTTAATGCTTATTTTCCACAAATCCAGTACGATTTTTACCTCACTTGCCTATGAACACAAGTTCTGCAGTTCTGTGCTGATGCAAATGTTAACTCCTGTCATTTCCATACGTGCATGTGTGGGAAGAGGGCGGGTATGTTTGTTTTTAAATACAGCTAGCATAACTTGTCATACTTCCCAGACTCTAGATGATAAGAAAAAGGTTTTTGAAAGGTGCTTTATTGGCAGTATTTATGAGTTTCAAGCCATGTATGTATCTGCAGGCAAGTACATCTGCCACACAGGGGTCTACCTTTGGACTTCTACCAGTTTCCCCTGCAGTTCAACACCAATTTATAGCAGAATTTATAGAGGAAAACAACAAAGATTCCATGAGTAATCCATGCCAAGCCCCAATTAAGACTTTCAAAACAATAATTACTTGGTGTCAATTATGCCAGCACTTCTTATATGAGCACGCTTTAAGAATCCAAGCAGGGCTAGCCAAAGACTGCAAACACTTTATTAGCCTTTATTCATTCAACAGAATCTCTCTAAAAGCATCTATAAACCCAAATCTCCAGCAGCTGTCTACATTTTTTATTGTAACCCTCAGCACTGTGAAAAGAATAGACCTTTAGTTTGGAACTAGTTATTTTTGCATTTCTATACAAAAACAAACTAAAAAGGCCTAAAAATAGACATAAGTTAAAGGTTTTTAATTACCATCCTAGTCTTAATGAACTCTTTCTAATGACTGAAACACTGCTCCTTAAGAGTAAACAACAGGAGTTATCAACACATGCACCTTCTCATTGCAAAAATATTCAAATTCTGTAACAGCCTCCAAATGAAGTTGTTAGAAGACACAGGAGCACCACAGAACCCAGCTGGCTGGTGTTTTTTTTTTTAAACACATTGTTAAGGTTATCCTTTCTGTCAGCACTTTAGTTTGCCACCTTCTCTTTCAAAGCACATGCATTACAAGGGGGTTTTCACAAGCTTCTTTTTTAAAGCCAATAAAGTAGATCTTCTTTGAAAGGAGAAAAAAAACCCCAAACAAATAAAAACCAAACCAAGCAATGGAGTAATCCAATTATTACAGCAGCAAGGAAGCCACAAAAACAGGCACATCATATACAAAAGCACATAAACTTCAGGAAAAATATACAGCACAATAAAAAAAATCCCCCACAGAAAACTACACCAGCAGAGTAATTCCTGTTTTTCATAATGAACCATGCCAAGTCTAACTGGATAGCATTATTACAAGTAAGTTATTTAACTGATGTATAGAAATTACTGGTGCCAACATACCCCTCCATATGAAGTACTCAGAAGGCTTCAGACATCCTCTAAATAATCATGCAGAGATGCTGCAGAACCAAATGTCAAAAGCACAGCTGTCTGTTTTCCTGATGCAGAGCACACCACTCGCTAATTTTTAAAGGCACAATTTCAGTACAAATTTGATTTATGAACTGGAGGAAAAAATACCAAGTGACTGAAGTAAAAAAAGGTAAAGATCTTTCCCTGACTTCAGCTTTTATGGATAGAGATCAGATATAATCTTTAAATTTAATCATGCACAGGTTGGCTATTAAAAAAAAAGTTGTTTTTATTCTCAATGTGAATTTGGTGGAGCAAAAAAATTACATTAAAACAATACAGCCAATTTTTTCTACAGACAGAAATTTTGTGTCAGCTTTCCAAGCCCTCACTGCTGTTTTTCTTGTATTTGGTAACACCTCTATCCCAAGTTTGGCCCACCAACCCGAGAGCATGAGCGACGGTTTGCAAAGCTTAAATCCCCATATTTTAAAAAACAAACAAACAAACAAAACCCTACCACAATTATGTTCTGCGTTCAGTGAGATCGGAAAGCCCCTGAAGATTAGTCGAGCTGGCAGAACAACGCAAACCTGCCAGAACAATTCATCTGGCTTAGATGCTCCTCCTTGCAGCCACATTTCCCGAGGAACGCTCAAAAACAGATGTATTTCAACTTGGATAAACTCTTCTGGCACGCTGCTCCTGCAGCTCTCTCATGAGTAAAGCCCCCTTATCACACGGCAGGTTTGGGAATGGAGATGACCAAGGGAAGGCAGCCTCTCACCTCAGAGAAGCCCACGCCTGGACACCTCTGTGTTGTTCAGAGGATGTGCACTCCCAGGGAACAGGCACCCGCACATCCCAGGCACACCATGGAGCAATCCCATGCAGATGATGCCTTAGGATTTTAGCTTTTATATTTTTCATATCCTATAATTCTTTAGTGTATAACTCTAAACTCCACATAGGCTGTTAGCTACTGATCTCCCATTTTGGTCAGACAATACAAATCCTCTCTAGGCCTGAAACTCAAGGACACCTTACTGTCTCAGGCACCGAGAAATGTAAACAGAAGTGGGTTAGGGGGGGAGCAAACCTGGGGTACGTGACTTCATTACCTGAAGCTGTAATTGGAGGATTAACCCCCAAACTTATAAAAGTATGAAAATCTATTACTCCATCATCCATTTTGGGTGTAGCCCCTGGGGGCTTGGACTGCCCTAATGTACCTGAAGACCCTTCAATAAATACAACCACTTTTATTCTCTTAATTTTGTCTAGACTCTGTTTTTAGGTAGCCCCATCAAGGCATCACAGACATCCCCATGCACAAGGACAAGCAACAGCTCTTCTAGGGCTGACTGAAGAAAGCAGTGGCTCATCCCACTGCAAAGGGTGAGCAGCTCCAAATCACATGGCAAGTGAAGCTTTTTCTGCCATTTACAATAGTGCTGATCTTCGGTGATTAAATGCAAACTCTGTAAAATGTTTGCATAATGATATCTTGCAATATTTAAAGTACTATATGTTGCTGTGTTTATAGCACACTGCCTCTGTTTTTACTGGTCTCGTGTTCCCTTTAAACAGAAGAAAAGGATATTATTCTATAAAAGTTCTTATCATAATCTCCCACACCGAACCACATTATTTTAAGTTACTGGTCCTAGAAGGAAAAACCGTTCTAGCATCATTATTTTCTTCAATGTCCAACTTAATTCCTTGTAATAAATACTAGGCAGATCATTTAAATAAACTTCACCAGACACAAAACTCCAAAACCACAATTCTATTCTGAATTCTCAGGCTGTATGTAACTACAAAAATCATTCAACAATCCCACATTATCTAGGAAAATAAAGATCTAAACTTGTTCTTTTCTTCATTATGAAACTAAGGAGCTTAGAGAAAAGATGCATCCTTTCAACTGTTTTTCAAGACTAATTAATCTGAAGTGAGACATTTAAAAAGCAGATTTCTTCCTTAACAGTTGGAAAGTTGGCACCAAAAATGCCCTCTTGTGGCACAGCAGAACCCTGCAGAGCCTGCCCTCGCGTCTTCCAACTTAGATTTTTAGAACAAGAATGTATGACTCAGGGCTTGTTTTGAAACTAAAATGAGATAAGGAAAGCAGGTAATAAAGTAAACTAAAACTGCAGGTATCATTCAGAGTTTAAATGAATGATTGAACCCAGTTTCTCTTTGTGGCTTTTTTTTTTTTTTTTTTGAGTGTTAATCTAAGTAGTGAGTACATCTGGCCCGCCTATCAATCTAAGCATAATCTAATTCCTGGGGAAAGCTGCTCTCTGCTTGGAACAGAGCACTGTCACTTTAGCAGATTCCTGAAAGGGGAGTTTTTGTGCTGCCTGTAACCTCTTTATTAAGGAACATGTGTAAAAACAATTTCAACATCTTCAACAATAGGCAACAATTTCCAAGACTGTCTCGCCCCCCCCCCCTCCCCAGACCACAAATCCTCAGATGTACCCCTAATTGTGAGGGGAACAACTGACAGACAACTACAGTCACCAGATTTTTCTCCCATGGAGCAAAGCTCTGCTACACATTCCTCTGTTAATAGAGACGTGGCTGCGACAGCTTCGATTCCCTTACTTGGAAGCAGCATCTTTCACACAGTTTTCATTTTTGCTGCTTTTCTAGCTCTCAGCCTGCCAGAATGACCTTAGAGTAGTGGTTCATTTGCAAGCAAACAAACAAACAAAACCACTAAGAAACCCTTTAAACTGATGTCAACCCTCCACAAGCACCGAAATCCTGATGCCCAGTGATGAGGAGGGGCCTCTCCCATCCTGACTCTACAATACAGCAAAGAGCACATTCTTTAACACATCACTCTCTCGGTTGCATCTGCCCAACCGATGGCAGCTTTGGCAGCTTCCCAAGTTATTCCTTTTATTCCTGAGGACAGTCCCCAGCAGCTTGGGTCCCTCATCCTGCTCCTCTCTGAACAGTCTGCTGTGAGAGGTGTTGCTCTGTTTTTCCCAAAACACAGCTCAAGTAGGAAGCAGCAGGCACAGGAATAGCTTATTGCAGCTGCCAGCTCACCTGCAGCAGCCCACAGCAAGGTCATACTCACTAAGGCGAGCTCATTCCAAGTGCTCAGATGGAGCTGGCAGCAGCACCCGCAGCGCTGCGCAGCAGGAGAGAAAAGGCAGGTTTGAAAGTGTTACGTCTGAGAAGAAAAAAACCACATTTTGGTCTTTTGCCTCAGTGCAACCAATCAAAAAACAAGGAAAAAAAACCCCGACCACTAAACAGTTTCACAATCTATTACAAACCCTCAATCAAGCACAAAATTTTAGTTGAAATATTAAGACAACCTTAGAATGTAAGACATTTTAATTATTTGAGTATCTGACACTCTTTCTTTTCAGCTTTCTTTTCACAAGCCATTCACATTTGGTTTTTACAAAGGCATTTTCAAAGTTTTCAGCTGAAGCTCCAAGAACTTTTTTAAAATACTGGTTATGAAACCAAATAATTTTTAAATGAATTACTGAAATCACTCTGTCATTTCATCTGTAAGAGCACAGCTGTAAACTTGAAAGAGTTACATCTTTTTTGACAGGAATCAGTGAGCTTTTTCTCAAAACTTCATTTGTATGTAGCTGAGATGGAAGTCTCCCCACGAAGAGTAGGATGCACAAACTATATTTGTAATGGTCTGGGCCCCCCAGGCAACAGAACACGTACGAAATGGTCATGGAAATACACACACGGCTGGCACTGAACATCAGAGCGGATTCCTCCGGACAAAGCCCCGCCAGCCATGCTGCAAAGCTACTCAGGCAGTTCAGAAACCATGCAGGATTATGGTGAGAGAGTTTAGCAACCAACACAACAGGGGAAACCAGTAGGATCTGAGATATTTTTCGACATTATGCTCACCCACCACTTCCAGTAAAGATTCTCGAATCAAAAGTCATTAGGCTGCATTCTTCCAGGTGTAACAGTCCAACAGCCCTTTTCTTCTTAAATACAACACAGCTTTTCATCACTTTTGAAACCAATAAATCAATATTTCCTTCCAGAGTTATCCTAGCTTGTGTCTATTTTCTACATCCTGGTCTTGCTAAAAGGACAAGTTTACTATCAGCAACTGAGTAAAACCAAGCCACAGGAACATCTACAAATCACTTATCTGGTCAAGACCCCAACCTATTGAAAGCTGCCATTTTTCAGACAGCTGTACGTAGTTCTCCTCCAGTGCTTATGGAATGTAAGTAATAGATGTATGTGTGTACACACCCACACAAGAAAGAGTGAGGTGGGTTGGGGAAGGAGAGAAAAAGAAATCACAAGTGTCCTTATTACCTTGGAATAGTTGTTAAGCCACACCTAAGATTGGAAGAGGTAAGTCTCCAATCAGTAGTAGGATTCCTCCTCAACCAGCCTTCCTCACGCATATCATAACAAAAAATTCCTCCCTCCATAATTCATCCCAGACCACTAACCTGAGTGCTGTCCCAGGATGTCTGCAGCTCCTTTAGTCCCTCTGTCTTCTGATCATGGAAGGAAGTTCTCAATCTCTGTACCCACCCATCTTGACTCAGCGTGTCTCCTCTCCAGAGCACCAGCCTACCCATTCAGGCAGAGAACACAATTTCCCAATCCCTACAGGAAATAACTCCTCATAATCCTTGAGCAGCTGAACGCTAGGAAGGTCTGTCATTTACAACATCACTTAGTGTATGCATGTTTCAACAACTGGTATCGATTGCACAGGTCACAAGCATTTCGCTTTTCTTGAAACAAGGAGCACTTCCCCATCAGCTACAAGGCAAGAATTCATCTGACAGTTGTAGGTCCCTCAGCTGTTTGCAGCTACTCCGAGCAGTTAAGATAACTTATTATACAGGATATCCTTATACCAGTCAATTTTAAAAAGGCAGCTGCAACATTTAAGATAAGCTTCTTTAGCAGGCAATCTAAGAAGCCTATACAAAAACCCCCCACATTATTATTAAGTACATACTAAGCAGCAGCCCATTTGAGTGGGCTGGTGCGCCTTTCTTCCAAGCATTCAAATCATTGCTTTTCAAAACTGAACATCTCTAAAAACTGTTATTCTTTTAGTCTTTTTAAAGTTTATTTCCAGAGAAGCATTACCTAAACAAAAACCCGTTTTTCATGTCTTGCAGAAACTGTTTTCGACACCGATGGGGGAGAGGGGTATTAACATAAGAGCTAGAAAGCTTTGAAGGGCATTCCTCTGCTGCTGCATTTCAGATTAAGTACAAACTCCTGCCTCTTCTTGTTAGACCTGTTGACAAGCAAGTAGCTCTCCTCAAGATTAACCACTTTTAAAAGTAATAATTAAAAAAAAAAGCATGAAAAACTTTACTGTTAGAGTTACCACAGTCTACTTGAAAACTGAATTCGTGAAAGAAGTCTTTATCCCAAACAATGGTAAAAATCCATACATTCAAAGTGAAGGAAAATGAACATAAAAACATCTACAAGCTGAAAGTTTACTTCAAATTTCTAACTGACCCAGCTGAAACTGCATAAACTCCAGGAAAGACTTAGGACAGAATTGCTCCTACCATTTTCCAAAGCTTTTGAAAGAGATATAACTATTTTTCCCTAGTATCAAAAAGAATACCCAATACAGAAATATTTCCTTAAAGCAATTTGTGTCAGTAAGTAGAATATTTATCATGTTTTTATGAAGATGGCAAGTGCTCACCTCTCAGAAGATTTATTCATCCAGCATCAGATACCAAAAAACTTCCACTAGACAGTCTTTGACCTGCTTGAGCTTCAGGAATACTTTTTGCAGGAGGAGGGAGAAACTGCTAGCTATATAATTATGAATTTATTTTAACAGAAATGCATTTTGACACAAACTGATTAGGAAGAGGGAATAACTTCACTGTCAAAATCTTCCAAGGTTAGAGCTCTGCAACTTTCTTAAAGAATGGAAGCCACTGTAAAAGCACTTGTTACCTTAGATGGAATGACACACAGAAAAAAAGTCCCAGAATTATTTTTATTTTATATATAGCATTTAAAATTCCAGGGGAGTGTGTTAGTCTTATTTTTAAGACCCTGAGGCCAGATCATCTCAGGAGCTTTTAATAATGCATGCACGCATAATTATTTCAACACAATAGCTCACGCCTTTTCCACCATATTTTTGGAAACTCTGCACTTTAACATCATCCTTGTTAATTTAATTTGCCCATAACATAAGGTGATAAAGTAATTAATGTACCTCTTAACTACTCCACGTCAGAAGTGAAGAAACACTACCAGGAATGCACTTAAACCTCTTTTTCTTTTTACAATTTATGACCCACTAGGAATGGGAGAACAAATTTACATGGCTTTAGATTAAAACCAGCTTGAAAAACAGAAAAGGAAATCATAATTTACTAGTCAAAATTATCTGAAGCACTCAAGAAGAAAGTACTGTAAGATTTTAAAAAATCCATTTGTATCACAGGCTATTAAAGACACATTTTAGCTTAGCTTGCTTCAGAAGTGAAATTCCAGTGGGAGCCATGTATTAACTGCCACAATTTAAGTTGTTCTGTGACTTCTACTCCAGATAATCAAACATTCATTTCTGGAAACACTGGTGCAGCATGAAATACCCACTGAAAGATTTCACACATCAAATTCAGAACAGTCCAAAACATTACAAAAAAACCCACAAGTAAGCAAAAGTATTTAAATGGTTAAGCAGGGTACAGTTCATAATCAGAAGCAATTTTTGTTCATTAAGATAGCAATTCAACTACAGACAGCTTCTGACACACTACTTCCCCACAAAACGTAATCTCTCTGATTGTTACAGAGGAATTGTTTTGCCTATCTCATAAACAGTTAAAAGATTCCAGAAGGTTGGGTTTTCCTAAAATAATCCATTTCTACGTGGCAGGTCCAGGTATACTCTAAACTTCCTAACTAGAGCTCAACCTAAAGAAAACCAGTCAGCTGAGCAAGAAGCACACTCCCTTCAAATCAGCAGAACACTGGGGCTTTCCTAACACTGCTCCTCCACTCTAATTCTTCATACGGGCAATCCTCCCAAACCATAACACTCGGAATTCATACCTGCTCCGTATTTCTACTCACCTCCCTGGTAGAGAATTCTTACACTGGAATTTAACATGTTCACTGCAAACGCCACTAGCCAAAATAAATGGAATGTCAAGTTAATTGGCATGGAAGAGCTGCTGAGCCAAATTAAACACAAAAATGAATAATACACTAGAATTTTTAATATATTTGCAGAGGTCAACAATCTCTCAATTTCTGTATCATTGCAGAACCAAGAAGCCCTGTGACAGACTTTGTTAAATCAATCAAATGTATAATCATGCTAAATTTATATTTTCACCTACATAATTTACAAACATCAAAATTCACCAAGAACAGCACTCCCAGTACATTTCTCTCACTCAGTTTCACTCAAAACTGTTATACAGACCCAATAACAAGTAAAAAAACCATGTAAATTATCATTACTGGAATTCCTGAAAAATTAGATGAAAGGAAAAAAAAAAGAAGTTAATCTATCATTAACATTGCAGGAAAAACAAAATTGTTGCTGCCAAATGTTACTTTTAAATCAAATCCATTTGGATTAATTCATTTGGAATTATCACAGTTTAGTCAGTGCATTAACAGAATTTCTTTAGGTGCTTCTAATCACAGAAATCTTAAAAATCCATGAGAAAAAAAGAACAATCTGGAATTTTCTTTCTAAAGAAAATAGATATATTATTCACTAGCAGCCCACTATACATAAAAATTAAGGATTTTTTCTATATTCCTCCTGCCCACAAGGAAAAAGCAACAGGCCTGTTTACATTGTGCCTCATCCTAAGTGATGGCAAGTACTCAGGAAACAGCTGTACAACAGTCTAAACATAAATTTGCAAATGTTTGCATTTCCCTACACAAACAAAGCTCTTCTACTCACCAATAATTCAAATATTCTTGTGGCCTTACTACTCACATTACTTAAAAAACACAATTTACAACTACTTCTTTTTAAGATTTGGGGCAAACCTTAATCTGATTTCCACAAACCACAGTTTCCTCGAGCTCCTGCAGCCTGCCCACCACAGCGACACAGGAACAGCACACTGGCAATCAGAGACACTCCCCAAATTGCTAATTGTAGTTCCTCCATTGCACCTGTCAAGGAAGATGAGCTGGAGAAAAACTGGACTCCTGCAGCTCCCCTCTCTCCGACTGCTACTCTTCTGGTGAGGGAGAAGGCACATCATCCATAGAAACTTCAGTTTTCCTCCTGGATCTCTGTCTTTAGCCCATGTTATTTATCAATGCCATTTAACGGTTTATTTGCTGACTGCTGCATCTGATCAATGGAAAAAATAAAACCCTATGATCTTCCTTATAAGCAATGTTGATGCAGCAAACGGTGCAGAAAGAGGACACATATTTGGGGGAGAGAGCCCAGAAACTGCATTTGAAACCATCCATATCATTCAACATAAACACTGCTTCTGGCCTTTTCAAGTTCCACACTGCTGACTGTCCAAAATGCTTCGTCTCTTTTCTGATTTCTGAACACGTAGACACGACCAAAAGCCCACACTGAAAAGCTTTCAGTTCACTACTTACCTTCATTTCCAGAAGTGCTTCCCATCTTGCCTGCTCTTTTGCTAACTTTGGTTCCTTTATTTGTGCAAACTCAGTTTAAACAGTGTTTTCACAAACTTCCAATATTTGGGACATTTAACTATTACTATTAGAACTGAAGCACCAGTTCAGGCACTGCAATTGGTGCTTAGCTACCATCTGACTCCACGCCCATCCCAAAGTCAAATCCCAGCTGAGATCCCACCTTCCCCATTTAAAGAAGTGCAACACAGCTGGTGATGGGGCACAAGTCTTATGAGAAGCAGCTGAGGGAGCTGGGGGTGTTTAGTCCGGAGAAAAGGAGGGTCAGAGGACACCTTATTGCTCTCTATAACCACCTGAAAGGAGGGTGTACCCAGGTGAGAGTCAGTCTCTTCTCCCAGAAACAAGCAATAGGACAAGAGGAAACGGCCTCAAGCTGCACCAGGGGAGATTTAGATTGGATATTAGGAAAAACTACTCCACCAAAAAGGCTGTCCAGCATTGGAACAGGCTGCCCAGGCAAGTAATTGAGTCACCATTCCCGGGCATATTTAATTTAATTGGCACTTGGGACGTGGTTTAATAATGGACTTGATGATCTTAAGTTTCATTTCCAATCTAAATCATTCCTTACTGTAGTCGGTATATAGGAGTAGATGTTTCCTGGTAGTTCAGAAATCCACCCAGTATTTAAACCTCATGCAAAATTTGAAGACATTTCTCCTGAAATTCTCTGGATCACCTGGCAAAACCAGCAATATTGTTGCAGCACTTCTAATTACTCAGTAAGGGAGAAACTATCAGAGTTTAAAAATCTGTATTATTTATAAATCTCTCAGCGAGGACTACTCTGCATCAGTACACCAGCTCCTGCACAGCAAATACTGGGTATTACATCTAAATGTCTTAATCACGTATCTTAATTACTTGTGTTTAACCTTGACACCAGATGTTCTGGGTTAGTTATGTTAACTGCAATTTCTGCTTTTACCTGAAATGGTTTTTAATCCTTCAACTGCAAGGAGAATGCAAAAGCAAAACCTGAATTTCATGCCCAACGATCTGGATGCCCAGCAATCACATACCACACCATGAAAACATACCTAAAGTCATAAAAGTGAATGCTGTTTTACTTCTTTCCCAGAGGACACTGCCATAGACCTCAGTAACCTCAACTTCCCTTCCACTATTCTGGTGCTTCAGTATTTCCTTAGACAATTAAGTATTCTCCAGAGGCATGGAAATGCAACTCT
Source organism: Eulacestoma nigropectus (assembly GCA_013397775.1). Taxonomy (NCBI): domain Eukaryota; kingdom Metazoa; phylum Chordata; class Aves; order Passeriformes; genus Eulacestoma; species Eulacestoma nigropectus. Next base: position 1,234,648 of record VZTE01005900.1, read on the forward strand.
CAGGAAAGACTCTTTATCCAGAGATTTAGCTGCCCACCTTCTTAGGCAAGTTAGCAGTAAGGTGAGAAAAACCAGACAGTGACATTGAAAAACATCTGTTACACTGATACTTACACTCCACTGAAGTAAAGATTTATCATTCCACATTTCAACTGAAAGGACTAAATATCCTGTTAAACAAGTACATCAAAGCCCAACTTGATACCTGTAATCTCTTCATTTGAAGAATTTCATGTAATGATTTCACATGAGAAATAAGTCATTGACTTTTATTTTTTTTAAACAAGTTCAAACTGCATCTCACTACAAAGCCAACTGGGAGAGCAAAAGGAAAGTGGTTAGGCTATTTAAAATCGAATACTGGGAATAATAAAACACAGTGCTGAAGGGATAAATCTCATTACTAAGTGAAATAGTTTTAGGCAGTCAAGCATTTCTGTGCTAAAAAAGTAAAGCACAAAAGTAGCATTTAAAGAACAGCATTAATCTATGATTTCCAAAGAAGGAGATAAAAACATCTGCTCAAGCCACTTGACAATATAATTGTCTTAATTGGAAAGCAAGCAAAGACTTTACATTTAAAAAATTTTATGTTCACAAATTGCACTCTTTAAGTAAAAGAATTTAAAAATAGGGCTGATATTCTGAGATGGTAACAATAAACATCAAGTCTTTGATAACTGGCATCTAAGAAAAATGGGTTTCATCATCTTGCAGCTAACTTTTATTAATTTAATTTTAGTTTAGTCCAGAGATTCGACATGGTCTTGAACCACCATGTCCTCTGTGGTACAACTGTCTACGTCTAGATTTTGTCAGTGTTATCTCACCATGCAAACAGCTAATGTTAGAACTCCTGCTCTTCAGCAAAAGGTAGAGAAAATATGACTGCTTTACCAGCCAGTGAAAAGTACATAAAGTGAAACACGCCCATTAGCCCAGTTCTGTCTCCAGATGTGTTTAAAGATTTTGCTGAAAAAGATTTAACAGATCTATTATTCCAGGTATTAGGACAAGGCCCAGTTATTTTCCTTTGATTCAAAGCAGGCATTGAACTCAAGCACTCAGAGGTTAACATGCAGAGCACACATTTAAAACACCTAAAAACTGGCTTGAAAAGACACACATTAAAACCAAATTACTTCAGCTTTTGGCCTCTGATTTAAGTTGTTTGATAAACAAACAGTGCCTCTATCTTTTCATTGCTCTCCTTTATATTGATATAATTTTCCTAAGTTAATCAAAGCGGGCCTTCCTTCTGCCTAGAAAAAGGACAAAAAAGTAACTGCAAAAAGTAAAGAACAATAAACATGAAACTCAAGTGAAAATTGCTGCTCAAGCATTTTGCTACCTTGAAGACGATGTGAAACTCCGACATTTTGCAACAAATATGCAGCTTGCAAAAGGCAATAACTACATTTTTTCAGATTAAATGAAACTAAATTAACAGCAGCTTTCCTGCTTAGTCATATTTTACAGACCCTATACAGAGCTCCTTGAAAAAATCACCTGCTTGTTACAGAATCAATATGTATTTTCAAAATGCTTCAGTCTGCTCTTAGTTCAGGATATTTGGTCTCTGGTAAGTAAATAAAAATATAATAAAAGTCCTCACTTGACAAAGAACTGTAAATGAAATCCAGTATTACTCAAATGCTTCATTTCAGCAGTACATCCCAATCTCATTTTAAAAGTTTTGGTGGTCTCGGTTGTACTTTTTATTAAACTAAAGATAAAACCTTTAAAGATACAGATAAGCAATAAGGAAAACAAGGGTTTAAATACAAAACTTCAGGCAGAAAAGCACACGGCTACTATGTTTTGGTAACAAGATTTTGTACCTGTCTAGACAAGTCAGTGACGTTCTTGCCAAGTACTTCGTGGCAGACAATCAAAAAGAGAAGGGTTGGGCGCTTAACCAGATTCTTCTCTGATTTTAACATGTTTAATTACAAATCTGCTTTTAAATTAAAAGTTCTGCTTCTAAGCACATATCTCAGAGTGGACCCTGTAAAACAGTCTAATAGTGCTGTAGGAAAAGACAATTAAACTATAAATAAAATGCCCCATCTTTTACCGTTATCCAAGCCGAGGCCATAAAAAAAAGAAAGTTTAAAAAGCACATCTAGGAGGCAAAGACAAAACAAATTAGATTTAGCAGCAAATTAGAGTCTACAGTCATACTGGGTAGAACTGGATGTGATATTAAATAAATGTGACACCACATTTATTCAAGTTGGTCTTTGCAGAGATCCAGCACTACAATACTGAAGCAGTACACCTTATCCGTACCAAAGAAATGTAAATATTTGAGATGATGGCAAACTTGGATCAGTAGTGAGGTTAAAACTCATTTTAGTATAATCCATCTGCAGCAAGTGGAATGATGGGAAAATGCAGGGTATAGAACGCATGTATTTCACAGCACACACTTCTCTTTTCTCTGAAGCACTTGCTATGATTGTTCAGGACTGTCAGACCTTCCTGGAAAAAGGCAAATTTTTGTTTCCTCTATTAGAAAATACAAGAATATGTTGCACAATGCACTTGCCTGCAGGTAGGTAATCCTTTTCCCTAGGTCCAGTTGCTAGAGTTTACTATCGATAGATGGAAGCAGCAACGTTTTCCAACAAAACATGCAGCATTAGTATCAAGATTCTGCTCTCCCACATATTTGAGACTCTCTCCTTTCTGGAAGATCATGGGTAATTAATAAAAGAAAATTAAAAGTGTTGAATAAATTATCTATTTCCTCATCTGATGTGGTAGGCATATGGCAATGCCTACCACATCAGATGATGAAATGTAACTCAAGGTTATGAAAACTGTTTTTAAGAGTACAGCAATACCTGCCCAGTCCAGGTGTATGACTGTATTTATTCTTAATCTTTAGACAGACTTTCAGAAATATTGAAACCCTCACCGCCATATATACCATCTTTAAAAAGGCACATACATTCACCTGCAAAGACACAATGAATGCAGAAGTGGACGCTGCTTTAGGAAAGAGGCTGAATGAATGAAGTTTTTCTTACACCCTAACATTCAAAAAGCTGGAATGTGTAGTAAACAAAATGTGGAAGCTGGCAGCTTTGAATAACCAGTTTATGCCTTTGTTTCTGAGCTACAACACAAGGAAGCCACATAACCCCAACCAGAACAAAAGAATGTTGCTCCATTTCCCAGAAAACTTTGATGTCCAGAAGAGTTCAACACCTAAAAAAGCATCTCACTCTAAGCGTGTGTTATCCTTGCTGGCCTCTTCAAGTAGTCAAAATTCAGTTTTCCAACATGTGTGTATCTCCAAATAAAGGCAAACACAGACTGACAAACCAAGCTAACTACTTTATGTTAGCCTTCCTATAAAAACAAACAAAACCCAGCACCTTCCCTTATATGCTACTCCCTCCTCCAAGGAATGCACACAATATCCCTCCTCATTCACATACCTTGCTGAAGCAAACCACACATGGCATTTTCCTTACGCACGGTTCCAAGCTTGCTCTTCCAGAGGCCACTCCGAAATTCAGAGACCATGAGCAATGTACCCTTTTCCTGCTTTCTGGGAGATGAACTACAAAGTACTTCCTTTGCTCTCTGCAATTGTCAACCACCCCTGCCCGAGCACAAATCCATCAGCATTTACTTCAGTCACTGACGAGCGATCTCCCATTTTAACTGTCATCAAAAAGGACAATTCATTGTTTCCCCAGCCGGAATGAAACACAGCTACTGTATCCAACCAGCAGATCCAATATTCCCAGCTCAATTCTGCTCACAATCCACGACAACAAAATGCATTAAACAGGCTGTCTGACCAAACCCGAAGCTGGAGAACAAAGGACAAGAAAGAGAGACGCAGAGAAACTCGCACAAGCAGTGAGATTTACTGTATGTAGTTCTGCTTTCCCACAGCCCAAATGGAACACTTTCTTCCAAGAAAATTAATAACGAGAAGCAGAAGAACCAACAGGGTATCACCCAGCCTGGCAGCTTTCCTCCTGCTGCCTAATCTGCTGCCAAGAGCCAGTAGAGGCCGCTCCAGACCACGGATCGCTCCCGCAGAACTGCGGGATGAGACAGCAGCTCCCCGACCCTCGCCTCCCAACACAACAGCCACTTCTGGCATTTTTCTTCTGTTTCTCAATTCCACACCTGCCTTTCCACCCGTAAAAATTACCTCAGTGAAGTCTAGCCCCCCTCAAGGGCAACTCCTGACTGTAGGTTATCACTGGTGACCAGAATTCATGTTGCTGCTCTCAAGATTATCCAAACCAGGCCTTCTACCCCTTGCTGTGGAACCACTCCAGGTTTCCTTCCCTAAAAGTTACCCCACAACACTCCACAGCACACAAAAACCTTTCATTTCACCAGAGACTATCCTCAAATTTTCTACAGATAGTGTAAACGTATCACTTTTGGTGAAGTTCTCATGTGGTTCCAGCTACCCAATTTTTATTCCACTCCAGGAACTCCCCCCAGCTCGAACTGGCCATGCACAGCAGCGACACAGTGAAGTGGTCCATGGGCCAGCTCCTCACAGGTGGGTTTCATGTCAGTTCATGTACTTACTTAGACATTAACTTTTATTTAAGCACGAGGTCAAGAACCACAAAGGACATCATCTACACAGAAGATCTCATTACAGGGTCATCACTACTCCTTACAGCAGCTGAGTACTCCAGTATCTTTTACTTCTACAGCAACAACTATCATGGAAAACAGAGCAAGAAATAGTAATTTGTCTTTACAGCAGGTCAAGGAACACATACAGTAAACAGTGTTTTAGCCCACCTAAACAGCCACAAAAAAGATACAGTTTTCAACATCCTACTAGGAGTGGGGAAGGCAGGAATTTCTGCAGGGCAGAAGAAACCAGTTGATTAAATATATTAATGAGATTATAAAACAATCTTCTCAGATAATCAAAAGGACTGAACTCAATAATCCAGATGGTGTCTTCCCCTTTGGGCTTCTGTGATTAAATAATCATTAGGTGGGTATCATCTGTAGCCCACTGTGGGTGAATCTGAGCTCCTGCATGGTTCTCAGTGACATTGCATCTGAATGTACACACTTGGCACAGCAGAATCAAAGTTAAAAAGGCAGACTTCTGTTTAGTGTGCTTTGCTCTTTTGCTATTTCCAAACACTTGAAACACATATCATGCATATTTCCTACACTCAGAACAAGCTAAACAGAAGAATTAAAGAGTAACAGTTGCAAACAGTTACTGACTACTGCTATGCCAATTTCATAGTTTTGTTTCTTGTACATCTACTTTGTTACCCAAAGAAGAGGCCAAGCTGAACTAGACTTCAGAAACAAATAAAACGTTAACTTCAGATATTTAAGTGCTGAATTCTACTTTTTTGTTCCTAATTCTAGGCTACAGTTTGAATGCATGACTACCTTTCAGCTGTGCAGTACCACTGCAGCATTCAAAAAGAACTTCTGTAGCAGCAGTACCCTTTTTTAACATATTTAAATACAAGCCATTTAGGTATCTAACACTGGAAGAACAGATCCTTTCACATCAATAGCTACCTCAATATTTGAAAGCTATAAGAAGGTAATGAAAAAACATTCCACACTTTCCAAGATTTCCAACTTCCCCAAGTCTTTTGGATGATCAGAAAAAGAGAAGCAAATGGAAAGAAAAAAACTGCACTATAATGCATACATGCACTGCTTTACCATCACCACTACCTTCCCTGCATGTCCCATCTCCTTCCCCACAGAGTTTGCCAAGCACACTTAACATTTCACATCAGCAACCCAACTACCAGAAACAAACCAGAGCCAGTGCTGTCCAGTCTTCATTCAGTTCCACGTGTGCTCAGCAAAAACCTTTCTGCAGTGCCTCTCCCAGAAAGCACATGCCCAACAAACACAGGGTACTTGAAAAACATCAGTAAACAAACAAAAAAAGAGATGGACAAGCGTGGTGCAAGCTGTATTCAGCACTCCAAGAATGCGACACCCATGATACTTTTAGACAAAGACTACTAAATGGAAATCCAGAAAAATCAGTTTATACATCACTTATTTAATGTTTTATTTAGTGATTTTAGGGTAAGAGGCAGCACTGCCCTAACAGGGTTTGCCACTATCAAGAAAACCTGAAGAATATCTGGAACAGAGAAAATCATTCACAAAGATATGGATGTGCGTAAATGGGAAGAACTGGAATGTAGCTTCCTAATATAAATTACAGTTCTTACAATTTAAAGCAGTAAAGAAAGATCTGCAAGTATCAGTCAATTGGCAGCACTCACATGTGCTGTCAGCGTGGACGTCTTCCCTAAATAGGCAAACAACCTAAAATGCAGAAAACTGAGAAATTTTTAGAGCCAAGAAAGCACTTTTATTGTTTGAGAGCCTCACAAAAGCTCACTCCAGCACAGGATTCTGTTCACCCACATGCAACAAAGATGACTTCATATTCCAAGAGGTGCAGAGAAGAACTACAGGATAATCAAACAGACGGAGAGCCCTTTTTGAAGGGCTGGACAAAGAACTTGGCTTGCTTAGTTGAGCAAAACAAGGCTAAGAGGGAATGTGATTTCAGACAAGCATCTCTAGCAAATAACCAATGGGAAAACAGTACCCCTTCAACTACAGGACAGCTGCCCAACTATAAAACAGCAAAAAGCATTCTAAACTACAGCACATTAATTTTGAAAGCTTCTATCCAACAGAAGCAGAGTTTGGGAAATTTTCAAAACTCCTGTTATGTGGAAAGGGGAGAAAAAAAAGTATCTGGTTTTGCTATTAAGCCTGACCAGGTTATAAATCTTTGTTTTACTAAATGATGTTTCAAGTTTGTCCACGGTATTGAAAGAAGCAGTAAAGACATGGAAGTAAACGGACATAAGATTAATTAAGGGGTTTTTACGTCAAAGACAGCTCACATCCAGTATTTTATCTAATATTTTCATGATCTCTGTACCAGAAATCAGTTATGTAAGTAGAGTTAGCCTGTATATATTTAAATAAAATGTTTGGTTGAAGTTATTTAAAATAGCAATAATACTTAGTAATACTTTTAATTTCATTAGAGAAATAATAAGACTTATAAGATCCATTAAGTGGCCAACATGGGAAAACTACAACAGGCTGTATTAATAGTGGAAATTATCACAAGGGGGAGGAGTTACTTGGAATGTTCCTCCTGACACCCTTCAGTAAATTAGTAGCCAAGGAGTAACAATGTGCTTGTGAAATTTCTGTAGACGACACCAGACTGGAACTGTCACCAGTACAAAGAGGACGGGGTAGTTACGCAGGAGAGTTCACGGGTTTTGAGAGCTGGAATGCCAGAACACGGAATTTAATGGTACAACATGTGAAATCAGGCATTTAGGGACCGGTAACCTTCCTGTAAGCTGAGAACTCATCACATGAAAGCAACAGAGGAGGAATGAACAGAGCAGTGAGGTATGGAAACCATCATCTAAGGATACTGATGTTTATATGAGCACAAGAGCTCAGTATGCTCATGGAAGAAAATGAGAAATTCCACTCAGCTCAGGAAGCCTCTGAGCTGAAATTAAAGAGGTTATAGCAGTGTTGGGGGAAGTATCACTGCTGTAGAGTTAAATATTGTATTCAGTATCAGGAGAATCTTTGGTCTGAAGCAGTACAACTGAACAGATTCATGTTAAAACATTGCTGTGTCTCCTCACAAAACTTTGCTTGGCTAAAGATGATTGAGTTTATTAAATTGCTCACTAAAATACATACTCCATTCCTTATTTCATTTCCTGAAGCAGTGCCAGCCCAAGGTAAAGAACACTATTAGCACAAGTTATGAAAATGCACTGCACGTAACTCTAATTTAATGGATCAGAAATTAAAAGTTTTGTAACTGCCTGACAAACAAGACAAGAGATGGTCTTCCAAACAGAGCTGTTGGGAAGAAAAATTCAAGCTGTTCTAAAATTGCCCTAGTAAGTTTCTAGAAAGGACAGAAAAACAAATAGATCTATTCCTACATCTAAAAGTTTATGTACCCATGTAAAGGATTTGTTTCCAGTACCTTTACAGACTGGACATTTTAGAGTTCCATCTCTGGCCTCTGTAACCAGCAGAACTTTTATTCCTTCCTTTCACTGGGGTACTGGCCACAGATAAAGGGTGGCAGCTCTAAGTGGTATTAAGCTGCTCTCCAATGCTTTGCTACTACCTCCTGTTCAAGAGTCAAGGGCTAAACTAACTGCCCTGCTCAGCACTGCAAGGAATTCTCTGCTTCAGACAAATGAAGATTGAATGCCTTTTTTCTCCTCTGTAGGTAAAAAAAGGACATTTTAGGCTTATCGGGAATTTTATTTAACAAACATCCTACATGAGGCATTTGTGATGCCTTCAGTCAACTGCTCCTTCACCTGGCCCAGTATGGTTTGGAAGTCTGATATTTACTAAAACCTCAAGTTACTCAAAGATTTTGGGGTACACTCTGCAGGCATTTCAATACTGGACAACCGTGACACATCTGTCAGCAGTTGTTGGGGCTGTACTTAATGACCTGGGCTAGCCATCCCAGTGCTGCACTGAAGCAATGAGATTGTCTGAGCATTTTACAATCCTTTTCTGTTAGTTCCATTAAATTTGTCAGGTATTCAGATTTCCAAGGGAAAACGCAAAGACATCACAAGCAACACATGACTCTATATCCATAGTGTACCAGTTTTACTCATTTGAGTAAATGCCTACTTTTACATCGGTGCTTGTATCTGTAAAAGCCTTGTATCTGCAATGTTTGAATGAAGCTCTCTTAGTTACCCTACTTCACTGCAACACGCTTGCATCTCATAGAATAAAAGCACCTCAATAAGCCGCACATCCCTGCTTGTAACTGCTCTCTGAACAAGAAACGCCACATGCAAGATTCCGACAGCCACCACTAGCCCTGGCAAGGGAACTTCATCCGTTCAGCCTCGTCTCTGGGAAGAGACACTGGAAGCCTTTCACTTGCAAAACTTCCCGGGGCTGCGTCCACAACCACGAGCCATATGAAATAACAAAACCACCATCCACCTTCCACCTCGGCCGGCGCTCAGTAAGGCAACGCTCCACCTGCCGCAAACCTCACTGCAAATAACGGGGAGGGCGGGGAGCAGCCAACACCGAAACAAACACACACAAAAAAACCCCCAAACAAATGGGGAAAACTGAAGTGCCGCCTCCAAGGAAACCTGTTGCTGACCACCGCCACAGCGCGGCCGGGGGGATTCCGCATCCCGCCGCGCCCGGAGCCAACTTTCCCTCTGGCACGGCGCACCCCGGTGCCACTTTCGCCGGCGTGGATCATTAACGAAGCCGGCGGACGTGCGGGGTCGGTGCGGGGGCGGCCGGGCTGAGCTCCGGGCGGGCCGGGGCCGCGCCGCCAGCGCCCCCCGGCCACGGGCGGTCGGCGCGGGGCCGGGAGCCGGTACTCACTCGATGAAGTAGCTGGCGCCCTCCTCCGAGAACCCTTCCT